>OZ038486.1:3442500-3487500 GCA_964036315.1 Acanthosepion esculentum | reverse complement strand
GCCAGAGATCCAAGACATCCTCCAAGAGATTGCAGTAGGCGGCTACGGTCATTTTAACCCTTTCAGGCACCCTGACTGTGCCGACAGCTCTGTCCCCAACGATACCAACCCAAAACATGACTCCTCCACCCTGTTTTTGACATCGTAAACGGTGGTAACGTTCATCTTCGAAATAGACCCAACAATTTACCCGACCGTCAGGTACGTTAATGGTGTTCCTTTTCTCGTTAGTGAACAGAACACAACTCATATTCATCTGTGAGCCCATTGAAGTATAATTTTGCATGTGTGTAAATTTAGACTTCCAAACGTCTGGTACGATTGGGAGTGTCTTATAGGACCCACTTTTCGTTACTGATGAGCATTCTATCAGATATGGGTGCCGAAAAAGCAACGAGAAAAAGGCTACCTCCACATAAAACAGAAAAAATAATTTGTTGTCATTCAATAACTAATTAAAACTAATTTAAATTGACTGGAAGGATGTTTTTTGCTAAAATAGCTGATTAGCGCCATTATTAGTAGCCTTTCAGGGCAATATAATTCTCTTTATTAAAAAATTTTCAAAAATAAAATATACCTTTCCGAAACGGTATTTGAGGAATATTAGCTGATTTAAAGTATAATTAATCTGATTTGAAACACATATTATTTACTTTAACTTTAAAATATCGCAGAAATGCATTTTTTAAACGACAGTGGCCGTGTTTTTAAACGACAGTAGCTGTTTGACAACGTGATGACAGGCTGTTGATCTACGAAGGTTTTATTTGTAAAACAAAGTTGAAGAAAATGTTAGGACCGTCTTTATAATTTAATTTCTAAATACTCTGTAACCTCAAAAATGTAGAAAAACATTCTCCGTAATCTAATGTTTTATTGAATTTTAGAAATTTTGGCTTTAAATTTACAATTCTTGTAAAAATTCAATATTAAACATTTTTCTTAAGACAATAGTGTCCTTGATATAGCTTATTTATAAAAGTATTTTTAAATTAAATAATGTCATAGTTTATTGAATTTTTTTAGCTTACGTTTCACAGCAGATTTTCGGTAATTTGTCTTTCTGTTTGACAATAACAAAGTGATTATTTAAATTCTCCAAGATGTCCTGATTTTAACTAATACAAATATGAAAACCCGGAAATTTTAATTTCTCGAAATTTCATAAAATTAAGTAAATGGTGTTAAATGTAAAAAGAAAAAAATTACTAAGATTTTCAAAGAAAATATTTCAAAAATAATTTTATTCATTTGTGAATAAGTCATGAAAATTTCTTTAAAATTTGACCATTATTTTTGTTTTTTGTTGCAAGAATTTCCAAATCAATATGTTTTTTACCACATAAAAGACGCTAACTTTCCGCTGACGCAAGAAAAACAAGAAATAATACGAAACAATTCAGGTCATGGACTGTTCCTGGATTAAACCAAAATTTCTACATGCAAGATAGGATTTAAAAATATAATAAAATAATCAAAAACTACTTTGGTCTTTCTTCTTAATAATAACAAAAACATTTTTAAGGTAAACCTTTATTTTTATCAAGTTTGGGGCGTTTTTTTTCATCATGGTACGCACTCTTAGAAAATGTTCGGCGGCACCTATACAAGAAATGTTGCGTTTCACATAACATTTTTCCATTTTGATTTTGCTTATAATCGATAATCTCGGCCTACCGACACAAAATGTTGTGCAAGGAAGCTATGGGTCCCATTGTGCCATTCTTAGCGGATTTTTTAATATTCAACTTTTGCGGCCAGGGTTCAATTCCTAACTTCATAATTGCCGGACTCTCAAGATGAATGATTGCCTTTTCATGGCATTTCTCATTTCAATTGGTAATGACTTGGTGGCGCCCATATCCTTTCCAAACGACATCGGTTACATAGTTTGAGCAGCAAGGAGCAATCCATGACCTGAATTATTGCTTAGAATTATTTATCCACAATTTTGAAATCATACTAATCCTAGATTTCAGGGCATTATACGTAAACACTAACATATACGATGTAACTGAGTATCTGATATATGATGTAACTAATGTATCTGATGCTTAGATGAGCAACCGCTGATTAAACCTGTTCCTTCACCAGGCTTTTCTGATGATCAGTGTGGCTCGCTAACCGATAAGACAAGGGGCCTCTCAAAGGATGTATGAACATTGTCGTCGGGCCAACAGCCATTTGGCACAATGGAGTTAGAATGGGGCTCCATAGCTATGAATGAAACCAGTACTTTGATGACACTTCATTGCTAGGCAGGGTGCTTCCTAGATTGAAGTCAACGGCCAATGACCACGTGTGCGTGACCAAGGCAAGCCTTCAAGTTGGAAGACATCGGCTGTGGTTTGTAGTCGGTTGCTATTTCGTTCTTCTTCCGGTATCAGAAGATGGTAATAACGTTGGACCACAATAAATAACACAAAAACTTGGTTGGAAAAATTAAGGGTCACTTTTTATTGACGCACGCGGTTGTACTAAAGAGAGTGGTCGACCTGAAGTCAACATGACGTTGAGTGAGGGTCACTGAATCTCTATTCTTTAGGACCCGCTGTAAAACACGTGCGAATCCAATGATACGAAAGTAAAATTTTGACAAGAATTGTTTTCATTTTTTAAATTAGAAAAAATTATTAAGTTTTAAATCTTTTAAAATTCTGTATTAATTTCATCGGTTTTGATGATATTATTAATAAGTGAAAACTATATTCACTAAACATAAATGGAAAAGTTTAATACAAATCATCAAACACTAATATTTTTAAAATAATTTCTAATTTTCTTATTAGTGTATAAACGTGCCGACTTTCGTAAGTATTGGCGCTTTTAATACCTCCGGAAGTGGGATCACCCCCTTTTTTTTTTGACTTCCATTTGCATTATGGGAAAGTTAAATTATTTATTTTTTTTATGATTTAATTTTCATGACTTCCACAGGATGTGCTCCGTCATGTCTACTAACCCAAGACACCATACCCCTATTAAATGAATACCTATCCGGCTTTAGAACACAAAGGGAGCTGTCCAAGTGTTCAATTACGCACTGACCCTATAGCTCATGAGACTGGTAGATGATGATGCAGTTCTATTAGACTACCTCCCAAGGCTAGAGAGTCTAGTATACCCTTCTATTTCACCCAGAAATAGTAGCGCAAGTTCATGCTTGAACCCAGTTCCCGGATTCCGCTTTTCATGTCGTTAACCATTGCGCTATCCTCATATCAATGGGAAGAGGTTAAAATAAAAGTATTTAGCGGTCATTGCACGGTTTAAAAGCAACCTCAATGTGGTTTATAATAATAAAAACTCCTTTTTATCTATACAGGGTGTATCAAAAATACTTTTGCAAACATTTAGGGCGGGTCTCTTATACCAAATCAAGGACAAAAGTCCATCTAAACATATGCCCGCAAATCTTTCGTTTCAGAGTTATTAAGTTTAAAGTTTATGGTAGACGCTGTCAAATGTACCATCCAAGATACAAGCCTACAAATCTTTGGGGGCGGATCCCTGACACCTGTCAAATGTCCAAATGAACATATGTCCAAAAAGTTATCGTTGTAACTCAACACAGCAACTCAACAAATGTTCAAAATGTCTTCCGCTTGCTTCTACACACGAATGCACCCGTCGGATCATTGACTGGCGGACCCTTTCAAACCCTCCCAAACGGTGTCGAATGGTTTCGCAGGCCCCCATGACATGTTGATTAAGCGTCTCTGCATTATTAATGCCTGATGCATAAACCAATTGTTATAGGTAGCCTCACAGATAAAAATCCTAAGGATTGAGGTTAGGGGAACATGCAGGTGATGGAGCCACTCTTCCCCTACCTATCTGTCTTTCATGGACTTTATATGGACTTTTGTCTTTGTTTTGATGTGTGGAACCCGCCCACAATGTTTGTAAAAGTATTTTTGATACATCTTGTATATACAAAAACAGGTGAAGTTAGAATATCTAACCATAACATAAATGTTTTGTATTTTGATAGTAAAAATTCACATTGAATATTTACTTATTTAGTAGTAAAATATCATTTTCTGATGTGTAGTCATTTCTTTCCGGCTCCCGCCCAGGGACCTAAGGTTAGAAATGGCATCATGACGTTTTCAACTGAAAAAAAAATACATAGACAAAGCCCTTCGTAAGGTGTGGGCTGCCCTCGTGAGAACAAATTTTTGTATTTCTTTAAGACATGGGCTTCCAGGGATCCCTTCAATTAGTCTACTGGAATCTTTTCCAACCAATACGAGGGCTCCAACTACAACAGGGATTGTTGTTGTTCTCATGTGCCACATTTTTTTACATTTCGACTTCATTATTATTATTATTATTATTATTATTGCTATCTGGAATATGTGGTTGTTATGTGATGAGTTCGAATAACGGCAACTCCCCTGTTGTAATCTTGTAAGCCATGACTGGAATTGTCTCGACTCTTCTCTGGATTTCCGATTCTTCCAATCTCCTTAGAAAACGTTTTTGGGAATATTACCAAGACTAGTGATTATCAAGATTATTTCAAACTTCATATTCCAGAATTTTTTTTGCAACCCCAAACCAAGATTTTTATATTTATGAAGCTTCGCTCTCAATTTCTCTTTCTTTTGGGGGGCGGGGTCTCTGAAATAGGCACCCCCACTATTTAATAGATTTCCCTTTCTTTCACACCAACCAATTTTCATTCAAATTTAGATACGAAGAGACAACAGAAGAAATTTTTACGGTAGATGTAGTAATGATGATAATGATGATTAGAACTGCCATTTATTATCATTATTATTATCATTATTATTATTAGTAGTAGTAGTAGTAGTAGTAGTAGCAGTAGTAGTAGCAGTAGTAGTAGTAAAAGTGGCAGGAAAATCTGTTGTGACGAGATTAAATAAATTTTTCGCTCGTTTTTTAGGTGATAGGAGTTAACGCAACTTACACTAAGGTAAAACTTAATAGATAATAATGCATTGAAAGATTTGTATACCAACATATATATATATATATATATATATATATATATATATATATATATATATATATATATATATATATATGTAAAACTTGCATACCAAAATATATACATTTGAAGCTAATCCCACACCTGGAACCTCACGGCCCTCTCTCCTGCTTGATTTTATCTTAGTTTATTTTCCTCTCATTTTCTTATGTGACTCCCGACTGATAAGGCATCCAAACTCCCTGGCAACTCTTAGTGAGTCGGCTCTGATCACCAATAATGTAATATTTGGGTTCTTGTAGTGCCATGACATGTATGGGTACGTGACTGTGCAAGCACTTCCGGTGGGTAAAACTTCCGGTGGGCAAAACTCTAATGCATTCTGCGCCACCTTCTTTTTCTTTTTCTTTCTTTTGTTACCTTAGACAATCTACGGAGACTATTATTATTGGGTTCTTCCATCTTAAAACATAATGAGTAATATAACAAAACAAAATGAAACTAAACCAATTTCAATAGGAGTAGATAGGTTCGCCTTTTGTCCATTTCCCACGCCTCCCTGGTCTTTTGAAGATTTATCCTTTGTTCCCTGTTTTGCGTCTTAGAGGCATTATCATCTCCTCATATTACCAGCACCTTACACAGTATTATTGTAAACCATATTACTATCATAATCTAGGCAGTTTCCTTTCGCTCACTATCGGCAATATTTATTATGGGTCATTATAGGTACGACCATAAATTTCTACTTTTTTTAATGTGATCTTTTTATGAACGTTGGTGTTCATACTATTTCTTAGTGGTTTCTTGCATATCTTCCAGTGTACATATGTCACTACCTTCTTTTGTCTGTGTGCATAAACATTTTTGCTAGTTCCTGACATCCTAAGATGATATGGTCGACAATTTCATCAAATGTTCCGCAGATCCTGCATTTCAGGTTAGTTCTATCCTTGATTATGTGACAGTGATAGGATCTGTGTGCGAGGTTTTGGTCCTGACCTGCAATAATTAGGCCTTTTGTCTCAGCTTTCACCCCAGTGCTCCTCGGCCACTGGTGTATTTGCTGCCTTCTATTTGTAGGAGAGGGCCATTGTTTTTTGTGAGGTATGTTTCCAAACCGATTGTTGAAATTTTAGAGTTCAAGTTAGATTAAACCTCTGGCCTCCTAAAGCTCTTCGTATCGCCTATAAACATCTGATTTCGGGTGGTGTATCTTCATTTGGGTAAGCATTTTTCTGATATTGGCGTCCAATCTTTTAATAACATTCAACTTCCATTTAATAATGTTGAAGCTGTATGTTACTACCGTTATAGCTAAGGTGTTGATAGCCTTAATTTCCTGGTCCCCATTAAGTTTGCTTTCTCATATCAAACGCACTCCCCTGTAATATTCTTTTCAAGTTTTTTTTCTTTTCATAATTGAATGTTGTATTCCGTCTCCTTCATTGGTTCTTAATTATTTGCATGTATCATCTTGGTCTAGTTTTTTTAATTTTGTTGTCAAAGTCTAAATCTGTAGGTTTCGTTAGTTTACCGTCTTGGAAGGTGGTTTTGGCACATTTATCGATTCCGAACTTCATCCTTATGTCTTTGCTGTAGGTTTTGACAATAGTGAGTACATTTTTCTGCATGTTGCCATCCTTTGCAAACGTTTTAATATCATCAATATAAAATAGGGGATTCAGTTTGCCATTCTGTGACTTGTATCCGTAGCTACTGTTGTTCAGTAGGCAGCTGAGTGGCGCTAATGCAAAGCAGAAGAGTAATGGTGATAATGAATCTCCCTGAAAGATTCCGTTTTGAATATTGATTGGTCTCGATGTTAATGAGCCGTTTGTATGGTTTAGATTTAGTATAGTCTTCCAGTTTTTCATATTCTCTGTTTTGAATTTGACTGTTGTTGGTTTTCCTCTGTATATTTTTAGGCTCTTCTCTATCCATGAGTGTAGTACACTGTCAAGCGCCTTTCTGTACTCGATTCATGCTATCGGTAATTTTGTTTTCCTTGTTTTCACTTCTGCCAATATTGTTTTACTGATAATTAGTTAGTTCTTGCACCCGTAACTTCCTTTTTTACATTTCTTCTCTGCTGGAAGTAAATTGTTTTTCTTAAGGAAGTTTTATGTCCTCTCAATTACGATAGATGTAAGGATGTACATTGTTGGTAGGCATGTGATAGGCCTATAGTTCTTCAGGTTCTACCTCTCTGTAGGTATGTTACTCCCCACGTGAACCATTTGGGACATATTTCTGGGTTTATGATTATATCATTGTATTCCCGTGAGATGTCTTGGTGGGTAGATAGTTTGTTTGTTTTTTTATCCAAAATTGCCTATTCTTTTTATTCCTGGTGCTTTCCAGTTTACGGTTTTGCGGTCGTTTCAGTCATATTGATATGGCATTTTTGGCACTCTACATGTCTGTGCTGTTCCTGTTGTTGCTTGATCTCTGTAGACCTTTCATTGTGCATTTTGCAGTTTTCCCACATCTTACACCAGAATTCTTCGACTTCCTGGATATTAGGTGGGGCATTTATCTCTATTTTATTTTTCCCAGTCCTCGATATAATTTCTTGGCATCTTTTTTGAATGTCTTATTTTGCCAGAAGAATCTGTTTTCTTTTTTTCATAACGCCTGATTCTCTATGCCTTTGCTTGAAATTGTTGTTTCATCTTCTCTTTAACTTTTGGTACGTCAGTGCTATTTCTTATGTCAAGGCTTCGGTTTATTTGTCTCCTTTTTCATTCTTTCAATTTCCTATTTTCTAATGTTATCGCGTCAAGTGGTGATGATTTTATAGATTCTATTTTGAGGGCTTAATATTTCAGTATGAATCGAAACCATGGCCAAATAAAAATAAAGCAGTCGAGACAGTTGTCGTAGGTGTCGAATTTTAGGAATATAACAGTTATTTTCCCAGCAGAGGAATTCATTCTCAAATTCTAAATGACAGTCTCAAAAGTGATTTGGGACATTTATCCTCTTCGACATCTAAGATTAGCATTGAGTTTTTGCCTTCCCGTTACTTCGTCATATATTATTTGCCTTTTTCTAAATTCTTTTTGTTCCTCTCTGTTTCATTTATGAGAACAGATTGACATAAATCAACATATCAAACATGAAAAGAAGACAAGATCAAATTCTGACAATTGGTTGCCTGCACTTCGACTTCATTTTTCTTTGTTATGCAATATCATTAAAAGGTGTTAACATTTTTTAATGCTCTCTTTCTTCAGGGTGTATGTGATCATGACTCTCCACACCATTCATTTTGTTTACCAACTGTGAATGGTCATGTATTCTTGGAAATGACAGAAGATGATTTCTCGATCAGAAACCCAGAATTTCTCTTCGAAACTGTTATTGAACCCATAGTTGAAAGGCGAGGAGAAAGCTTCAGGACTTTCCTGGGGTTATTTGTACGAAAGTGGCCGAGAAAAGACGAGGTCAGAATTTGAAATTAGATCACCGATTCACTTTTCTTTTTTTCTTTTCTTTATTCTGCGCGCCAAAGTTCAACAAAAATCCAGGCTGAATTGCGTCCATGTTTCGTCTACTGTTGGGGAACTTTGCTGATCAGAATACGACTGATGGCTTTGAAATAAAAGGTACGCACGGCAAAGACCAAGGCCGCCATTTGACTGAGGCGTGGGGACAAGTGATCGTTGCAATTCGGTATGTTGCTCAGCTCTTCTTGAAGAAATCTTTTTCTTCTTTGTGACAAATCTCTTCAGGGCGTGGCTGGTTATGACTGCCCAAAATTGGGAAATCGCTGGTAACTCTCAGTAACGTCTGTCTTTTTGGTATTCGTCCCACTCCTGTTCTGTCATCTATTCTCACAATCTTCTATCTTCGATATATCTTATAATCAAATGTGGCCTTCGTATGTGCTGTAGTCACATGTGTATTGAATTCTCCAAACCCTCCTTTCTCATTATGTGTCCAAAAAATTTCAACTATCTCTTCTTAACTCTGAGTATAAGTATCTTTTTTGTTTCCATTTTCTTTAAGACTCGCTTACGTGCTATGTCAATGATATTCTCAGTATCTTTCTGTAGAATCACCTTTCTGTTACCTCCAGTTTTCTGTGAGAAGATTGTCCAGCATTCACTGCCATACAGTAGGATTGATATTACACAGCAGTCCACCACTCTTCTCTTTTCTTTTTTTTTTGTTTCTTAATACATTGCTTGGCTTTTGGAAGGCATATTTCACTAATCCAATGCGTGCTTCGGATTTCGGTGTCACATTTTCCATCCACTGTTTAAACACTTTTAGATGATGTGCTTGTTCGATGCTGACATCTCTAATCTGTCTTTCGCCTCTTAGGCGTTTATTCTTGCTGCCAACCCTCCCCATTCACATCAGTCTACCTTAATTAACTGTCCTTAAGAAAATATATCCGCGCTGATATATTCACTCTGGACTCTTGTTCAATCAGGACCGTTGCTAGAGTATTTTAGGCGGGGTCTGCCTTTAAGTTTTATGGGTAAAAATTTGAATACTATTTCTTCATTGCACACTAATATTTTATCATTTTCAAGGCGGCAGGATTTGGGCAAATGATTTTGTGGAAGATGTAAAAACTCCAAGGCTTCTCTTAGCTGTTTTCAATGTTGTGTAATTTTTTAAAAGACAGACAAATATAATATTTATATGGGGTCGACGTTTACACGAGTAATTATAAAACTTCATTTCGTACATTTGTTTATAGTCTATTTTATCTCATCTTATTTTCATATAATTAATTGCTTCCATAATACACAATTTACCATTACCATAAGTAATTTATTAGGAGTAGTATTTGTAATAGTCGGCGTCTCTCTCTCTTTTTAATTAATTGCGGTCTTTCTTACCATCCCCTAGAAGCTTGAACCATGTAGGACTTTTTTTTCATTCTTGCCATCACCGATCTTCACAGACTCTTCTCCTATCTTTCCTCTTCGTTGTATTTTTACTTTCATTATCATTTTCATCCCCCACCCATCCGACCTGCTTACGATTTTTAGTAGGGGTCCTTTTCTTACTTCTTTTTATGTGCCATGATTTTTCAGGACGTAGCGATCATGGCTCTCCACTTCTCCTTATCCCTTGCAGCTCTCACCAAGTTCCTTCCCTCTGCTTCCTTCCCCAGATCACGATCTGTCATCCACTTGCTTAAGCCCGCCAGGTATGTCATGCGTTGCTTTCCCGTGTCTCTCTTTCCCTCTATTCGACCTATGCGTATCAGATTCTCTAGGCCTTCCTTTCTCATTGCGTGTCACAGAAACTTCAGCTGCCTCTTCTGGATATTAAGTACAAGCCTCCTCCTTGTTTGAAACCTCTCCAAGACCTCATCGTTGCTCACACGCTCGGTCCATGATATCTTCAGCCTCCTTCTGCAGAACCACATTGTCACCTCGAGTCTCTTCTTCATCTTTGAGGAGACCGTCCAACATTCGCTGCCGTAAAGGAGGACAGATGTCACGTAACAGCTCAGTACTCTTTTATTGCCAAAGAAATCCTCCTGTGTCGCAATACTCTGCCCAGGTTTGGAATGTGACCTTGGCCATCCCAATACGTCTATGGATCTCAGTGTCGCACTTGCCGTCCTCTGTCAAGACACTTATATCAAGACAGATATTAAACTTCCGCACCTGCTTGATTTTAATGTCCTCGACGTGAAAATCGCATTTCGGGCTCATTCTTTTACTGATGACCATACAAAACCCTTAAAAATGTTACTGACGCCTCCACTCGTTCTCTCCCGTCCTCACTTTCTCTCTCCATATTTTTCACATTCGATTTCTCCTTCCTTCTCAATTTTCCCCTTCTCTCTATTTTTCTCCCTCTGCTTCTTTCTTTCTCTACCTTTCTAACTTTTTCTTTTTTTTCTCTTCCTCTTTCTATCTCTGTTTCTCCTTTCTTTCTATTTCAGTTCCCTCTCTCCCTCTCTCTGTCTTTCCTTCTCTCACTATCCCTGTCTGTCTCTTTCTATATGTATCTGCTTCTCTTTAGTCTCTCACTCTCTCTCTCTTTCTCTCTGCGTTACTCCTTTCACTCCCCTACCACACTTTTTTTTTGCTTCACTCTCTTTCTCTTCCTCTCTCTCTTTCCTGTTATTTACAAATATTCGGGTTTATCTTATTTCCGTTCGTTTTTTTTATTCTAGTTCGCTTGGTTTTTGTGTGGATGCGGGGAGGGTCTTTTGTATTTACCCCACCCACTCACCTACCTGCCTCGTTACGGCGACTTCGTGACTGGAGTCGATAGAAAAGGCAGCTAGGATGTTCTCAAAAGACAAATGTTTTAAGTAAAAGATGTAGCGGGTGGGGCGAGACAAACACAAAATGGAGGAAAAGAAAAACGAAAGTAAGAAAAACTGATGCCGGGAAAGGATGGCAAACGAAAAGGAAAAAAAGAAGAAATAAAAAAAAAGGAAAAATTCGAAAATGAAATGGAAATAAATAAATACCTCATCAGTCGTGCCTATTTTGAAATTTAAAATGTAAAGGCACATGCAGGTGTCGACTTATACACGGGTAATTCGGGTGAAAACCTCTCGTCCTGGATATGATTAGATTTCACATTCTTTTTCCTATTCTTCTTTTTCTTTTTCCTCTTTTTTCTTCCGCTTCTTTTTCTTTTTCTTTTTCTTCTTCTTCATTTCGTTCTTCTTTTTTTTCTTCTTGTTCTTCTTTTTCTTATCCTACGTCTTTTACTTCTTCTTACTCCGCTTTCTTCTTCTTTTTCTTCTTATTCCTCTTCCTCTTCTCCTTCTTCTTCTTCTTCTTCTTACTCTTCTTCTTCTTCTTCTTCTTTCTCTTCGTCTTCCTCTTCTTCTTCATCATCCTCTTCTTCTTCTACGTCTTTTACTTCTTCTTACTCTTCTTCTTCTTCTTTTTCTTCTTATTCCTCTTCCTCTTCTCCTTCTTCTTCTTCTTCTGCTTCTTCTTACTCTTCTTCTTCTTCTTTCTCTTCGTCTTCCTCCTCTTCTTCTTCTTCATCATCCTCTTCTTCTTCTACGTCTTTTACTTCTTCTTACTCCTCTTTCTTCTTCTTTTTCTTCTTCTTCTTCCTCTTCCTCTTCTCCTTCTTCTTCTTCTGCTTCTTCTTACTCTTCTTCTTCTTCTTTCTCTTCGTCTTCCTCCTCTTCTTCTTCTTCATCATCCTCTTCTTCTTCTACGTCTTTTACTTCTTCTTACTCCTCTTTCTTCTTCTTTTTCTTCTTCTTCTTCCTCTTCCTCTTCTCCTTCTTCTTCTTCTGCTTCTTCTTACTCTTCTTCTTCTTCTTTCTCTTCGTCTTCCTCCTCCTCCTCTTCTTCTTCTTCTTCTTCTTCTTCTTCTTCTTCTTCTTCTTCTTCTTCTTCTTCTTCTTTGTGTCGTGTCGCCCTCAAGAAATTGGCAATCATGGCTCTCAACAATTTCCTATTCTTTGTACCTCTGAGTAAGGTTTGTATTATATTCGATCGTAAGAACAAAAATGGGAGACCAAGAATGTTTCGGCTCAAACTTTCCGAAATTCAGTGCAAAGTGATTGTTTTTTTTTAGATAATCTCAGTGACACTTTCAACTTTAGCAGCTTTTGTTTTTCTTCTTTACTAAGATCAGTTTCTTAAAACACAAAATGAAAATCTAAAATTAATGTGAAAATTATTAATTAATTTTTAATTTTAATTTTATTAATCGTTTGTCCTTTTGATTAGTGAAGCTAATTTTCTTAGAAGAAAATAAATTTTACTCAAGAGGTGGTGGTTAGTATTTACCATTTTGAATAAGAATGATACAAGAATTTAATCCCACTCTTATCGATTTCTGGATATTGTTTGGAAATTAACTACAATTTTCTAAATAAATTTACTATTTTTCTGTCGTTGGGGTCCCATAATCAGCAGTTGCTCTTCACAACATTTCTCAAGGCAGGGGTAATCACTAGGTGGCCACTATCTCCTCCCCAAGCAACATACAACCGGTTTTTATTGGGTTACATGACACCAGAAACAAAGAACCATCTCCGAACTGAACTTGGGAAAATTAGGGAAGTGTTTCTCCTGCTCTCATCTCCACAATTTTGAATTCCAAGACTAGCTGCCACCCAAAGCTAGAAAGCCCACTCAAGTCTACTATTTGATCCATAGACATCTCGAGCGGGGGACGGATTCATAACTTTCACAAAAGCATTAGCAGCTATTATTCGAACTAATATATCCAATCTTAATCTTAAATTAATTACAAGTTCATCTCAAACTTATGGAAATGCTCAGAACTAAAAACGACTCTAATAACAATAATTGTGAAGCAGGTACAAATATGATAAACTGTGACAGCTGCTCCTTACAATATATTAGTGAAACTTGCAGAAATTTTAGAGAATATATTTATCAACATAGGAAAAACTTCTGACATAATAATTTATCCAGTGTATTAGTTATACACAAATAATTTCAATCACAATTTCGATCTAATGCTGTAATTATTAAAAGAGAAAATAACTAATTTACAAGAACAGTTCTTAAAAATGCAAATATTGATTCCTACAAAAATATTAAATTACGCGCTGGATTCTTTCAAATATCCGCTTTTTAAAGTAATTCTTCCTTTCTGAAACCAACGTGTGTGTGTGTGTGTGTGTGTGTGTGTGTGTGTGTGTGTGTGTGTGTGTGTGTGTGTGTGTGTGTGTGTGTTCGGATTCTTTAGCTGAATATTAAGGTTACACGTCTGAAAATATTTAATTTCAAAACTTTAAATGAAACTAGCAGAATAACGTCTCGACTCAACTTGGCCAAAACCGTGTGAAACAATAAAGATGAGGATATGTTTCTATGGATGCGACACCGCGATTGTTGAGCAAACTTCATCCCGGAATTTTAGCCAATCGAAACAGAGTAAATCAGAGATAAGCTAAAAGGCAGTGATATGATCAATTTCGTGATTAAAAATCGATTAAATATCGATTAGCATAACACGATTAACTGGCAGAAAGTCTGGGAAGGCAAGATAATGAGAAAGAAAGAACGAAATTGTTTTTATCAATAATTAATATTTCGAAAACAAAAGAAAACAAAAAAGCAATAAAAATTAAAATGGATGATAAAACAAAATATTAAGAAGAAAAGTAAAAAGTACCACTGAACCCTTTCAATGTTACCTTATTTTTTCTCTCATAAGAAATCCTGTTTCTTTTTTATAGTATCCTTTTCGCAACCATGTCGCGGTTAACTTATCTGCAGTTATTATGCCCTTTATAATCTTCATGCGGTCGTTTTTCTTTCTAGTTTTGTGTTTTTTTCTCATTGTCTTGAATTAACGGAAATTTCTGGGCTCGTTAACTGTATAACATCTGCTAAAATAAACATTTGTAAAGCAAAGAAAGAAAAGTTCTAAAAGCAAAATGAGAAAAATCAAATGAAAAAATAAAGATAACTGTCTTCGCTTTAGAATTTGAATAAAAAGTCTCTCTCTCTCTCTCTCTCTCTCTATATATATATATATATATATATATATGTATATATATATATATATATATATATATATATATATATATATATATATATATATCCCTCTTTCTCTCAACAGACACTTCATGGAATTTTATTAAGGAATTTTCTTTTTTTGGCAATTGTTTTAATATAAATTGTCCAATACCAGAGTATTTTAGTTTTTATTAGCCATTATCAAAGACTTTTTGTTGATAATCGTGTGCCTGTATGTGTGGATTGCGATTTTTGTGCTATGCCGGTTTCACCTTTTTTCAAAAATCGCGTCTTCGCACGTAATGTCTGTTTACAAATTGTCGTTACTTCACTCATCAGGTCTTGCTGTCATATAATGATATCTTTTTTTAGTTTTGACTCATTGATAAAATCTTATTGATGTTGGTTTGTTAGCGTTTTTGATGCTTGATTTGTTTGTGTTTGATGTTTTATGCTTGAAACTTGATGTTTTATGCTTGATGTTTGATTTGTCTGTGTTTGATGTTTTATGCTTGAAACTTGATGTTTTATGCTTGATTTGTCATTGCTTGATGTATTATGCTTGAAACTTGATGTTTTATGCTTGATGCTTGATTTGTCTATGCTTCATGTTTTATCCTCGATGATTGATTTGTCAGTGCTTGATGTTTTATGCTTGAAATTTGATGTGTTATGTTTGATGATTGATTTGTCATTGCTTGATGTTTTATGCTTGAAAATTGATGTTTTATGCTTGATTTGTCTATGCTTCATGCTTTATGCTTGAAATTTCTTGTGTTATGCTTTATTTTTTATTTATCTATGCTTCATGTTTTATGCTTGATGTTTTATGCTTGAAACTTGATGTTTTATGCTTGATGCTTGATTTGTCTGTGCTTGATGTTTTATGCTTGAAATTTGATGTGTTTTGCTTGATGCTTGATTTGTCTATGCTTCATGTTTTATGCTCGATGATTGATTTGTCTGTGCTGGATGTTTTATGCTTGATGTTTTACGCTTGATGATTGATTTGTCTATGCTTGAATTTTTATGCTTGATGCTTGATTTGTCTATGCTTGATGTTTTATGCTTGAGACTTGATGTTTTATGCTTGATGCTTTGAGGCTTTGGAAGGAATTGTTGATTTGATTATGTGTCGATGTATCAATGATATACGATTTAATTGAACCTTTATCGGATCAATGGCAAGTTCACCAGCGGCATAATGTTGTGGTTATGAAACGAATGGTATGTGTTGTTTGAATTATTATTATTAAAGATACATTCTTCAAATGAGCAAGCGAATTTTTCGTCATTGAATTGTTCAAGTTTTGATTTTTTGTATCTTTGATGGTGAGCAGGTTGGATTATTTTTTTGTAATAAGTGACAGTAAAATAGTAAGATTAATTTGATTTTTAATTATATTACATGAAATCCGTGCCAGACGTTGCATCTTCTGTACATTTTGTGCGCCAAGGTAAAATAAGCTGTTTCTTCAAACACCAGAAACAAACTTTAAAGAAACAACGGAAAAGAAAATTAAAGACAAAAATTGCTCACACTCTTTCATATTTTTAATGCTTAAACAGTTCCCAGTGAATGTCCTTTCCTGTCCGGTCACTGAATTTTACGGTCTGCTGGAAGAGAAACATTAATGTTATTATTTTATGTTTGTTTTAGATGGAAAATAATTATTTTTACAAGTCGTATTTATGACAAAGTTTAACAAAGTAGAATGAACTGGACTTTTGAATCTTGGTGTTAGAGAATTTTAAATTAATAACCATGGAAAAAAAACTGGTTTCCATTTTTCTCCATAAAACTACTCCACTATCTTTCCTAAAATAATTCAGGGCAATACACAAGTTGCTGAAGTAAAGGAAGTTGTCGAGTCGATCCCTTTTAATAAAGCAGAAAAGATTTTTTTAAATAAAACGTTTTATTTTGTATCACATTTTTAATCAAATCTATCTTATGGCACTACAGAAGGATTCTGAGAATATGATGCATGTAAACAACGAAGAAAGTGTCAGGAAAATAAAAACAAAAAGGATTATTGTATTTAGAATCAGAAAATGTTGAATTTGATGTGACACGTAAGTAAGAAAAAGGGCTTGGAGAATTTGACACTCACAGGGCATATATTGGATGGCTGACAGAACAGGAATTGGGAGAGATCGTAAGGAAGTAAACATAACTTATAGCTATAAAGAATAGAACGTTTTGAAGAACCATAATCACTCACGTGTTGAAGAAACTCGACGTATAAATTAAGAATGACTTAAAATTTAAAAGTTGTCCAGGTTTTTAGAATTATTTGCAAATATGTCAAGATCTTTATTAAAGGAATCGATTATTTTCAATATTCGCTGACATCGATCTACGTCTACACGAAAAAGTGATATACATTCAAATTTAGAAAGCGTTTAAAATATAATTCCAATTATTATAATGTTTCCAGGCAGAATATTATGAAAAATCACCTACAAATTACCCATATATATATATATATATATATATATATATATATATATATATATATATATATATATATATATATATATATATATATATATATAATTGATTTATAATGCTTCTTTTCATGTTTGCCATTGGTACAAGTTAGAGGCTCAGTTATTGTCTTCTTGTCTTCTTTACTTGAAGAGGTTTTCATCGTTTATGTCGACCTTTTTAGTTTTAGTTTTTCATACCTTTTGTTCATATATTAATTTCAACGTGTTGAATCGTGTTTCCAACTGAAAACAAATGAGTGCGTGCGTGACAAAAAACAGAGAGAGGGAGGGGGAGAGAAAAAGAAAGAAAGGGGAAGAGAGAGAAAGAAAGAAATGGGGAGAGAGAGAGAGAGAGAGAGAGAACCGTTACATATTACATGGAGATTGATTTCAATAGAAATAAAGCAAGAACGAATCTAAAAATGGAAAGATTGTATATTTAGAGATTTTATGCGAACAAAGGCATTCTAACTTACCTCCAGATTATGGCTGACTTGTTAAATTGCTCTATCTCCCTCGCTCTTGATCATATATATATATATATATATATATATATATATATATATATATATATATATATATATATATATATATATATATATATATATATAAAATGGACAAAGTCCGACAATTATTTAAAGACATTTTTAAGTTTAACATTCTTTTGATGGATACAAGTATTTAAGTAAATGCTCTGTTTATAATAAACAGAATTAAATAACATTTACCGGCCTGAATGTCCGAGAAATTTTCATAGAAAATATTCCTCCTCTACAGGATTCGAACCTGTATCCTATACGGAACCGTCATATAGCCTGACGTGCCTTAACCGATTTAACATTCAGGCCGGTAAATGTTGTTTAATACTGTTTATTATGAAACAGAGCATTTACTTCAATACTTGTAAGCGATTGTATGGATATTAGTTTCAACTCTGACTATTAACATTTTATGTATTATATTTATTTAATATATATATATATATATATATATATATATATATATATATATATATATATATATATATATATATATATACTAATGTAATGTTCTATTTTTTTTATTTTAAAAATGGTATACTTATAAAAAAAAAGAAAATAACTCACTCAGAAGGAAAATCCTAGAGAGTGCCGCCATAGAATATTACCCAAATATTAATATATAGGCATTTTCTCTATTTCACCTTTCTTAACAAAATGACTGCTCTTACAAACAAACGTACACAACAATATCCGTCAACACAGATATAATGACAAAATGTCTACATGTGACATTAACTGACGTTATTTTCAGTTAACAATATGAAAATAGCGTTCCCTACATTCCAGTTTCTAAGAACACTGTCTTTTCTTTTTATTAATTTCCTTGTTTAATTAAATTCATTTCGTTTTTTGCTTTGAGAAAGTCCACATTGGACGAAACGCGTCAGCAATTAATTGTGTTTTTCTACTGTCATTTATACATATATATATATATATATATATATATATATATATATATATATATATATATATATATATATATATATAACAAATAGGAAACGTATATCAATCTATCATTTTCACTTTTATTTAAGTTTCATCAAAAGTGAAACAAGTTTGATTGATACGTTTCCTATTTGTTCTTTTATTTTATCATCCTGTATGATTCCGATCAATTTCTGGTCTGCATTTGATCTTTAACTCTGTGTGTGTGTGTGTGTGTGTGTGTGTGTGTGTGTGTGTGTGTGTGTGTGTGTGTGTGTGTGTTTTCCGTTCGTATTTATTCAGTTTGTCCTTTTATATATATACTGTATCTGAAATGTACACACACACACACTCACACACACACGTGTGTGTGTGTGTGTGTGTGTGTGTGTTTTAATTGTTTAAATGTTGCTCTGTATAGCCATAATTGGCCAATATCAGGGTTAGAGCTATTGGAGATATAAAAAATATGGACACATAACTCAACACTGTATAGCGACTGTCAGTTTCGTGCATTAAGATATCACCAGAACGTTGTTATTACTCTTCGCTTAGCCACTTTATGGAGAAAAATGGAAACCAGTTTTTTCTTTATCTTATTTTTTTAAGGGTTATTGTTTTTAGTTTATAATCATGACTTTGAGCTTGTGCATTTTTGTCTTAGGTTATTGCAATTGATTTTTTTTTATCTATTTATTATTAAATACTTCTTTCGTTTCTAAATGTTGTCACCTATATAAATAAATCACAGTGTATGTGTGTCCGTCCGTCCGTCCGTTTTTCGATCTCGGCGAATCATAAACAACCGGAAGTAACAAATAGTAACTAATGTAGTTATACTTGATTAAAAATTAAATAAATAACTCATTTAAATTTAAATTTAAATATCGAGCAGAGTGAAAGGTTTAAAAAATCAATTCTTTATTAAAAGTTTAATTTTAATTTCGCTTTTTGTCACAATTGCAATTGATATCTTCTAATTAAATTGTAATTGAAACTTAAGCGGGGTATGGTACGCTGCTCATATGTTTGTTTTTCATCTTCTAGCAAGCATACTGTGACGTATTTGAAATATTACATAATTCGGGTTCCCTAACATCTTTTAAGTGTGACTATGTGAAGGGGTCATAAAGAAGGGTGATTTTAAAAGAAAAAAAAAATTAAAATTAAATGTCAACAAACTACGTAGATCGATTGTGTATACGAAGAAAGATTATACCGTATTAAGGTGGTGAAGGTAAAATAATTTTATCATTCCTAAATTCTTCTAACTTTTACGTCCACAGAACACTGAAGGTAAATAGCCGAAGATTCAAAGGCCCTCCGCAGGAGCTAGCCTATAGTCCGCCTAAAGGTCGGTTCTAAGCTAGTTTGCATTAAGTTTATTGTATTTGAATTATGGGTTGGTGTTATTATTATTAGTTGTTAAATCATGATGTGGTTGTAGATAGCGTAACAGGAATTTGTTTTTTGTCTTTATTTGAAAATGATTTTTTTAAATTTATATAGTTCTGAAAGGTCATTATTGCTAACAAAGGTTACATTCTATTGAAACGTAGTAGTAGTAAGCTGATGCTGTTTCATTTATTTGTTCTCTTATCATTTGGTCTCTGATTTGGCTTGCGTTTTTGAGGTTAAAGATGAGGTTTGATTGTGTTACACTATTTGCATATTTCTTTTATTGTTAAATGATGTTTTCTGAGAGTAGCTTTTCTATTGACAGGGATTGTTTGCCCGATATAGATTTATTCTTGGTTTACTTTGGGACTTACAGTGGCTTGGTATATTATGTAATATACAAAGTAATATATTAGTAGCGACATAGAGAACAAGGACCAATGAATATTATTCTTTTTTTTCTACTAAGCAATAGAAAATTGTTACCCTCAAGAGGTAAACCTCGTCTTCAATAATGTTTTCCCCACCTAAATTATAGATGTCAGTATTTCAGAGCAAAACGTTTTCCAAACCAACATTCTGCTTCTACAGGTTTGTTTTCCCACAGTATAAATTCTGGTTCTCTCGCTTCCCAGGATAGCGATGCACACTATGGAATTCACTTTATTCAAGAGAAATAATTGTAAATGCTTACAACGATAGACAATGATTAGCATAGGTACTATGACAAAACTGACTACGCAACTCCGTGTGCAGCTAGAATTCATTTACGGCGTGCTGTAATGAATTCCTTCCCTCACCTTGATTAAAACAGTCCGCAATTTAGTCTATATCAGCCATTTTTCTTTTTGGATCGCACTCTTACATCAGTAAACCTTGGCCACTCATTACCTTGCCTGGTTGATGATTTTTATCTCCTTGAACCACTGCCAATATATTCAATTGAAACCATGTCGTTTCAAAAATAATCCAACCTCTTTTTTTGGGACATAATAATTTCTTCTTAATCAAATGATTCAAATCATTCTTCTTGCCCTTTACTGCGACATTTAACATATCAGAATGGTGGACTCAAATACAACTTTCTTGCTTATATAAAGCTGACGCAGAAATACACAGATTTACAAATCTGTAGATGTCATTCTTGTCAAATATCGCTAGTAATAATTCCCCAGCTTACGTATGTATGTATATACATTTCGATAAGATCTATTTACAGATTTCGTTCAAATATGACAATACATCAAATCTCAATTCCACTTATATATATGATGAATATAATCATTGATTTTGTTCTCAGTGGTTCAATTGCAGAAATTCTGGTTCAATTACTGAACAGAGCAGAAAACTAGAAAGCAATGCACTGAATCCTGGATTAGACATAAGTTCAGTTTTCCTTGAGCCGTCAAGCACACCATTGATATCAGTGGCTCTATCAGAAGCCCATCAATAAAGTTATAGCAAGTAATAAAGGAAAAAAGATTTACTTCTAAGGGTTCATGTGTATACAAAGCAGATTGCAAGATCAACTACTATCAGATGGAGATGTGTTAAGAGATCATCTTTTTGTAAAGGTACCATGACCACGACCCTTGATATAACTGATCTTTGAATGTTTTTGCTTTGTGCCATTTTTTCATATTTTCCCACTTGCGCTATTTTTACCTGAGCCATTTTTACCTAAATTCAACCCTAAACTTCCAAATAAATCTTGTTTGTTAATCGACGTCTGATTATCTGGACGTTTGGCTCACTGACCTTAATCCATAACGCCTTAGAAGAGCAGAGATATCTTTAGATAAGTATTACTTAATTTATTGATCTGTAATAGTTATCAGAATCGAATTGAAATGATTAAGGATTTTCTTTCTGCAAATTTTCTATTCACACAAAAAATAAACAGGGATTACATTTCAGAAAATATAAAATGGCAAATGATTTTCAATTCTTTTTGTTATTAAAATGTATTTGTTTTGTTTACTTTTCTTTATTAAATTGTGTAAGATGTCAAGCTTTTTAATATGGAGTTCCTTTATCTTTCGCGAGAACAAACAAGGCGAACAAATATTATTTAATGTTTGTAAGATTCTCAGTTTGATTTGTGAAAGTTGTCATATATATTTTTCGGAACGCCTTTCTCATCAGTAAAAACTAAAAGTGAATAGTTTCCGATTTTGGTTTGAAAATGGAGATCATTTTTTATAAATATTCTTTTGAAAATATATATATATATATATATATATATATATATATATATATATATATATATACATATATATATATATATATATATGAAGAAATATAGTTTTAAGGTGCGCTTCATTTATGGGATAAAGTGCTCATTATCATAGATAGAGTTTATGTAAATATAGATATAAAAGTGAACATAGAAGTCAACACTTAGAGGCGACAGGCTGTTTCATTCTAGACGCAATCGTCAGGCGGCCTGACGATCGTGTCCAGCATGAAACACCCTGTCACCACTGAGTGTTGACTTCTATGTTCACTTTCATATCTTTCTATCTATCTATCTATCTATCTATCTATACATATATATATATATATATATATATATATATATATATATATATATATATATATATATATATATATATATATATATATAGGTATGACGCGGGTGAATAGAGTACAATTCCAGCTTTCGTAACATTTAATTCAAAAGAGGGCTCAGTACAAAGTAGAACGATATTATTTATTTTAGGATTTTACACCGAAAACATAATAATAATCTCTACACAATTGCAGTCGTGTTTCGATACATAATATATATAAATTCAAATAAAATAAGCAAACTCTGTAAATTTTCAAAGTTATAGATTTTTCTAAAAATTAGTTCAGTCCAAAATTGGTCCCACCCCCACCCCTTATGTGAATGTTAAAATAATATTGCTCTACGGCAATTTTTTTTAATTTGACATTTACTACAAGCACCCTTTGAAAATGAAATAGCATTAACCTGATTCTATAACGTTCTCAAAGGTAATGAAGAAGGCAATATTTGAGTGCCACGTACCGGGGTAATTCAATGGTTCTGCAACCATGGCGAAGATGGCTGAACTTGACAAAAAGTTAGTTGATGCCTACAAACAAGGTGATGGATATACAACACTTTCCAAAAATGTTCCGAGATAGAAAATTCGTAGCATTATCAAGAAGTACAACGAGACTTATTGTGTTGAGAATAAATGAAGTACTGACAGAAAATGGTTAATTTCTAAGAGAATGTCTCGAGGAATCTTCGTTTAACAACAAAGGACATTGTCAATAATGTTCCGACATTAGTGTTGAATGTATTGTCGGAGGCAGTCACTAGATGTTCTCATCGAGCATCGACCTTGGCCTCCAAGGAAAATTCACGCTTAAGGATAAACACCTAAAATGCAGATTAGATTATGCTAGAAGCCATCTATAAGGTGGGAGTAAATATTCGAGCTGTTTTATGGTCAGATGAAACCAAACTAGAATTATTTGGTCACATGAACTCAGGTGATGTATAGAGGAAAGCTGTCTGAAGCTCTCAAACTAAAAAAAATACCATCCCTACAATTGAATACATTCTGCTCTAGGGATATTTTTTTGCCTCTCTGTCAGAACTAGTGACAATACAGGCTATCATGAGTAAAAAGCAGTTTTTGGCTATTCTTAAAAATAATATAAAACTAAGTACAGGAAATCTGTAATTGGGGCGTCACTGGACGTTCCAACCTGACAATGACCCGAAACACACGGCACGAAATGTTACAAAATACTTAGATGACAGCAAAATTAAGGTATTGGCGTACCCCGAACAAATTCTTGGCCTAAACCCCCATGAAAATTTATTACTGTAGTATATTTAAAGAAAAAAGTATGAGAAAGAATTCGAATTTGGAGGAACTAGAAGCTATTGCCAATGAAGAATAAAGCAAAATACTTGTCAGTGTATGAAGTGATCTTGTAAGGTACTATTAAAAGATATTAAAGGCAATAATCTAGAATAAAGGTTACAAAATTGATTATTGAGGCCAGATTGCCAATAATTTTGTTCTATGTTAATTTGGGGGGGCGTGTTTTGTATTATTGTTTGACATTAAAATAAAGAAAATGTTGTGAACATCAAATCCATTATTTCATCATTTGTGAAAAAATGAACCCGAAGTTTCCATGAAAATTACAGCTTTATTTGTAATTATGGAAGTGGGTAAATAATTTAGTCCACAACTGTATATCCATGTATATGTGCGTTTAAGGTATGCTATTCTCATGGATAATAATGCCCAATATCAGATACAAAGCATATGTAAATAGCATACAATCTTCAGGGCTAAATGTTGAGTTCAAGCATAAAACAGACGATCGTAAGTAAAAAAAAAAAAAAAGAAAAAAAAAAAAGAATGAAATAAAATTAACGTGGCTTGGCCTGGCTTTGTAGATGTGAACCTTTTCAACCTGATGGCATAATTAACAGGCAAAGTATTTCTTGTTTTAATTTTATAAATAATCTTTTTAAAATCTCTAATGATTTGTATGCCCAGTTTTTCAAAGAAAACATGTTTATTTTAACTTATTGATTTCAAATATACATTTTAAATAATTTATTCCGTAGAGTATGAGTTTTTCTTCTTTCTTTTTTTTAGCTGAATGTAGCTTTTGAGGAAGGGGAAATTAAATTTAGCCCCCAAATCAAAGAATTCGGCAGCCTTAACTCGTCAACTGGAGGGTTGGGTTGAGGAGAGTGACTGGGGTAGTTTTGAGGAAATACGATATCAGTCAGCAATGCTGATCATAAACATAGAATAAATTAAATTAAGAATTTGCAGACAGAAAGATATATAAACACACTAACGCATAGACATATATAAAAACACACACGCTGTCATCAATGACTTGATAACCAGTCAGTAAAACAATAAAAAATGAAAAGGAGGGGGGCAATAAACAGACAAAAATTTCAAAGACTTTTTCCTCACTCTTCTTTCTTACATGTCTGGAGATTTTTTTTAAAACAAATCTTTATTTTTATAAAATTATTAAAATTAATATTAAAATGCCAAAATGTTTTTATTTCATCCACAGAGATTTTTAAAATTATATATTTTAGTTAGAGTAAAGGAATCATTTTAGCATCTAAGTTATAGCAATAGTATATTTTCTAAAAGATTGTAATGAGCCCGACAAACATTGATGACCTAGAGTCTAAACTGATACACACACACACACACACGCACACGCACATATATATGTGCGTGTGTGTGTGTTTGTGTTTGTGTGTGTGTTTGTGTGTGTGTGTTTGTGTGTGTGTGTGTGTGTTTGTGTTTATGTGTGTTTCTGTGTTTGTGTTTATGTGTGTTTCTGTGTGTGTCTGTGTGTTTGTGTTTGTATGTGTATGTGTTTGTGTGTGCGTGTTTGTGTGTGTGTGTATGTGTATGTGTTTATGTGTGTTTGTGTGTGTGTCTGTGTGTTTGTGTTTGTATGTGTATGTGTTTGTGTGTGTGTGTGTTTGTGTGTGTGTTTGTGTGTGTATGTGTTTGTGTGCGTGTGTTTATGTGTGTGTTTGTGTGTGTATGTGTTTGTGTGCGTATGTTTGTGTTTCTGTGCGTGTGTTTGTGTGTGTGTGTTTGTGTTTGTGTGCGTATGTGTTTGTGTGTGTGTTTGTGTGTGTGTGTTTGTGAATATATTGATATAATAGGTAAGAACTGTTAGATTGATGATCCCAAGTTCTTTAGTATTTTTGTTCTTATTTAAAAAAAACAAAAACAGTGCTCCATACAAAAGTAGAGCCTAAATTATAATCGTTTTTTAAAAAGTACATCATGGAATCATATTTTTTTTTAATTGTATATATATATATATATATATATATATATATATATATATATATATATACAATTTTTAAAAAAGCGGGTGTTGCTAAGGTTTTATTTGTTTTTTTCCTGTATTCATTTGTGGGTTTTACTGATATTTTATTTTGTGTGGATTCGCTGAATATCTTTCCCAGATGTAAATATTTGTCTTCATCTCAAATACAAACAGAAAAGAAATTAAACTTCGAAAACAGATAGATAGATAGATAGATAGATAGATAGATAGATAGATAGATATTACTAAATTGTGAAAGAAAGAAAGAAAGAAAGAAAGAAAGAAAGAAAGAAGGGCAACGAGGTGAAAAAAGTTTCACGGAAAGCCCAAGGTGATGATCGATCTTAAAGTGCGAAATCTGACGCGCCTCTCCTGTGCATTTTTACATATGTGTGCAATCGGGAAAGATATTCGCTGTACGTTTGCTTATCTATGTGTGTGAATCGTAAACTAGCCTCTCTATCTATGCTGGCAAAGAAATTAAATACTCACGGCTTCGAATCCTTCACGCCTCTTCTTTTACACGGAAATTTTAACTACGTTATCTTCCATTATATATATATATATATATATATATATATATATATATATATATATATATATATATATATATATGTATATATATATATATATATATATATATATATATATAGATAGATAGATAGATAGATAGATAGATAGATAGATAGATAGATATGTCAGATGCGTGCAAATGTTCCCAGTAAATTCTGTAAAGACTGAATACACAATCGAAAACCGGTTTTTTTGTTACTTGAAAAAAATTTAAAAGCCTTTGCTAACGCCCTAGATAGATAGATAGATAGAAAATGAACAAAGATAGATAGATAGATAGATAGATAGATAGATAGATAGATAGATAGATAGATATATATAGATAGATAGATAGATAGATAGACATGAACTCTGAGATAGATAGATAGATAGATAGATAGATAGATAGATAGATAGATAGATATGAACAGACTTAGATAGATAGATAGATAGATAGATAGATAGATAGATAGATAGATAGATAGATAGATTATCAGAATGAAACATGTGAACAAACTTCATTCAATTTCAATAGATAGGTTTTATAAGCAAACTCGATAGATAGTTTTATAGTAAACGAAATCAAGTCTGGTACAAGATCACAACAAGTTGCGCTAACCTTCCTATTTACGAAGAATACATTTCTTTTTTTATACTAGGTATCAAACGCAGACCCCATTTTTCGTCGCCTGATAAATACACAATTATAAATTCGTTCCTTACAGATATTTACTAAGTTTACTTACGTCTGTCTCAGGGTCAAACGAGTAGGGCAGACAACAACGGTCTTAACTCACTAGATAAGCGAATGATCATCAAGGCTTGGCTCTATCTCGGTGTGTCTCCGTGTGCGAGTCCATGCGTCTGTGTATGTGTATGTGTGTGCGCACGTGTGTGTGTGTGTGTGTGTGTGTGTGTGTGTGTGTGTGTGTGTGTGTGTGTGTGTGTGTGTGTGTGTGTGATAGCGACATTCTTGTTTATTGTTTCATATCTATTTATAAGTAGGTACTAAGACGTAAGTAAGTAAAACTTAACACCTATACAGCGCAAGGAGAAATTTTATTTTTGTGTGGTATAAGGCCAGAAGTTTGAAGCATCTTTGGCAATCACAAGAGAGGACATGTATGGCTTGCATAAAATCCATATTTTTAAAAAACGCCCCGGAAAGACATATATCCATATATCAAAACCCCTAATCCCACTAAGATACACACACACACATATATATATATATATATATATATATATATATATATATATATATTGTGTGTGTGTATGTGTGTGACTGTGATCTTTAGAATTGTTGGATCATTCCGCTAAAAATAGCTTATACCCTAGAACAAATTCTAAGTGCTTGTTTACGTAGATTTATATTATAGCGGTGGGATATTTTGCAAACCTATTCTTATACCTAAATTTTATTTCTTTCTATAACATCATCTCTGACCAATTTTTTCGAATTATCCTGCGTGTATATATATATATATATATATATATATATATATATATATATATATATATATCAGTTTTTATATAATTTATCATCTGAAAAGAAAAAAATATTAGATCGCATGAGAAATTGTATAAAAAAAATAAATAAAAGCACCTTGTCTGTCGTTTTCAATGAAATGTGCATGAAAGAAGGATTGCTGCCTAAATACACAAATATATATATATATATATATATATTCTTTTCAGGTGTTGTGCTTTATTTATGGTTAAACGTGTTCAATATCAGGGATAGAGCGTGTGGATATAGATATAGGTGAACAGTCTGTGCCATGATTGAACGGGGCCTTCAGGCCTGAAGATTGCGTTCAAGCGTGAGAAAGACTGTCGCCACTTGACGTTGTCCTAGATGTCCACATTTATGCACCTTGGTATAATCTGGCACAAGGCCAGATTGAGTGTCAGACAAATAAAAATCAACATGTGAATGATTGGTTCGCGAGACGAACTTGTTATCCATAACCATTACACACCAGTGGACACACACACACACATAGCGTTGAAATCGTTCGTGAAAACCAACACTGTGTAGAATTTCTCCACATACGTAGTCCTCAAGAAAGAAAACCTTAAAGGTCTCAAATCATAAGATATTCCGTGTCCGGCATATTTAACGAAATTCACTCGCTATATATATATATATATATATATATATATATATATATATATATATATATATATATATATATAAACAAAAATCAACACTGGATGGTTACATCTTAAGCGATCGTTAACCATCACCGTGAAACACTGTTTACATATGAATGATCTATCTCAGTAGTCAACACTTCCCTATAAACATTGAATGTTTTTTAAACATATATATATATAATGTTTTTTTAAACATATATATTTTTAAACATATATATATATATATATATATATATATATATATATATATGTTTAAAAATATATATATATATATATATATATATATATTCATGCATATGTATATGTATATTATATACAGAGAAAGTTAGCAGGAAAGAGTCTCTCTCTCTCTCTCTATATATATATATATATATATATATATATATATATATATATATATATATACATATATATATATGGGAGATAGTTTGCAGGAAAGAGTCTATATATATATATATATATATATATATATATATATATATATATATATATATATATATATATATATATATGAAAAGAGTGTGTTTTAGCCGAATACTTTGGCTGTTTGAAAAAAATCAGTGTGTATACGCGTATCTTCGTCAAACTGTCCTTACGTAAAATTTGTTTGCCCTTGTATGTGTGTAAGAGAGATATTTTCTGTGCGTGTGTGGTTGTGTGCGCGGTGTCTTTCTGTGTGCATATGTATATGTGTCATAGTCTCGTTGCGCCGTAGCGAACCTGCTCGTCATCGTAACCAGTGTTGTCTCCGTCAAACGCCTTACTATTGCGGCCTCCGCCTCCGCCACTGCCTTCGATATGCATCAACCCCACACCATCATCAGTCTATTTACTTTCCTCATCTTCTCTCCGCCCCCTCTACAGTTTATATATATATATATATATGTGCGTGTGTGTGTGTGTGGGTGTGTATATATATATATATATATATATATTTGTGTGTGTGTGTCCTTAAATATTTTTTTTTACTGTTTTTTCCTACTCTTTTCGCAAGACTGCCCATTTTCCATACCCCCAACCCAACCATCTTTCCTCCATCCACCTCCAACGGTCTACCTTTTTTTTCCTCCACACATCCAATCCCCGTCACCTTTTCCGCCGTCTCCCCTATCTCTACCGCCGCCACCACCTCACCTCGATACCGCGCCACGATCATCGTAAGCCCTCTACCGCCGCTACCCGCCTCTCTTCGCTTCCTTGCTTCTTCGCGCCCTAACAACCCCAACCTTCCCGCTACAACCAGTACCAACCTCCGAACCCGGCCCGCTCTCCATCCATCAGCCTCCTACACCCTACCGTCACCGCGCACCGCCTCTGTTCCCGTCTTTCCAAAAGCCGCCCTCCGCCCGCACCTACCCAACGACCACTTCTCCCCACACTTTCCGGCACCTCGCCCAAACCTCAACGCGGCCGCCATTACCCTCACCTCAATCCCCTTCCACAACCAACCTCTTCTCTTCCCTCCATTTCCTCCTTACTCTCCTTACTTACTCTCCATGTCTTTCCTCTTCCACCAGCGGCTTGCTGTTCAAGCCGCCACCTCGCCGCGCTTCGTCTCCTCCAACGATCACCACAACCCCACAACCCGGTTACACCGTCGTCGCCGTACGAAGCCGCCTCCGCCATCTTTTCGACCGCCGTCATCACGATTTCTACCGACGCCGCCTTGCTACTCTACTCTCCCCAGCTTCATTTACCCGACCCCGCCACCGCAGCTATTGCTTTTGCCGTCCGTGTAGCTGCGTACGATTCTCAGCCTGTGTCTGTGTGTACGAAGATTTCTCTTATAGGTGTACGTGCATGCGTGCGTAACAGTGTGTGTGTATGTGTGGACTATCTTGGTTTCATTATGCGTATTTGATATTCGCAATGCTTGCTTCTCCTGTTACTCATAACTACGTATTCTATTCGTGTGCTTGTGTGTGCATGTTATTACACCATCACACGTATATATATATATATATATATATATATATATATATATATATATATATATATATATATATATATATATATATATATATATATATATATATATATATATGTCTCCGTTAGGAGGTATATAAGTTTATTTCAGTGAATTCATACACACACCATCTAGAGATTCTTTTTTTTCTGTATAAGCCTAATCGTTGGTGTGCACAATTTGCCGTTGTGTAAGCGTCTATGAGAGGTTTTCCGTGTATATTTTAAGCTATCTTTATTAATTCATCTCGGCAATTGTTAGAAACCAGGTGCGTGTTTCTAAGCACTCATATATATTTAAATACATACATACATATATATATATATATATATATCAATATTTATATCTATACATATTCTTATATATATAAATATTTATATATATATATATTTATATATATAAATATATAATTATATATATATATATAAATATATATATATATATAATGTACTAGCGTTTCGGTTTAATCAATACACATTATATACACACAGACATATGGTATATATGCGCGGGTATTTACGTGTATATATAAAATTAAGATAGATATACTTTGTCATCGTTGCGTGTACGTTGATCGGGTTTTGTTTCTGTCATTAAGGCTGTGGGTGTGATAGTGTCTACACATATTTGACAGCATTTGTACATAGGTCTGAAAGGGAGCATTCACGTGTTCTACGAATCACTGTGTAAAAATACACATACTTGCGTATTTTTACACATGATGTGTAGTGTACGTCTGCTCTTCCAAAGCGACAGACAAATGTCTACAATATACATACATCCGTATAGATATTCGAATAAGTACGTATTTATTTATTAATCTATCTGCGGGCACGCGTTTAGCAATATATATATATATATATATATATATATATATATATATATATATATATATATATATATATATATATATATATGCATATATATATATATATATATATATATATATATATATATATATATATATATATATGCATATGTGTGTGCGTCAGATTGTACATATGTGTATGGACAATCGGACACAGATAGATATTTAGATAGATAGATAGATAGATAGATAGATAGATAGATAGATAGATAATGAATAGACTGAAATAGATAGATAGATAGATAGATAGATAGATAGATAGATAGATAGATAGATAGATAGATTATTGTCTATCAAATTACGCACGGTATGTACACATTTTTTAAAATATATATATTGCATATGTGTGCGTGTGGTTGTTTTTTTTTTTAAAAAAAACATTATACGCAACACTTTTACATAATATATACATACATTTACATAGAAGATACATATACACGCATACACTCACACACACACACATATATATATATATATCTATATACAAAATTCTCTGAAAATACTTTTTTGCGATGTTTACTTTGTTTTTGTTCATAATAATATGTACATCTCATATATCTTATGTATTTCTATACATATATACTCATGACAATTTTTTGTGTCTATATATATATATATATATATATATATATATACAAATATATAAGTATAAAATTCAGCAACCTTATGATTATATAAATGAGTTTTTACATTGTACCTGTGTGTGTGTGTGTGTGTGTGTGTGTGTGTGTGTGTGTGTGTGTGTGTGTGTGTGTGTTCGCCCTTAAAGCCACGGTGGCAGGAGAGAGTTGTGATGGAGAGGTGTGGGGAGTGGGTAACGGACAATAAAACGGGTCTACATCTACATGGTAAGTAAGAGAGTGTGTGAGAATTAAACCTTCTAAGCAATTCAAAGAGAGAAAGAGCGAGCAAGAGTTGCTTTACAACGTGAGTGAAACTGTTAGTGTGCTGAGAATAGAGAGAGAGAGAGTGGAATCTGCGTGAGAGGGGGATAAAGAGTTAATGAAGGGGAGGGACAACGAACGACGAGGTGGGTAAGAAAAGCCGCTAGGAACATATACGCCGTAAGATTTCGGTAGGATGTGCCGAGGGTGGTGTCCGGGGTTTCAGGGTTAGGGAAAAGGTTAGGGTGAGACGAAGAGCGGGGGAAGATAAAGAGAAGGAAGCGGTGTGTGGGTGGGTTGCCGTTGGAAAATCTACGATAGCAGGGTGCGGTTTGGGGTGGAGGTGCCCGAACTGCCAGGGAGTTGAAGAAATGGTAACGCAGTCACGGATTCGAACACACAGACACAGAGGCGACGAAACACACACGCGGACGTAAACACGGTTCGAAGGCCAATGTTGGATTGAAACGGCGGTGACGACGGCGGCGGCGGTTATTGGAGGAAAAAAAAGGGAGGTGAAGAAAGAAAGAAAGAAAGATAGAAAGAAAGAAAGAAAGAAAAAGAAATCGAAAGGTTACTCCCAAAAAGACTCAAGAATCTAATAGATAGATAGATAGATAGATAGATAGATAGATAGATAGATAGATAGATAGATAGATAATGAACAGATTGAGATAGATAGATAGATAGATAGATAGATAGATAGATAGAAGGACGATGGACAGACGATAGATTGAAATAGATAGATAGATAGATAGATAGATAGATAGATAGATAGATAGATATTGACAAATTGTGATAGATATTAACAACAGTATATATATTTATATGTATTTGTGGATGTATATACATGTAGAGAGAGAAAGACGGGAATAAACAGATAGACATGAAAAATAAAATGGACATAATGAACACTCTGGTCTGTGTGTGTTGACATATATATATATATATATATATATATATATATATATATATATATATATATATATATATATATATATATATATATGACTTATACATATGTGAAGCAAAATAGATAGAAAGACAGACAGAAAAGGAAGAAAAAGCCTCAAACAGATATTGACCGTCAATAGATAAATACATAGGCGGGGCAAAAGAATGAGATTGAAGGATAAAAAAAAAGATTTGAAAAATGAAAGCATGTAGAAAAAGACGATGAAAGACCTTTTTCTTGAAGCAATAAAATGATTTATTTTTTTTAATATTAAGATAATAAATGAAGAGAAGAAGCTGGAAAAACGAAAATTAAACAGAATATTGTTGAAAGAAAAAAGCGAAAAATGAAAGAAGTAGAATAAGAATAAGAAACACCTAAAAATAAAAAATAAATGAAATAATAATAATAATAATAATAATAATAATAATAATTTACAGTTTAACAATATAAATATATAATTTTTTGAAAACATTGTAATAAAAACAAGTTGATAACACGATAATAAAGTTTTCTGATCTTTTTACTCTTATTGATTCATCGATATTTTATTCCCATTATTTACCCGATTGTTTATTTTATCCCTGCTCTCTCTAAAAAACTGTTTAAATAATAATAATAATAATAATAATAATAATAATAATAATAATAATGCAAGAAGCAAAAATAAATGAATAAAAAATAAAAATAAATAAAAATGAATAAATGAAATAAAAATTTACAAAGAAACAAAAAGAAACAAAAAGTATTAAAAAGAACAAAAAAAAGAGTAAGGTGTTAGGAGGAGGAGGGGCATGAGACTCGCCGACGACGTTGGCCTTCTCTTCGTCCATGTAACTATCCAACCATACCTCGTCCTATCAGCCCCACCTCCACTCACTTTTTTCAGTTCTAAGAAGTGACTCTCTCCCTCAGTATATCAGTTGCTCACTCATTTCCTCTCTCGCTGGCCTGTTCTCTCACTCACTCTCTCGCGCACTCTCTTATTCAGAGTAAAAGACAGACAGTCAGTTACTTAATTGTAGGGCATCTTGACGGGAGAACGCGAATTAACCTCCTCTTCACAACATGGGAAAGAAAGCTTCGAACAGCAGTAAAAGAGATCTTCACCCGACTACGACCCGATCCTCCACCACCACCTCTACGACACCCGCAAATACCGCCGCCACCGCCGCCAACAACAACAACAACAACAACTACAAGTACCTACCAACTCCAACTAGTGACATTGACAGTTTCTGTCGCTATTACCAAAACAGTGACAACCACAACAACAAGAGTAATCATAGACTTCACACGGAGCTAACGCGGCCCTTATCGCCACCCGTAAATAAAAACTTCACCCTAAGATCGAACTCCTTGTCGCAGAAAGGAAATACAACACCAACAACAACGACAACCACTAAATCTAAATCATTGTCACCTTGTCGCACGGTCACGCACGTTTCAGCGTCACCTAACCCTTCTTCTTCTTCTTCTTCTTCTTCTTCTTCTTCTTCTTCTTCTTCTTCTTCTTCTTCTTCTTTAGCAACTTCAATGATTTGGGCCCCGGGTGACCCTTCAAAAATCGAACCCACCTCAGCTCCTACCGTAAATATTGGAATAAATAATACTGAGGACACTGGAGAATGTTCTCCCGCTATGACCAATCATAACAACTCCGACCACAATGTGACTGCTACTGTCAATTCGTGTTCCCTAGTTGAAAAAGTAGAGCAACACCGACGTAGCGACCGCATCAGACCTTCGAGGAACACCCAGCAAAGGTCTCAACTCAGTGATAATTCAACCTACCCACAAGCTTTTCACACCTACCCGACCAGTAAACGCCAGACCCGCTCCGAACGACAACAACAACAACAAAACAATCAAAATAAAAACGAAGCTAAAAGCAACACCATTGGTTCTGTAAAGACCCTGACTACAGCTTCTGCACACAACCCTAGTAAGGAGGGAAACTTTAACAACACTGACAATTCCTGCAAAATTAACCAGGTTGGCCCTGACGGCGTGGATTTAGCCTGTCTACCTAACAACACCAAAAACATAATTTCTGATTTTATGGATGAGAAATGTGGAAGCTATCAGGATACGAAAAACGACACTAACTTTGTGTCAAAAACAGACTTAGATTCAAGCGTAAATAGTAAAGTTGAAAATAAACTTAACTCGGGCGATACTTACAATTCACCCCGTCGATTGAGACGACGTCAAGGTGCGCAGCAGCGACCACCCGTCACGGATGAATCAAAGGATTTTGCCATGTCTCAAAGCCTAACACCAAACATGAGTAGCGTGACAACTTCGACTAATACCGCTAATGATTTTACGAATAATGAAGGCTCTGACTATACAGATGTTAATGACCACAGCGCTGGGTGTCAGGCCTCAACAACAGCCGACGATATAGCGAAACTCCCCTCAGTCCCTCTTTTCTCTGCCGGCGAAATGTCTGTAACGTCAACGCCGCCGCCACCTCCAACGCCACCACCTCCACCGCCCCCACTACCACCTTCACCTCCTCCTCTACCATCCTCACATACACCACCACCTCCACCACCACCACCACCTCCACCACCCTCAACAACAACCCCAACACCTGGATCGGGTACCCTACCAGTTATACCGAATTTTTCTCAGTCGCTTTCGGCACCTGCCTTCTCTACTTATTCCACAACACCGCCAGTCCCACTCACTGCGTCTTCTTCTTTGTCACTAACCCACCCGACCTCTTCAAATTGTCTCTCACCCCCATCCCAATTTTCGCCGGAGTTAGGGATCAACTCCAGAATTAACCTGATCACTGATCGACCACCAGCTCCATCTGCCCTGTCGACAGCTCCGTTTTATAATACTTTCACCGCTAATTCAGTTACAAATTTCGTCGACTCGGACGTTAGGACCAGCGACACAAACAATATCGCGGCTAACACAGCAACAACACACACAATAAACACTACAAGTAATTCAAGTTCGTTTATTGCAACTTTCAATACGACTACAACTCCAACAACGTGTACGAAAACTCTAAAAACTAACGCAAAGAAGACAAATACTTCGACTAATAATCGCACGCTGAACGATTTAAATAATTTCGCTAATAAAAATAATCATTTTAATGGTGGTTTTTCAAGCAGAAACATATCCCCGACTCCTAAACTTGCTGCCAGACCAAACAGCGATAACGAAACCATCAGTTATACAGACAATAAATTCGCTACTAACGAAGATAATATTAAGATAGGTACACCAGCAAGTCCTATAAAGGCGTGCGGTTTCAGTACGGAGACAACAACAACAACGTCCGCAACTTTAGCCGTTGGTGCTGTGTCGACGCCCCAAACCACACCGGATCGCACGACCCCAGTCAACTCGGCGGCAAAAACTTCTTCTAGCTGTCCGCAGGGGGCAACATCTTGCCCTTGCTCCTGCGGACAAGTCACCTCACCTTCGTCCCCGACCCTGTGTCCCTCGTTGGCTGCCGCCGCCGCCGCTGCAGCTGCGGCGGCCGCCGCCACCTCACCCTTCGTGTTCGGCCCGGCTCCGTGTTGCTTTCCTTCGTTTCTCCCGCCGCCGCCGCCGCCACCTGCACCCACCTCCACCTCCTCTTTCTCCCCTTCGCCTTCTTCTTCGGTTTCCTCCTCTAATTCCTCTTCAATATCTACTTCTTCCTCCTCTTCTAATTCGTCTCCGCCGCCTCCCCTTCCATCCGCCGCCGCTTCCATCCCGCTTCCCGTCCCTCCCCCGGGCCTCCTTCCTCCACCTCCTCCTCCTCCTCCGCTGGGTTGTTCCCCGCTCCCGCCACATCCTCTTCCACTCCCTTTACCGTTGCTACCCTTACCCCTACCGCTGCCTCTGCCGAGTCAGATTATTACGGCTAGCAACGGGGGAGCCGCACACACGCAAAGTTCTGTGACCGCTGGGGCGAAACACCATCACCACCACCATCACCATCACCCCCATCACCCCAACAACAACAACAACAGCACGGCTTCGATCAGAATTACTAGCAGTAGCCGCGTCAGTAGCAGCAGCAGCAGCAGTAGCGGTGCTAACAACAACAACAATAACACGGTGACGACGACGGCGGCGGCGACGACGACGACGGGTCAGAGGCGTAATAACACTGGATTAGTCGGTGCTATCGCAGCTGACGCCCTCTACAGCAAGAGTATTCATTCTGGATCACCACCAACATCACCGTTAGCGCACCATTACGGAACTACCACGACCAGTGGTACCCCGACTGGTATCTTTACAAATAATAATAATAATAACCAAACCAGCGCAAATTCTTACAACGGTAGTAGTGGTAGTCAATTGACTGCTACGACGAAATCTACCGTTGATTGTATCTTGAAATCTACCACGACGACCAATTTAACGAATACGAATATGGATAGAAGGAGTACAGTGCCGGGTGCGACTGTTGTGGCCGCTGCAGCGACTGTCACCCCGAAGACCAACTCCTCAAAACGAAGCGGCTCCAACCGTGGTTCCGCAGGTTACACAAGTGTAACGTGCTCTTTGGAAGGTGCCGAGGAATACTTAAAACCAATTTATCAGGATGGTCAAGTGATCCTTGAAGTAGAATGTGGGCAGAATAAAGCCCTTATGTACCTGTCAAAATTGTGCCAGGGCAGCAAGGGACCCTGTATCTATTTTCAGGGGTCGTGGCTGACCCCTAACGAATTTCAGTACGTCAGCGGTCGCGAGTCCGCTAAGGACTGGAAACGTTCCATAAGGCATCATGGGAAAAGTATGAAATTATTGCTCTCCAAGGGAATTTTAACAGTACATTCTGCAGTTTGTGATTGCGAGGGTTGTCGCATCAGTTCACCAGTGGTATGTACAATGAATAACTTTTTGGGGTTTTCATTTTGAACTACGGTTCTTTTTTGGGGGGTTTTTAAGTTAAAAAAATATTGAGAAAAGTTTACGTTTATGTGTGTGTGTGTAAAGAAGTTTCCACCTTGAAACTGATTGTTGAACGGAAATCAAGAAAAGAAAATAGTGAAACCGTCCTTTATCGATAATTTGTCATCAATATTTATTCACTAAAAAAAGAAAATATAAAATAATTTAAATTTGTTTATTATACTACGCGTTTTATGTTCCCATATTTTATAAATCACTTTTTAGTTGTATGTACGTGTTCGATTATTTCTTTAAAATATTTTATTGTCTTTCAAATAAACAGATCAAGGTAAAAAAAAAAAAAAATTAACAAAAAATCAAGATCTTTATTAAAGGTGCTCAACATTTGTGGCCATGTGTCAGACTGAGTAAATATTCATAAATATCTAAAGAACGAAATGAAAAATTAAAAAAAAAAATGACGCGAAAATTATTTCCCATCGAATGCAAGTAACGATCGACATTCGTTAAACAAACAAGAAAAAAAAATGTTTTTCAATTACGTGAGTGCGCGCTTGGGAGACGTATATGTGTGATTGGTACTTCGGAGAGGGGGGCGTAAAAAATGATGCCTAACAATTTACACAATCGCAAAGAGACGAGTATTTTTTTTTTAATCCTATTTTTTCTTGTAACGATTTTCCAGCAGGTTTTTGTGGGGGGTGAAGTTAGGGAGAGAGATCTAAACGCACACACACATAATATATCATGTATATTGTATATATTCATGTAAATAATTCCCCCCCGCTTTATGTGTCTCTGCATTCGTATACGTTAGCTTGATTTTTTTTTTTCTTTGGATTATGTTATTAATTTTTTTTTCTTTGTCGATCGATATAACATACGCCTCTCTTTACGGAAACCGTTTCATTTTTTTTTTTAACCGTTCACTTTAGTTTAAATTATTAATGTATCTCTCTTGTTTTTCTTCGACGAAAGAGAATCGATTATTTTTTTAAATTTATTTTTATACATATTTCTTGTTAAAGTTACTTTTAAAACGTAATTTTCGATATAAGTTTTCCCGTTTCTCTTTCCGTGATTCGCTCCCGTCGACCCTGGCTGACACTCTTTGGCTTACTTCTGTTATCCCACACACACACCGAGTAGTCAACTCTCATAATATTACAGGGTATTCAAATCGAAAACGAAAAACTTAGTTTCTGAAATATTTATGTACAGAATATGTCAATATTTATTTTTTACTTTTAATTTTTTTTTTTTAATTTAATTTTTCCAAACATTTGTATCCGTTTTCATGTGTAGAAATTCATACGTCTGAGTGTGTGTGTGATAGATCTCTAGACAAATTAGGTATTTTTTGTATATATATCATATGAAATATTTTGTTTTAAAACATTAGTCACTTACAATTTAAAATATCTTTAAATTTCCGAAATATATTTAGCTTTTTTTTTTGGTTATATACGTTAAATTATTCATTTATGTATTTAAAATTCTTATATAATTTTTTTTTTCTTTTCTCTCTCTCTCGAAAAAAAATAAACGTATTTTTTCTAGCATTGAATTTTATCGATGTCTTGTTCGTGTGTTCAGTGTGCGTGTGTTCGAATGATTACAGTGTGTGTGTGTGTGTGTGTTGTATCGCTCAATGGTGATTTTTGTTCGATTTGCGTCGCTGATATTTTATCGAGCCGCTTAAATCTCCCTGACGCCGTAGCAGCAAAGGCTGACGACATAAAACTTTTACAGTTAAGAAAGAAGAAGAAAAAAAACGAAAGAAGTTTTTTTTTTTGTCTCTACCCTTTACTTTTCTTTCTTTCTTTTTTAATCTCCGCCGTCACATGATATATACACCCAGGTAGATTCGTATAAGCTGGCGTATTGATGTTTGTATGGTTATCTTATTATGTGCGTGTCAATTGGGAAGGTGAAATAAATCTTTGGTCTGTATTTGAAATTTCCAGATATATTCAAGCATGACATATGCTCGCTTGACTCCTTATACGCCCACTTTATTGAAAGTTCTTATTTATTACGATTTAGAAAAATAAATTTTAATTCCTGTCAACTTCCAATCGTATATATTTTTGGTCACCGCTCGAATAAATGACGACACGTAAAAATAAAAAAAATATTATTTTAAGTTTTAAATACAACTTCAAATATCTCTTTATTTACTTCACTTTTAAATTTCAATCTAATGTTTACTTTTGTAGTTTGAATGAAGATATTTTTGTACAAACGTAAAAATGCTAGAAATTAATCTACCAAAAAATAATCATTAATTAAAAATTAATACTCTAATCGGATTCGTTAATATTTCGATATCTTTTTAAAGAGTTGCAATAAATATAAGTTATTTCCGTTGCTAAAACCTTTCATAATCGTATTCGTCTGTGTGTCAGTATTCTGTTCTTTTTATTTCCCGAACACACGCACACAAACCATGATTCGATCTTAACCAAAGCACAAACGCACGCACGCACGTACTGAGGTGTGTGAAAGCATATAATAAATATATATTAAACGTACGTGTATATATTGATCTGAATATCGATCTAAGTCTTTTTTTTTATTGCTTTTTTTATCTGTCTTTCTTTTGTGTCAGTCTGCCTCAAATTCTGTGAGCGTGTGTGCGCTTAGCACATCGCTAAACCGTTCATTTATGTTGTCTAATTGCTTCGGCGTCCCCGTCACCGTGCTCCCTGCTCTCCATTTACACCCACCAACCATCCCTACTCTCCATTTTTCTCCTTTCTCTCTCTCCGCTCTTTTCCTTCTCGTTACTTACTTTGCCGCGATGCACGCACAGGATAAATTTCTCAATTATTTATTTGATGTCTTTGACGAAAAAGTTTGGTCGCCTTCGCCGCACTTACCCGAATTTTACGGCTACTACTGTGTACACCGTATTTATATTCATGTCTTATGCCTTAAGAGAAGCACGTGCATAAAAATAATAAGTGTATGTTTTATGTATGTAGATAGACGTGTATAGATCGGGTCGAACGTTACGCATTGATATCCCTATATATTTTCTAAGTTATTTCTGTCTTACGTGTACGGTGTACACAAGATCTTGAAGACGTACTTAAACAATTTTACAAGCAAATTGAACACTTGTTTTCATCTTAATATTTAAAATTGGGTGTGCGTATTTGATTGTCCCGAAATACTGAAAAAAAGGACACTTGTGTTCATATACATATACATTTCAATACGCACGTGTGTCGATTTTTGTCTAAGACATGTACGTTTATGTATACGTTTACAAACTTTACATACACATAGATGTGTTTTTACATTTTTATGCACGTTATTTATCTGGATGCGCCTTTACAGATGTGAATTCCAGATTTTGAAGATCGAAGTAAAATATCGTCAATATATTTATATAGAAATATGAGGGGGTGCGGAAAAATTCTCAGTCAAAATAAATTCTCACAATCAAAAATATATTTCCTTTTGATCAGATTTTGAGAAGTTGGTCAGAAAGCCGGAAGCGTAACCTCATATATATATATATATATATATATATATATATATATATATATATATATATATATATATGTGTGTAAATATACATGTACATTTTTGTTTCCATTCTTTTATTTCGTTTTAACTATGCGCTCCCAGCAAAACATTGTCGCCGACTCTTATTGATAGCGTCCGCCTTCCTTTTCTGTCCGTATCTCCTTTTTCCTTTCTCTCTCCTCGACAAATCGCTTTTCCTTGTGTGTGTGTGTGTGTACGTACGTACGTGCGTGTTCCTCCCCACTCTATCCTCTACTCTCCGTAATTTCTACTTTCCACCATATCGAAGGCTTCCTTCTCTCCTTACTCTCCTTCCCACACTCGTTCATCTCCCTTTCTTCCGTCTCACGTGCAAGTCGCCCGAGCTTTACAGAGAGAAAAAAAAAAGAGTAGAAATGAAACGAAGGCGCCGACGGTGTAGACCAGGGCAGGGGGCAGTGGCTGTGCGAGGTTAGAGGTTAACGCTGAGGAAATGTGCGTTGTGAAGAGGTGAGGAATGGTCGGGGGATGTCGTACATGAGACTTATCGTGGAGGAGAACATAGAGTAAAGGAAAACGAACGCTGTTCGTTTGGAGGGTGGGTCCAAGAAAATGGACTCTGTCCTTTACATCTCTCTCTGCTTCATGTTATTTGCATGTGGTTGTGTGGGGGCAGAGAGAGAGAGAGACGCGTCCTTTTTTTGTTTTTTCTGCTTTTCGCTTCACCCGCTTGGACTTGGCGGGAGAAAGAAAAAGAAAGATATTTTCTACTTTTAGGCCAATAATGGTCTCTATAAAAGGGAGGTGGGGTGGACACAGTCACGGAAATATGTAGACAGATATAGATATAAATAGGTAGACAATACTAGATAGACAGCTGAATATTCATAGGTAGACACTCAGACAGTCCTAAAGAGTCCGATATAAAATCATAGCCATTGTCAGACAATTTTTAATCATGCCATAGATATGAACAAACTGTGATATGAAAAGTGAGTGAAGTAAATTAATGTTTTACACATTCGTATAAAAATAAATCGATGAATAAATTGTGAGGGAAATGAAAAAATTTGGATCGAAACTGATTTTTTGAACTGTATTTATAATATAAAAATAAAATCCGTCTATAAAATGGTGGTCATATATCAATTTTCTATATTGATATAAAATCACAAATATTTATAGTGAGATCGATCAAGATAAAGGCAAAATGTTGCGAATGTTATACAAAAAACAAAAGTCGAGACACATGTCTGGAAGTTCGGTTGCTGGCAAGTGAAAAAATATATCTGGTACAATCTTGTTGTTTCGGGGGAAAATTAGGGAAAATATTTATGCATAAACAATTGTATCTATTTAAACTATCCTGAATTATATCATGATTTGATATTTATTTTTACATTAAAAACGGGGCGTCTATTTAAAATACGTGTATATAATAATAATAATAATAATAATTAATATAAACAAATAAAATAAAATGTCCAGACATATCGTCCCGACAACGAATATCGCAGGACGGTTCACCACTTTTTACTAAGATTCGGAGAATATCTATCTATCTATCTATCTATCTATCTATCTATCTATCTATATATATATATATATATATATATATATATATATATATGTACTAGACATAGAGTAACCTAGCTCACAATGTTAGGACACGCGGTGAGCATCGAATTCATTCCATGAGTAAGATATATATAGGGAGCCATTGGTTAATGTGCGAGTCTTACCCGTGAGATGAATTTGAATTTCTTGCTCACTATATGTCGTATTATTATGGGTTTGATTAAATTGAGTTTAGTAAATAAATAATTTTTGAAGGCCATTCATTTTGCCTTCAGCGGGTGCCTAATTCAACTCTAAAGTTTCTGCCTATCTGGCCGCTTGCTGTAGAGCTACAATGTATACAGACTGCATGGCGCACTGTCGTATTTCTGTACCCGTTTGATCCATTTAACAAAAAGGGAATTTACTTCAGTCGTATACCTTTTTGTATATCGTTTAGTTTATATTTCATCTATCTATCTATCTATCTATTTATCTATCTATCTATCTATCGTCCTTCTATCTGTCTATCTGTCCGTCTCCTTCAGTCTGTTTATTTGTGTGTGCGTGTGTCAGATTGATAGATTTCAAAAAACATTGGTAACCGTAAACAATGATAAAAAAACATAATAAAACAAACTTTGGCCTATCCTTACGCTCGGCAAACCGAACACACTCTAGAAAACTAAGAAAAAAAATAGGTAAATAAAATAAAAATCCCTTATTTCGGATATGTTTTCTTTCCAGCATTTTCTTTCACCTTTTTTTTTTTAATTTTTATTTATTTATTTTTGGGAGGAACGAGATCCAATTTTACTAAGCACTTGCTCGAAAAAAAATGGAACACTTACGCAGAAAAAAAAGAAGAAATCACACACACACACGCACACACCCACTAACACACATCACACACTTTTTTTAGAATGTTTTATGAACAAACGTTTACACAGTGTACCGTATTGAGAATTCTTCTGACGCAAGTATTTATTTTTATATGAATGTAAAGCTATACACACAAAGAGAGAGCGGGAGAGAGATTTGGGTGTTTATTGTTTACTAACGCCTCTCTCGCTCTCTCTCGCTCTCTCTCTCTCTCTCTCTCTCTCTCTCTCTCTCTCTCTCTCTCTCTCTCTCTCTCTCTCTCTCTACAGTACACCCACAACATACGTTTGTATTTTAAACTGCTTTTGTCTCGTATATACCATCGACAAATGCGCCTTTTCTCTTCGAGGATAATAATTGCAACTAAAATACACTCAGGCGTTAATCGTTAGAAATCACACACACACACACACACACACACACACACACACACATATCAAACGAATACTCACCGACTGGGCGGGGCGGGGCGGGGCTGAAAAGGTGATTACAGTTTTTTTTCCTTTTTTTTTTTTGTTTTTTTTTTTTTCGTCTTTTCAGTCATTCGTTGTTTTTTATTTTAACTAATTTAATTTTTTCGGATCAACCGTAGTCACAATTTCGAACTTATTGTTTATTTTCTTCGTCCTTGTGAATGGCATTAATTTTTTAAAATTATCAAATCATTCCGAATTCTAAAACTGCAGTGTACTTTTTCAGATATTGTAAAAATAAATTGCTTATTATAGAATAAAATTCAAATTTTTCCTTTCGGACAATCAAAGGAACGGGGAGCTAAAAAAAGTAACAATTATTAATTAGTCATAGTAGACAACGGATTATTTACCAAAATATCAGCAAATTACTTGCAAAAACTTTGATACATTGCAAAATGAAATAAACATAGACTGCGAAAAAAAAAATTAAAATGTGAAATTTAATTACGTGATTTCGAGAGATCAATAGAATGTCCGTCGAGACATGGGAAACTTGGCATATAATCAAATTGTTCAATCTGTTTACCCCCCCCCTCGAAATTGTTGGTAACAACTTGTGTATTTCTACAGAGATCGATATTAACTGTTACCAAGAATAAATTTATGCGAGGAAATGTTTGTTATAAACGATTTTTGACGGATATTTGTTTTCAATTCGCGTTCTTTCACGTGACA
>OZ038486.1:3370000-3437500 GCA_964036315.1 Acanthosepion esculentum | reverse complement strand
TATACATGTGTCATACACACACATATATATATATATATTCTATATATATATATATATATCTTGTGTATATAAATACATATATATATTGAATATATATATATATATATCTTGTGTACATAAATACATATTGAATATATATATATATCTTGTGTGTGTATATATATATATATATATCTTGTATATATAAAACATATATATATATTGTATATATAATATATAAAGTATGTATATAAATACAAACATATATATATTGTATATATAATATATAAAGTATGTATATAAATACAAACATATATATATATTGTATATATAATATAATGTATATAAATACAAACATATATATATATTGTGTATATACATATATATATATGTGTGTGTGTGTGATAAAGTTACATTAAAATAGATTTAATCCAAATTTTTGTTTTTTACACACATGTGGGTGTGAATGTGTGCGATAAAGAGAGAGAGGGGGGAGACGACATGGATTCATTGTTTTTGAATTTGCTAATGTTCGTTGGTCCACCCAATGACACAGTGCATTCTTCCTATCCCCGATTCGTGTTAGCTTTGTCCACGGTCAGTTAAACTTAGTAACTATCTGTGCACACAACGGCCAGAAACCATGACAAATTTACAATATAACAATGTGTTGGTCTAAAGTGTTTACTAATAGCTACTAGTGAAAAAAAAAAGGCCAACGCCTCTCCATACATTCTTGCGAAATATAAGATTTTTATTTTTAATCAAATAACCGACTTCACTTTTGTGCTTGCCTGTGACTCTATAAACTAACCGTATCTACACAATCTTCCTACTCCTTAATTGATCCAGTAAGTTAAGCTCGTGTGATTGTTAAAATATCTTCTTGGGTATCTTAAAAAAAAAAACTACTAGTACTTGACTGTTCAGGGTACAGGTTTATTAACGGCGTGGGTGGGGCGACAGCTCAGAGTGATAAACGGTGCGTGACTAGATTTACCGTAAATCTGACACAAGATGTCTACGTGTGTGCGTGTGTAGACGCTTGTTCTCTTTTCTTTCTTTTGAGTCGGAGGTGAGAGTGGTTCGGGATAGGGGGTTGGAGACTCTGTGACGTGATGAAGGAGAGGGTAGAGGAGTTTACTAAGCCAGTAAAGTAGGTACGTAAGCAGACGCGATTTCGGTCTGCGTTCGTGATTGTGTGGGTGTGTGAATGTTGATAGTAAGCCTAGTAAGTACGTGGCAGTGGCCGGCGGATATGGTGGGGAGGGGCGGAGAGTTGCCGGGTAAGGCATAGACGTATATAAAATATAAGCATCTGTACTTACTACCTCCCCCCCGCTCTCTCGCTATATATATATATATATATATATATATATATATATATATATATATATATATATATATATATATATTTCTACGACACTCACTTGATATCTTTATAAAATAGCGCACACAAACTATTGCTATATGCGTGGAACTTCGAATGTCATAAAACGATGAGGAACAAATTATTCTTTTTGTATATATATATATATATATATATATATATATATATATATATATAGTGACGTACACACATGCACAGATATAATCAGTACATTTATTAGATGCTTATACGTGTGTATTCATTGTGCTACGTGTGCATTTTGAATACATACATACACACACACACTTACATTATATATAGAGAGAGATAGATATACAATGTGCGTGTAGCAGAGAGCGAGAGAGGTGGGGATTCCCTGTAGAGAAAGAAAGAGAGAGAGAGAGATGAGCGTCAAGCGCTGTTGGGTTCGACTGGGTGGAGGCGCGAAAACTTTTGCGACGGGAACTTCTGAAGAGCCGAACTCTGCAGGAGCGAGGCGCAACGTGTAAACGGAACGATTGATGGGGGGGGGGGGAGGAGGCATATATATATACGTCGTCATTTCTCAGTTGTTGGATGTGTGTGTGTGTGAGATTGTTTCAAATTGCGTAAATCTTGTCGCCGAAATCTTTGGGAAGGCGATCAACTCGCTTTAGTAACGCCAACGAAACATTCAGAGAAACGCAACATCCAAAATTTTGACGTGAAATATTTATCAATTCACGCACATCTCACATCCAAACCGCGTTTATAGGGAATAATTATCGGATCGATCCACAAAAATCTGATCAATCATGTATATCCAAAAATGGATAATGCTGTATGAAACTTCATTGAATTTTAACTGCGTGTAGAGCCAATGTAGTATATGTCTTTGACGTTACCTTTTGTGAGCAGTTCATAAGGAGTTTATTTTAAAGAAGGTGAAAATTAAAAAAAACTTTTTCATGTTTAAATTTAACAAATGTTTTGGTAGCGCCTCTATATTGTGGCGAGGAAGAGGGAAAGGTTTTAGAGTGTCGTGTAATAAACGCAAAAAAAAATGACTTTTGTTGACAAAATGATGACATGCTCAGACAATAACGTTTCGAAACCAATTTCCCGTAGCCATATTAACGTTCTCGGCAATGAGAGTAAAGTTGTTACTCCTGTTGTCAACCACGACAATGGTCTGGTCATAAAAACGTGTTAAGTCGTGATTGTATGTGAAAATTTCGACAAAAATGACGGATAAAAATAAAAATAAATCTTGAAAGATGTTCCATTCATGACTCTTGTAAATATGGGTTTGCGCATGCATGTACGGGAGCACACACATACGCATATGTGAATAATTATAGGTAAAATGAGCAGGAGAAAGTGTATTTATGTGCCTAAGGGCGTTTTATAGTAGTATCTGTATCGTTTGAGACTGGTTTGATGGAAGAAACGATACTCTGTTCCATTTGTCTTTGTTTGTTCAAAAAAAAAAAAAAATTAGATCTCTTTGGAGAGATCGAAAGGCAATCTTTCTGTCTATCTCAAATACGAGTTCGATCGCAAGAAACAAAAAGAATTATCGATTTGTTTATTGATCCGTGCAATGTGTACACCGTACGCGCATACGTACTTTCTTTTTTTTTTAAGGAAAGCTAAAGGGGCGGGGGGGGATGATTCGTATTTTTCTCTCGTTTCCATTTAAACTGTAGCCTTTGCAACGAACCAAATTATTTTCCGACAGCTTAAAAAATGAATAAATATTTAATGAACTTTTAAGCTATATATGGAAAATTGAAAATTTTAAATACGTTAAAAATGATATATAGTTAAAAAGAAATGACAATGGGTTTTATTTTAAAATACGATTTTCGAATAAGCACTAGCGTCCTGAAAACTTTGCGCGTTATAATTTTTACAAGTTAGCATTTACAATCCCGAGAAAAAAAATTAAATCATTGCTTGAAACTTATAAATAAATGGGAAAGTAATAAATTAACTTTTTGTAATATACACCCTTCCAAAAAATGTTTCTGCAACGTCGAAATGGTTTTAAAAAAAAAAAAAAAAAAAAAAAAAAAAGGACGGTTTTTTTATCATTCTGGTCATCGAATTGGCTTGCTTGGAGTGTTTACCTCCGGTGTTAGGAATTGAGATCTGTTCTAGGATACTGAATATAGATTTTGAAAGATATTCTTTAAATAACCAACTTTTTTTTCTCATTCCCTGAAAATAGCTCACACATTTTGCTTGAATAATCGCCATTTAATTACTGTAAGTGTCACTATATACAAGTGTCGCATTTCTTTTCTTGTACCACGAGAGAGATGTACTCAGACTCATGATAAGAATTGCGTCAGTTTCCAAAAGGGGGAAGAAGAGATTCGTTTTGGACACAATATTCGGGTATTATGGCTTAAAAAAAACCCCTGACCTTGAACACTGACTGCTGGCTTCTGTCGGAAAAAAATTTCAACTACTTCAACCACTAAGTAGGCATAAGTTCTGTCACTTTTTTCTTTTCTTTGTTGTGTAGAACGCAAAATAGATTTCCAATTCAAAAAGAGGTCAATTCTAATCCAAAAGACGTTGAGGGTAACATACAAAAAGAATGCAATCAAGCAACGAGTAAGATAAATAGATAACTTGTATTTCTCTTATAGTCACGGGTACCTTTTAGAAAAATCTCGTCAGTGTGTCGGGACAAGTCAAGTTAAGTGTGTGTGTGTGTGTGTGTCTGTGTCATGCGTCACTGTGTCTCGCGACTTCTTTTGTCAGGGGATTTGGTCGGTGTTCGATCTCGTAACTATGGTTGTGTTTCGTTTTGCCAAAGCCTTCGTTCCTCGACTTTTGGAACCATTTATCTATTGTTGTTTTTTGTTTTTTTTTTATTTATTTTTCGTCTCTTTTTTTTTTACCTAGACTCACTTTGTGTAGCTCCAATGACTTCTTTTTTTTTTAAAATAAATTCTGAATTAAATAATTTTCACATAAAATTAAAAGGATATTTCTTGAAAGTCTGAATTTTGAAACACAAATGTAAGTAAAATTTAAAAAATGCAAAAAAATAAATGGCCAATTTTTGATAACTACTTAAGATTTGATCTATTTGATGGCGTTAAAAAAAAATTTAAATTCTGATTTGTTTTTTTAATTCGATGAAGGGCGTTCTTCTTTAACATTCGTATTCTGGGTACAAACGCACGTAAACGGACATCCGAGCAAAAGTAGCCAATGTCCAACTTAGCCAATGTTTTTCGCACAAATACATACATGATAAAATCTTTTTTTTTTTTTAACGTATTGTCTATTTATAAAGGATCAATATCAGAAATAGAGCGTGTGTAAAAATATAAAAGTGCACGTTGAGCTGAACACCGAGTGGCGACAGTCTGTTTCCTGTTTGAACGCAATATTTAGACCATGAAGATTGCGTTGAAGCATGAAGCAAATCATTAAGACCGACTTGGTGTCCACTTACACACACAAACACACACATATATATATTTTAAGACATTTTTATGTTTAACATTCTTTTTATAGATACAAATATTTAAGTAAATGCTCTGTTTATAATATTTTTTATCTATAAAAAGAATGTTAAACATAAAAAAATGTCTTAAAATAATTGTCGGACTTTGTCCATTTCATAATATATATATATATATATATATATATATATATATATATATATATATATATATAGGTCCGCTCTACTTTTGTATTGAGCACTTTCTTAGTTAGTTGATTACTCGTATCGGGGTTTTTTTCTTTGGGCTTTGGACCTGTATGTTGTACGATTATTTTCGACAGACGCTCATGTTTATAGCTCTTTCTTTTTTTAAAACCTTTTTTTCCTCCGATATTGATTTGATCATTGGCAAATGAAGAAACCGAAGGTTTTCCTATATATATATATATATATATATATATATATATATATATATATATATATATATATATATATACGCGGATTATTGAAGTTTTTGTTTTCCTATCAATAAGCTTTTACAACAACAAAAATGTGAAAAAAAAAATCCAATTTTTGGTCATTTGCTCAGATTTTGTAAAATTGGTCAAGCTGCTGAAAATATTCTATAAGCCCTATCCCCAACAGTGCGGGAAATAGCAATGTGAATGTGGACTCTCTTGCTCCTGGGTGACAACCAATCTGAAACTGAATTTGAAACTACCGAGTAAGCAATGGGAAGCCATAAAATTATCTTTCCGAAGACACAGCACACGTAAGGGAGAATACAGAAGCAGTTGAGAGTCATTATCGCCTCCGTCCCAAAGTGGCACGACATTAAAAAAAAAAAAAAAAAAAGGTTAGATATGCTCACTCAGTTTTCTGGTCAAATAAATAGGTGGGGGCGTATGTAGATCAAGAAACTTAACGATGAAAAAGAAAACGGATTTTACACAACAGATAGTTTTAACATAATCCCATTCTTTGTCAATGCACTTGATTCAGTGGCAAATATTGATCGTATAGCTAGAACATTATACAGTGAAAATTTCAGATCAAAATACAGTTAATTACTACGTGAGATTCTATGAACTTATTGACGCACCCTCATAGAAAAGGAATCAGGATTTCGCTTGTTCATTTTACAAACTCGCTAGAAATCCTCCCCACACATCAGGATTGGCGTAACATGATCTTCCTCTCATCATCACTATTTTCCCATGTATTAAACTAAGTAGATACACATATGTAGTTGTGGTTCTGTATTTTGAGTCTCTTAAATTGATATTGACTCATTGATCAGTGAATCGATTAGTACCCGTTGCCAACGATCGTATCAATATCAATCGTTCATGTGACAGATATATTCAATTCATTATTTCCTTACACTATCGTATTTCACTAAGATAGCCATCGATATCTTTCTACTGATTGATTTTCTTTTTTCTTCGTTTCCATATTTTATCGATCTCTTTATGCCGAATGTGTATTGATTTTATTGGCCGGGCGCTTGGCTGACGTCGTACTTGTACCAATCATCTTAATTATTGTCCGGGAAAAAATAATTTTGCCTAAAAACATCGTTGCAGGAGGAAAAGACAAGAAGGTAAATTGTCATAAAATAAAACAGGAATGATTAAGTCAATGAAAAACCTCCATGTTGAACTGAGAATTTGCTAAAAACAACAACAAAAAAAAAAAAACAGTGTCGCTCGTTGAGAGCCAATTTCCCAATGAAACATCCGAACCGACTATCGGTTGAATAGTTTAAAGATTTTAAAAGGTCACCATTTCTTCTGACAAACACACGGCAATCATTTGATTGGCAGATGTTTCCCTTTCTATATTTATTTTCTATACCTTATTTCCTTTCCTTTCTATATCTTACCTATAAATATATTTGAAACTTTTCATGACTTATATTCGAATTGAGAAAGGATTCTTTAAAACACACAAGTTATTACCATAGTCTCGTACTTTAAACATTGGTTATAAACGAATAAATTACTGACAATATGTATATACAACGGTACAATTAGAGGTATATATGCTGTGGACGAATTATTTGAAATGTTTATCAAATCATATATGGTATCAGTCACAATAGATCTACAGATGTTATCAACCGTTTCTAAAAATTTAATTGTTTAAACCGCAGTTCTCTTGTGGATGAAAGTTAATAGCAATCAATTGAAGTATTTGCCCGTAACACTAAAAGCGGGTACGCCTTCAGATATTAGCGAAAAACAAGGTAACTGGCCAATCCCTAAACGGGTCACAACTTGACCCGAATTGAATGTGGCTAATTCATCCTAAAAAATAACATGTCGTATTCTTCCTCGTGGAAGGACCGAAGTTGCTAATCTTGAATCACTGCTTACGGACACGATTCCGATATTATTGTTTTCATCAAGATATGATGCACTAACAGCTACATTATGGCAAGTACACTGATGCCAATGCAGAGTTCTTTGCAACGTTATGGCAGGTTTAAAGTACATCAATATGTGATGTTTTCTTAACTTAATTAAGCGGTTCGATTATCCTGTAAACGTAGACATACAGGAACGGTTTGAATTGCAGAAATTGGTTCCTGTCAAAGCTGGCTACCGACGTAACAGTTTTTTTTTTACTGCTACTACCTGGACAGGTAAGGAGAGTGGTTTTCCCAAGTGCATATCACTCTTTTTCGTCAATCATTGCGACATCGAAATGACGGTATATTTTTGTCAAGATAACTATTGAAAATTAAGACAGTCCATATATTGATTTTTTTTCAAGGTACATGTATGTTAGCCGAACCCAATGAGAATTGGAAGATGGCGGGATTTTCTTGTTACTAAAATGGATATGCAACTGTCAAAGAAGTTGGACTGGATTTTATTTAAATTTTATTGATTTTTTTCTAGACTGAGAAATATTTCAAACTTCATCGAACCAGAAGATATCAGGAAAAAGCCTTCAATATTTGTAATGTTTGATGAACTGTTAAGCATTTCAAGTTTTTATTGTCGACATGTTAGGAAATTCATAAATGAAAGGGCTCTCTCTTTTTCTGAAGCATTTTCATTTTCTTTTCTGTTATTATTATTATTACACCCCATGCAAGGCAATAAATCCACTAAGATGCAAGGGGTTAGAGTGTGAGAGAATATGAGAAAAATAAAACATTATTAAACAGTGAGAACAATTACAGGAATTGAAGAGACGGAAGATGACAATTGATATTTCATTTAAATTTTTGAAGATCAAAGTCCACTGGAAAGCATCAAGGTAGAATGAGAGAAGAAACTGTTAGCACAGAACTTGCGGTTACATCTAACCATTTCGACTGTAAAATGATGAGACATTGCCGCCCATCTAGTACTGCGCTTAAATTCATAAAGAGGGCAGATCATAAGAAGAATTATCATGAAAATATTTATAGAAAAGGGCAATGGGGAGCTACGGTGCGGCGGGGGGGGATTGAAGCCGAGATGCCAGGTCACTACATTTGAAAGGTGATTTAGTTTTCCTTTGTGATTCTCGTGAAGATAGCATAATCCGACGGATTTTTTTTTCTTTGCGAAAATTAAAATTTAGTATCCTACAATTAAAAGGGGGAAAATGAATAAGGAATGATTTATTATCGAGTGATTTTGATATTAAGAAAAATGTGTTTGTTTAAAAAACTACCCACGGAGATTACCACGAAACAATATTTTACTAAAATACGGAGTTATGTTCATTGATATTCTTTGTATATTACCACTATTGTGAACTTGTTCTAGTCAAAGGTTAAGATGGTCAATAGATAGACCGATGTTTATTAGGTTCGACTGTCAATGTATTTAGTTTGTTCTTCAGCAGTGACTCAGTTTTTCATACTTTCCCACCGCAAAATTACTTCCTTTTGCTCCAAATTAAATTATAATTTATCCTATTTAACAACGCTGTGATAAACTTCGCCGATGTTTACAAATAGATGTTTTCTGTTTATTCACCTCAGATAATGTAAAGTTACTTATCTTAAATATTACTTCACATCAAGAATTTATAAATTTTGAATCAAAATTCCTTAAAATATTTCCGCTTGCAGTTCTGCTTGCAAATAAATAATTACAACTGCTTGAACTGAAAAAAAAGAAATTGTCAGATAAAATAAAAATAATTTCACTTCAAATTCTAATCGATTTGATTGTTTTGTAATAAATATTTCTTCCCTCTGTCCGACTCTGATACAAATGACGTCTCAGTTTCTGTTACTTTCCCACTGCCGTAATGTTGTCTCCCTGTGTCTTTTCTATAAGTACTTCCATAGCAACTGTTCGGATGGGCCCTTCCTTATGGTAACTAGACTTTATGAATTTAAGCGCAGTACTCGAATGGCGATGAGGTCTCACCAATTTACCGTTCAGCTGACTAAACGTAACCGTAAATTCTTTCTATGCTAAAAGTTTCTTTTCTCTCACTTTTCGCTTGCGGAATTTGTCTATACTTAATATTATCAGCCTTTTGACCGGGATCAATGCGTACTTGTTGTTCTCCTTATAATTAATGGAGAAGACGCCCGGTCCGGGGGATTCCAATTCTGCGACAGCACCTCCCTCATTGTATTAAAAAGAGTGTCGGTGGAATATCGGCTCCATTATGACATTGGTCGTGGGGAAAGGCCGAGAAAGCAAGTAAATAACCTTATCTATACTTTAAGTGAATTCTCCAACGAAGTTAGCGGTGAATCGTTACTGAATTGATTCAAGATTAGCAACTGAGATTTTTAAAAAAGAATGAAACAAATCTTACATTCATTGTCAACAATACTCACAAATAAATCAATAAGACACAGGACAGACTTGACTTCTTTTGAGGGGACACTAACCCTTTTTCTGCTGACATATGAGACACGCCTTTATTTCGTTTCTCTTATCAAAATGCACACAAGAACCATGAATATCTCTTTATACAGGACCGGTGCGTACTACCTCCGAACTTCCCGACCGTGAGAGCAAGCCAGGCTGGGGGTCCTTGACAGTGCGCTTTGTGATCCTCGCTATCTTATCAACATTTCCTTCTTTCTATCTACATTTATATACGTTAAAAATTAAACTAAGGACAACTTTTAAAGGACGAACAATTTTCGCGGATTTTGACGTCATTCGGGGGGGGGGGGTCTTGCTTTTTTTTTTTCGTCCAAATCCGTGAATTTGTTTTGCTCAAGCTAAGTCTCGAAAAAAAAAATTCACTATTTTTTTTTTATCCATAGTATTGAATATTTTAAAATTATTCAACTTCTTAATAAGAAAAATCTCAAATTGATATTAAGAATTGCTGCCATATATTGTTGATATATTTGAGATGACTAACCTATTCTGACATGTCTCTAATTTGTATTTTGATACATTGCATTTATTTTCAATTTTTCTAGTTGAATTGTTCACCTAGATTGCATAGGATCCATTATTGTACATAACTAGGTTACAATAAAATTTGTATTTTATGCAAATACTAACTTATGAAGATTGAAATGTAGTACAGTGGGGTGGCCCGTATCATAGATTTGGTTGGGGCCCACTGGGTAAATAAATCGATACTTATTAACTGACTTTTGATCTGAAGTTTTCACTGTATAATGTTCGATATATCGATTTTAGAAGTGTTGGATTATTTACTTTGCCAAAGAAAGAGATTATGTTGAAAAATACAATCCTTCTTCTGTAAAAAAAAAAATGCTTTTTAACTTTCATGCCTACTTTTGTGCATGCAAATGTTTGCATATTATTGTCGATATACGCGTGTACAAGTTAATATGTAAGCAACGATAGTTACGTATTTATTTTAATGTTTTGTCAATTTTAAGATGCGGGTAAATGTTTGATTTAATCAAACAAACTTCATTTTATCTTGAACATTTCTATATTCTCTTGCATGCACAAAAGTCAAAACAAATTGTGTTGTATCAGTTTTCTCAAAACAAATGAACTTGTTCATCATTCCAGATCATGATTTTTGGCAAGGCTCGAACTCCAACCAGTGGCGCCTGCGAAAAATGCGCAATAATCTTCTCCGCAAATAAATCAGCGAACTCTTTTTTTGTGCGTATGTGTAATTACGTGTCACACGGCGTGTATACAATTTAATGTGTGTGCGTGTGTGCGCGCAAATATATTTGCAATGCCAATCGGTGTTTCCTCCTTTCTCTTCCCCTTTCCCCCCAGGCTTAAAAGTCGGTCTCGCCTCTCTTCTATTCTTACCGGCGTCAATACATTCACCCACCGCCGTGATGACGACTGCGGGGCAGGGGTCGGGTCGGCGCTTGTTGGGTAGGGGATGGGTAAGCCGAAAGAGGCGTTTTACCTATTGTGGGCGATCCCATTAGTAATGTCGGTTAGGGGTGTACAGGCTCGGCAGGCACTGAAGCGTTTTGCTTGGTGTTGGTCTGTATTGCTATGGTCCTTGCTTACTACTGTCGTTCGTTCGACGGAGAGAAAAAGCGAAGAGAGTAAGGAGTGGAGAGTAAGGAGGACACTGAGTCTGGGGAGAGCAGGAGGAGGAGGCTTTGGTGAGCAAAGGCTGGTCGGGAGCCAGCGGCGGCGGGCGAACGGGACTGGTTGGTTGGTATAGAGGATGGGCCGACGGACGTGGTGGAGAGGAGGAGGTATGCTAGTTGTTTCATGGCGGCGAACGAGAAAGTTGTGTCGTCGTCGTCGGCGGTGGTGGCGATGGCGCTCATGCTGGGTTGAGAAAGGTAGCGGAAAGTTGCAGGTCCGTTTTTTTCGAAATCTAGGCGTTTTTTTTTGTTTTTTGTTTTCGTTTTTTTTTTTTTTTGTTTTTGTTTTTTCAAAAGTAGTAATCGCAAATCGTTGGTTCGCTGTCTGGGTCTCTTTTAAAGCGAGGAATGATGATTTAGAAATTCATTTACTTATTTATCTAAAGATAAATTTAGGGATAAAAGAGAAGTGATTTAAAAAGGGTTCCTTGTCGTCTGTGTTGAAATAAATAATAAAGGGTGTGTCTATAGGTGATCGTGTAAAAGATATACATATTTTTAGAGACATTTATATAGCAAAGATAAAACTTTCTCTATGCTATGTACGTATACAATGCTTAAAAACACCTGTCATTGCGTATTTGTGAGCATGGACTTGTTTTAAAACTTCGACATTGGGCTACAATATTTCTGATGTAAGGTTGCAGAAGATATATTTATATTTACATCGTATATAAAAGCGTGTGTGTTTGCATGTGAAAGTACACGTATTTTTGTGAATATGGGATTCTTAAACAAACTGGTTTAAATACAAACATTTCTTTAATAATTTTTCTTTAACAGAATCCTTTCTCAAAAATACACACTTTAATCTCAAAAGGCAAATGTCTCTTTTCAATGTTTCGACGACTTCATCAGATTTCCTCTCATCACCCACCTGCTTTTAATCTCACTTATTTATTACTACTCTTAACTCTCTATTTCGGAGGTGGAGGGTGATATTAATGATAAACGACCCCAGATCTCTTCCAATATTTTCGGCGAAAATAAGGTCAGAAATGTAATTCTAAGTCTTTTTTTCTTTTCTTTTTTTTTTAAAAAGCAAATAAAAGCAGAAAAATCTTTTTCTTTCATTATTAATTAAGTTTGTTATTTTTTGTGCAATATATTCTACAATGAATTACCTTTTAAAATCTTCATCCGTATTCATGAATAACGATAAAAGTCATATTGCCCTTTTACAGTTATACTAGACTTGAAATTTTACACATCCGTATATATATATATATATATATATATATATATATATATATATATATACATACATATATATATATATATATATATATATATATATATATATATATATATATATATATATATATGACAGTAACACAATGTTTAATGCAAAATACTTTCAAAATACAGAACAGCATATATAATATATAAAAGATATGTAATTTATTTGATCTTAACGATATCACATATGTAACTGCCAATCGCGAGATCGGTGGAAAATTATGTACATTTTATATATATATATATGTGTGTGTGTGTGTATGTGTGTAATACACGCACGCACACACACAGAAACACACACATATATATATGATATAATATAATATATAATAATATAAATATCTATAATATATATAATGTACTTTACATAATTTTATATATATATATATATATATATATATATATATATATATATATATATTATATATATATTCCAAAATATAAATATCTATAATATATATATTAAATAAATAAATATCTATAATATATATAATATACTTTACATAATTTTAAATATATATATATATATTCCAAAATTCGCTTGACGAGGAAATGGAACTAATGTCTTTAATTTAATAAAAAAATTTAATTCGAAGGCTTCAGTTTCCATTTTTGAAACATGGTTATCACTGTGTAGCGATAAAAAACATATTTTAAATCAATTAATTTATAATATTAATGCTCTGTAAATTTACATTGAGCACTATTGTGTAAAAATAAAAATATCTATAAGAACACCGGATTTTATATCTTACTGTTCTTTCTATATATATATATATATATATATATATATATATATATATATATATATATATATATATAAATGTTGGAAAAGTTTTCCTTTAACGCGTATCATCCTATTTTCCAGTTTGCTATACATTTTCCACCAATATTGTTCTTGACATATATATATATATATATATATATATATATATATATATATATATATATATATTTATATATAAAGTAGTACAAACGATAAATATTTCCAAAAGCTCAAGTGGAAATCGTATTATTATTGCTATTAATAATTATTTAAATCAGATATTTAGTCATAATCGTTAAGTACATTTTCACTGGAAACTTAAAGTGACTTATGTTGAATAATAAAAAAAAGAAAAAAGAATTCCTGTTATGCAAACGACAGGAAAGAAGCGGAAATTAGAGAGGTCAGCTCTAAGCGATGGTCACCAAACATCAACCCAATTTTAAGGCGAAATAAAATCATAGGAAGACGTAGGAAATGGCGTCAAGACATGAGGGTGAATGTCCTAATCAATAATAATTGTCACCACTAGAACAGTGGCAAAGAGCTTCGAGACTCCACGATGAATAAATTAAAGACTTGAATGAATGTAGATATTATGTCTAGACTGAAGCCGAGATAGAATCGACTAGGAGATTGCTGGTGATTTCGTTAGTTTTATTTGCTCTTCTTTAGTCAGATGAGAAGATGCAAACGTACACAAAAAAGATCAATTGTCGTTGATGTCAGTGATTGACGACAAATGTGTCACTCATTTATGCTTTACTCATTGCAATTATCCGTACTATTATTATTACCGATGTAATAATAATAATTATTATTATTAACAGAGGGTGCCCCCCTATTCACTGTAGTACCTGTAGTTTTAGCGGGCGCGTTTCATCAAATGTGGACTTTTTCAAGGCAAAAAAAAAACGGAAATAATACTACCGACCAACTCCGTCACGTCCGCTATCCAAGTCCACATTGGACGAAACGAGTCGGCTAAAACTACAGTCTTCCTATTGTCTTTTTCTACAAGTTAACTTCTGAGAAATTTTTACATATATATATATGAAGAAATATAGTCTTAAGTTGTGCTATATTTATGGGATAAAGTGCTCAATATCAGAGGTAGAGCGTGTGTAAATATAAAAGTTAACATTGAAGTCAACACTCAGGGGCGACAGGTTCTTTCACGCTAAATGCAATCGTCAGGCCACGACGATTGCCTCTAGCATGAAAGAGCCTGTCGCCTCTAAATGTTAACTTTAATGTTCACTTTTATATTTATATATATATAAAGAAATATAGTCTTAAAATGTGCTATATTTATGGGATAAAGTGCTCAATATCAGAGATAGAGCGTGTTATATATATATATATATATATATATATAATGTTTGCAATTTATTTAATCAGACATGCCTAAAAGAGAATTTGCTGCATAAATACACAAATATATATATATATATGTATACACATATATATATATATATATATATATATATATATATATATATATGTGTGTGTGTGTCGCAAATTCTCTTTTAGGCATGCCTGATTAAATAAATTGCAAACATTATGTCTTCTTATTTTTGGCATAATGCGTTCCGTGAGTATAAACGGATTATACTAAAAATAAGCAGGCATAATGTCTGTAATTTATTTAATCATATATATATATATATATATATATATATATATATATATATATATATATATATAAGCAACTTCAAAATATACAAATAATTGTCTGAATATTAATATCAGCTGTTTTGTTTCTTAAACGAATAAAGATATTCTGAGGTTGCCTTCATTTTTTTATATTTATACGAGCGGGGCTGAGGTACTCGAATGTATCCGGACTATTAAAAAGAACAAACTTTTTGCCGCTTTTGGTAGCGGCAAATGAGTTCGATTTCGAAAGAATGGGACAAGATAATTTCGCATGATGAATTTTTCCGAAATTTGGAGGCAGCATCGATTTTCGTGTTTGAGTAATTTGCTCTTTACCACTTCTGCCAGTTGATATGGTAAACAATTCTCGACTCGAAGAAGTAGACTGGCGCTCGAACATTTGGAAGTCGGTCGGTCGGGCTGAGATAAAATCAAATTATTTGTAATGCTGATTTTCAAGGATTCTCTCGTTGTACTCGTGGAGGGGGGTGACACAATTTTCCTATCTTCAAATAACAACCATTTGCGGCCTTGTCCTGAACTGTTTTACGCATCGTCTGTTTTTTTTTTCTGGCTATCTATTCCCGCCACTTTTTCTAATTGTTTCGAAGCCACTTTGTATTTCTCTTGATGTGTCGTTTCCCGCCACCATGTCACATGATCTTCTACATCGCTCGATGATAGATATCTAATCGATAAAGAAAGAAAACAAAAATACTGAGAAAAGAGGGTGGTGGTTGGGGTGATTAGGTGCTGGGGGGTTCAAAGCAGTGGTGCTGGGGAATGGGTAGGGGTTGATTGATCGATACCTACCGTAGCTGTCTGTTCCGGCTGTCAACATGGCTAACATTAAATAGTAAACGCTATCGATCAGCTATCTCTCTCTTTCTCTTTGCCTCCTTTCTCTTTGGCAGCCTTTGCCTCGTTGCACAGACTATTTTCTCTCTCTCTCTATCTCTCTCTCTCTCTCTCTCTCTCTCTCTCTCTCTCTCTCTCTCTCTCTCTCTCTCTTACTATCTTTCTGGGATTGTTTATTCCCCCCTCTCTCTTGCTATCTTTCTGGGATTGTTTATTCCCCCACTCTCTCTCTCTCTCACTCTCTCTCTCTCTTACTATCTTTCTGGGATTGTTTATTCCCCCCCTCTCTCTCTTGCTATCTTTCTGGGATTGTTTATTCCTCTCTCTCTATCTCTCTCTTTCTATCTTTCTGGGATTGTTTATTCCCCTCTCTCTCTCTCACTCTCTCTCTTGCTATCTTTCTGGGATTGTTTATTCCCCTCTCTCTCTCTCTATCTCTCTCTTGCTATCTTTCTGGGATTGTTTATTCTCCTCTCTCTCTCTCACTCTCTCTCTTGCTATCTTTCTGGGATTGTTTATTCTTCTCTCTCTCTCTCTCTCTCTCTCTCTCTCTCTCTCTCTCTCTCTCTCTCTGAGTTGTAAGATAATGTAACGGTTAAAGTTTTGGAGAATAAAATTAATAACCTATTTCTAATTCTGGCTAAAACTGTGTGTCTTGACAACAATCTCGTTACTGACATGTCACGATCGTTAACAAAAATGTGTAGTAATCCAAGGGATCATTTCCTGCTACTGGTGCTACCTGTAACTCGTTAAGAGTTGTTTAGTTCCCCAAATCCAATCCAACCCTTAACATTTCATACGCGCCTAAATGCACGCACCTTTTGCTTCTTTCAAAGATCAGAGATTATATGCTTAACTGAGCAGTAGAATTTATATATATATATATATATATATATATATATATATATATAATGTCTTCCCACCCCCGGCTGGTTTTAATCGATATTTCAGTGAAACGTTACTGTCTTGAGAAACACACACCTGTGCGATGTTTGTCTTAGTCTTCGGCGCATTTTGCCACCTGTGTCACTATCATCTTTCAACGATACCAAGAAAATGATTTTAGAAGCATCTTGTATTTAATGCTTGATGTGTTTGGTGTTTTTACTGCTTATCAAACCTTCGCGGATACATTTTTGAATTGAAGAATAATATCGGGGTGGGTCATTAACAATTTGTTTTTAGAATAAATGATTTTCCAGATACAAATCTTACTATTTAACCTATAGCTAGGGGAGTAGATGGATTCATAACTTTCCCAGTGGTATTTGACTGTAAGTGAATGTAACAAATCCGACCAGAATTGTATAACACATACATACTATATCAAGTTGTATGTAGCAAGAAAAAGGATTACAACATTATCGCTTTTTGAATATCGAATGAATATTAATGAAAATGTTAAACGTAATAAAAATTGCTAAAGTAATTAATTTATTTATCAAATGAAACTCAGAAAATAGGTTAATCCAAAATGAATATACGTCTTATACAAAGAAAAATTAGAGTAATCACTCTGCTGTCATTATTTATAGTAATATTGTGAAAATATTTCTCAGATGTAATTATAGAATTACAAAGATTTAAAAAAAAAATCAAAGTTAAATTCTAAACGGCATTTGGTCATAAATGTGGGTTAGTTTGTGAGGATCGAACTTAGATTTTATTGCTAACTCAAATCGAATGTAGAAAAAGCCGACTTTGAAGAGGAAAAGATGAGATTGTAAATTACGCGTGAGATGAAAGCATTGACATGACAAATATGACAGAGTAGGAATATTAATACACTGCAAATAGCTTGGTTTTGTCCGTCGAAACAAATTTTTGTCAGCCCGAGAAAGATGTTCTCAGACCAACCACTTCAACTTAGCGAAAAGACTGGATCTGATAGTTTTGTAAATAAAGAAAAGCGGACTTGACTGTAGTTGCTGATCAAAAGGCACATAGAAGTAAAACATTACGAGAAAAGTTACTAGGACCTTGCCGGAAAGATAAGAAAGAAATGTGGACATGAAGTATAACTGAAGTACTTGAAACTGTACCAAAAAAAGCCTAGAACAGTCGACAAAAAATCCGCTGTGCTGATTTTTGCAAGAATCCCGAGAAAGGTCTGGAGAGTCGAAGAGACTTGCTGCCTTTAGCGATAACAACGAAGAAAGAATAATCAGACAAGGACATTTACACTAATATAAATTATTCAAGAAGGTCATGGAAACTCTGAAGTTGTGTGTGTAGCTGTGTACTTTTTATGTGTCGGTATGGGGGTCTGCGTCCACACCGAGTTCTTCCATGGACCCCCCCCCCCCCCAAGCAGCCATTTTGATCAATGAACCTTCCGGAAATGCAAATATTCTTCTTTCTTTGAGAAACGATTTTGATTGATTGGACGATGGATGTAGCTTCGCGGAAGGCCTCTGCTCGTTTCCATGATGATTTGCTATAACTGTTTTAGCTTATAGTAATAGGTCGAATCCGAAACGCACAAACATTAATCACCTTTGAACAAATGTGACAAGAAACTCAACAGCGAAAATGATGCCAATGTTGATAACATGAACAAAATGGCTGACTTAGTTTTGCCAAATTCATATCGAGGCAAAAATCTCGTCTAGCACCTTTTAGATATTTCGTAGAACAGATATCACAATTTCACAATTAAAATAAATGGTTTTTGTTTTAAATAAGTAAGAATTAGGTACAGAGACGTGGTGATAGCCTGCAGAAGGACTGATAAACGTTGTTTGATTAGATAATCATTGCCGTTTCTGCTTTTCTTTTTCTCGCTTTTATTCGTCATCACCATCGATACTTTCAGAAAACACTCTCAGATTAGAGTTTTAATCCTGCATAAAACTTTAGTAGATTAATATCCCTTTGTCATTAAATGAATAAAATATTTTATAGTAGAAAGCGTGCAACTTAATCCTCGTTCTTTGTAGATTTGATAAAAGCATTTTAGCAGGTGCGTTGTCCAGGGTTCATCAAGTAGATATCATTTCCATTCGAACAGATATACAAATGTTATTGGCAAATCTTGTGTATTGGCAAAATCGTGTGTGTACAAACAAATAAAGGAATACAGGGGAAATGCCGGAGAAGTCACTAACCGAAATGCAACAAGTATTTGCCAGAATAATTTATTTACTGATGACAAGAGAGAAAATTAGTTTTGGATTTCTGAAGAATTTGTGGAATAAGAGACGATTTTTCCAAAGGCTTTTGGTTTGGTTTGGTTAAGTTTGGTTTCTTTTACGGCATATCAACCTAAGTGGGTTATTTAATACCGACATGATTTTTTTTGCTGGTAATATTTTTTCAAAAAAATATATAATGCTAGTAATACTTTTTTCTTCAAAAATGCATTGCTGGTAATATTTATTTTCTCCATAAATGTATTGCTGGTAATAATTTTTCCTCAAAAAATGTATTGCTGTTATTAAAACCTATATTTACACTTTCATTGTGTTTTCACCACAGTTTGGGGGTTAACTATTTGCCCATAGCTGGGACCCTGACAGGTGCTACCACCGCGGGTCAGGGTGGACCTGGGAGTACCAACAATTAAGCGGTTGTTCTACGCTCCTCAAGACCTTCTGAACAGACGCCTTGCTGCTGGCTGTAGTTTATCGTCTTACCTAGGACGCGGATGTAGTTTATCGTTTTACCCAAGACGGTTTTCCAAAGGCAAAACAGCTAAGGAATGATATAAACAATTTTTCGTCTTAAACTTGGCTTTTCATTCTTTAATACGCGCTTGTTAAAGGTTTTAGTTAAAATCTTCTGTGTTTGGAACAGTTGCTTTATTACAAGCTCATATTCCTTTCGTAGTTTGATCTTAAGTGAGCGCTCAGCTAGCGTGGTCTTGTGCCAGACTAAGATCTGAATATAAGTAACTATACATACCGGGCACATAGGCATGTCATCACCGAACAAGGAAATGGATTCGGTTCCGATGAAAGAATCAAGTTAGTTTTTTTTTGTTTTTTTTTCCAATAGATTTTCCAAGATAAAAACTTTTATTTCGGTTCAAATATGGTTTTCCTGGATGTTAGACTTTATTTCTGCACCCTGACATTGCGTTCAGAAATCCAGGAACGGACGTGTACATGTGTAAGCTCGGTGGAAAATAAATGCTTAACTGTGCGCCCAAATCCTGATATAAGATTTGAATATCAGGAATGAAAAAGAAAAGATAAAGGAAAGAAAAAGGAATACGCCTCCGCCCTTACTTACGCAGTGCCGTAGGACGTTTCACGGAAATCTATGCAGCCTCCTTCTTCCTCCTTTACTCACCGACAGCGCCTCCACTATGCCAACTTCTAAAATTTCGAAGTTATTCTCCCGAGCCCCAACAACGCCCACCCCATCAATATCAGATTCCTCTTCGCCTTTCTCCTTGCCCACACCCCATCCACCGCTTATTACGGCAAAGAAGAAGGTATGTGTGTGGGGGGAGTCGAAATCTAGTGATAATACGTTTTCTGCCGTTGCCCACGTCCGCTCCCCTCTCTCCTGTACCGCCTCCGTCTCCATTGTCGCATATACGATGATCGATCTTCTTCCTAATGTAACTATCTTTCTTTCCTTGCTGCCGCCATGAAACACGCTTCCCCAACCTCTTCCCCTCCGTCGAGGTGTCTTATTTTTTTTCTTTCTTCTTCTTCTTCCTCCTCCTCCGTGTATTTACAGTCGATTTTTCTTCTTCAGAATCTTCTTATTGCTTTCCTCTCTCTCTCTCTCTCTCTCTCTCTCTCTCTCTCTCTCTCTCTCTCTCTCTCTCTCGTTTATTTATATAATAACCTTGGAGTCCTGTGCTTCGCGCAGAATCGGATGCCTCTGCTCTGAGATGAACGCAAAAAGTTTCCTTTCTTTATAGATCTCGTCTCGTGCCGAACTGATCTCATTACTATTTTTCGTGATTTCGCCCCCCCCCATCTATATATTTTTTTTTATTAGTTTTCTTCGTATTTTCCTTTATTCTATCTGTCTCGTCTTCCTTTTGTGATTCCATTTCTTTTATCGCTTTTTTTCTCCCTATGCAGTAAATCTCTCTCTCTCGTTCTCATATATATATATATATATATATATATGAGAACGAGGGAGAGAGAGAGATTTTCGTAGACTTATCGATGACTAAGACATTTTTTCCTCTGTTGGTTGTATTCATTTAAATGCTGAATTCCTTGTCGGGGGACACACAACAATGTAACTTTTGAATATAAAATCTTTGCAAAGAAACAAAAACAAAAATTGCTATCCTTCAAATTTAATTATTTCACTTATCCCCATATGTGCATTATTATTATTATTATTATTATTATTATTATTATTATTATTATTATTATTATTCATAAGTGTGCTACAAGTGTCGGAATCGAGGTACTAATTTCACTCAGGTCATTGTATGTCAACCAAATGGGTCAGTTTCTGAGGCCAAGTTTGTTGTTTGATTATTGAACACTTCCAGTGCGCTTAGGAAAAAACATGATTTCAAATGACGATTTTCAGTTTGTTTCAAAGTTGAATGGTGCAACACAATCTTCCTAAACGGAAAGTTTGCTTCGATCTGTTGTGGTTAACAATCGCTAGTGAGCTTGATCCCTAATAGACATTCCGTTATGGTTGTCTAACGACTGATAATAAATGCAGATATTTAAGGACACTTATCCTATTCCCATGCTTAACAAGATTCTGTTTTGTGACGGCAGGAGAGGCACTTGTGGCTTTGAGATGGGAACAGAAAGATTATGGTACATCTTAAAAATACCGACTGTCTTTTTGAAGGGGAAAATATTACGATCGAAGGGAAGAATTTGTTTTTTGTTTTTTTTTGGGGGGGGGGGTTCTGAGCAAAGATCAAAGGAAACTTTGAATTTGAATAGGTGACGTTTATTCCCCTCCTCGCCCCCCCGCTACTGGTCATTCTTTTAATGATTATTGGTGCAATCATTATCTGTCCTATTGAGCTGTAAGATATAATTTTCGCTCGAATCAAGGTGTAGTATCCCCCTTTCGGTCGGACAAACTACATTTGATCTCTCAATTGTGTCTCTGCCTTCTGACAGAAGAAATCAAATACATGAGGGATCCCTGGTCACCGGAGATCCCAACCATGCCGCAGCACCCCCCTCATTGCAACAAAGAGAGAGTGTCGATGGAACACTGATGCCAGCGCGACGTTGTTTGCGGGCAATTTTAGGACTTGGCCCATATGCGTGCGCTTAAGCTCCCCACTATAAACCGGCTTTGTGCCAAGTCCCATAAAGAGGGGTGGGGTAAATAGCAAGTGTAGTATCTGTTCTTCATCCCTCTGCCGTGTTTTTGTCAAACTTTGAGGGAATTCCATGTCAGTTTATATATATATATATATGCTTGTAAAATCTGCAGTATCCTAACAATATGATTTTCACCCAGACAGAATTTCTTCACGCTTATAGAGTTGAGAGCAAGTTTTATTTGATTTATTCAACAAACAATGTATTTGTCTTGGTTTTGCCGGCGGGTGGGACTTCTAAAAGCAAGCGAAGCCGGGTACAAAAAGATTACGGTGCGTCTTAAAAATGTCGAATGTCTTTTAAGTTGGAGGCGAAGACGTCATGGCGGCCGTGCATAAAAGACTCTTTCTGCGTAAAACTAAAGTTAGATCGTCACGTGTCTGACGAAACTGCTTTGCGTGTTATTTGTACGGCTTACTAGTTCGGTGGGAAGGGTGGTTAACTGGTTAAGGATGTAGGGTGGGTGGATTGAACTGGGTAGTCGGTCAAATTAATCCCCTCCAGCGATTATTGCTGGCAAAAAGCACGATTTACCCTTCCTCTTTGCGTGAGGCGGATGGTTAATAAACATCTGATTATAGTACACGCAAATTTGGATGCTTGGGGGTGACTGACTCTTGAGCAGTGTGGGTTTTTGTTCAACATCTACTATTGAGCTCATGTAAGGGTGCTGAAAAATTTTCAACCGACCCATTTTTCCAAATTTGGCTAAATAAATAAATGTCATAATTTACAAAAAATAAATAAAATAAAACTCCTTTCTTCGTCGAGTCGACTTTTCAGCATAATTTCTAAAACAAGGTGTGTGTGTGTGTGTGTGTGTGTGTGTGTGACGGTTACCGGCACGAAAAGTGGGATCGGCGTGCCCGCTTTAAATTTCTAACGAGGCCAGTTGAGTTCACTTTCGCAAAAATACCCATGGGTCAGATAGTAATCCATCTTACTACTCCACCTGTGGGTTAAATAGTAAGGTAATCTAGAACAACTATAACTACGAATTCAAACTAAGTTGGGCGTAGATCTTACAATTCCAACCCGTAAAAAATCTACTACTGCGAAACTATATATATATATATATATATATATATATATATATATATATATATATATATATATATATATATATATAGTAGCTTGTAATCTTATAAATATAAGAAATTATACTCGTCCGGAAAACCTACGGTTTCTTGTTTTGCAAATAAACAAACCAAGACCAAAGCGAAAAAAAAGGTACAAAAAAAGAAAAAACAGAGAACACGTACGTCAGGCGAAAATAATCGTCTAGCATCCAAGTTCAGAGTCAAAAGAAAAAAATAACCGATACGAGTCAGTAAAATAACTAAATAAAGTGCTCCATACGCTAAGTAGAGCAAACCTAAATTAAACCTAAAGAGCAAGACAAACCTACCACGGTTTCACCTAAGTGGATTTAATTTAATTTAAATATACATATATATATATATATATATATATATATATATATATGTGTGTGTGTGTGTGTGTGTGTGTGTGTGTAAGCAAATGTGTGGATGTAGATCCGACGGTATGATGAAGATGTGGAAAAGACAAAGCAAAATCCGAATATGTGAGTTTACTGTTTTTATTTTATTTATAACAAAAACAAAAACAAAATAAAAACAGTAAACTCACATATTCGGATTTTGCTTTGTCTTTTCCACATCTTCATCATATATATATATATACATATACATATACATATATATATATATATATATATATATATATATATATATATATATATATATATATATATGTCACACATACTAACGTTCACCCGATCAGGGAAAACAAATAACATAGAATTCAAAAACTTAAAAGATTTCCGTTCTAAAAATTTCTGATGAAATTAGTTTCATCAGAAATTTTATATAGTGAAACAAAATTTCTGAAATTATATCCCTTACAGTACCTATAGTCGTTTTTGTTTTATTGATATGTAAATGAATACCGATTGTTTCATTGCTGAATAATGTCAGATCTATCTACGTAGTTAAGAAGGCGGCGGTTTTATTCTGCGCAGATGTTAACAAACGGAACCTATTTCTATGAAATGTCTTCAATTTCAGTCTCATATTAATAGCTATGTTGCGAGATTGAAGCTTTAAAATGGACCATCACGACAAGGCTGATTTCATGCATAGAGAGAAATGTTTAATAACTTCCTAATTGTTTAAAGTTCTTGAAACAACGCTGGAAATTACAAAATGGTCGTCTGCTTCACATGATTTTTTTTTCTTTCTATGTTAAAAAAAAAAAAACAAAAAAAACAGTATTTCTGAAGTTGTGAAATTTTTAGTCGTTATGCCAACAAAGAAGTATCGAGAAAAAACCCCAAGATAGGCCATAAATCATATCAGAGCCAATCATTCGATCTTTAAAGACATCCGAAATTCGAAAGAAATTGCGACGTTGACAGGTTGATTGTGGTATATGTAGGAGTAATATAGGTAGTGAAGTATTGGGACATAGCGAGTTATAGATGGTATTAAGGAGATAGATACATTGATTTTTGAAGGCAAACGTGAAGCCACGGTTCAAGAAGAAGCAAAAAACTATAATTATTTATATGTGAAATATTCTGCTTATTAATAGTATATATTTCTGTGAATCCATTTTTATATGTTAATTAAAAGTAACTAATAATCAACCTAAGACAATTCTATGACATAAAAAAGAACTTTTTTCTAAAAAAAAGAACTTTAAAAAAAAAAAGAAATGGTAAAGGTACTTTTCTCTGTTTTCTGACACGTAACCCTTCTCATCACGATTACTTTTAGTTGTTCCGATAATTTCCATTTAGTTTGGTCACAAATAATACCTCATTTACGCTGTAGTATCAGGCCTCTCTCGATGAAGGTCAAAGGGGTGTAAATCTTAGTATTCCTGTCGGATTTAGCCTTGATATCAGTTAACTTTCTCTATTCTTCTGTCTGTATGTAAAACTGTCATACTTTACTTTACTTTGTTTTTTTTTTTACCTCGGATCAAAGTGTAGTATCGGTTCTTTACTTTCCTGTCATGTTTATATCTTCACAATTCACGGAAAAACTTTGAGAGATGCTTGCCCCAGGGGAATCTAGCCCCGCGCCAGCACATCCTTAATTACTCAGAAGGGAAATGTTTGGCGGAATATTAACACCACCGTGACAATGGTCGTGGGAACTGTACAATTATTGTCTTTGCCCAGATTGGCATCTCGCGTTAAAAACGACCTTGTGTGGGTTAGTGAATACCAGCACCAGTGTGACAGTGTTCGGTGATGGTGAGAGGAGACGGAGTTCTTGTCTTTTTAGTCCATGTGGACGTGTATGAGGACTCCTCGTGAAAACTGACCATGTGTCATTCTAACACCGTGATTTGGGAAGTAAATACTTTTAAGTTAGACTCAACTCTGCTTTCTCATCGATTAATTTATTATTTTTATCAGAATATTTTTATGGAGCCTAAAGGTAAAGAAAAGTATGTCGATTGCGGATCACCTGTATCACCGGAAGTCGGGGAGAGGGCGTTAGTAGGACAGAAAGACAAATTTGACGCCATTTAAGATCAAATTTTTGGGGCAGATTTTTTCTTATTTCCCGCGTCCCCCCCCCCCCTCTCTCTCTCTCTCTCTCTCTCTCTCTCTCTCTCTCTCTCTCTCTCTCTCTCTCTCTCTCTCTCTCTCTCTCTCTCTCTCTCTCTCTCTCTTATTTTGGTTGTTATTCGTTTTTCTTTCTTTCGCTTTCCCTAACCACTTTCATTATTTTCTTCTTTCCTTCACTCTTTTTTTTCTTTTCTTTTCTTTTTTTCCCTTTGTTTATCCGTCTTCGCTTTTTCTTTCTTTCATTGTTTCTTGCTCCTCACCAATTCACCTCTTTCTCAAATACTTGTTGCCTATTTCACTTTTAACCCAACTCAGAAAATCTTTTCTCCCCCCCCTTTTTTTTCCTTTCTCGGCCTTGAATCTCATTTCATTTTCCCTTTTTATATAGCCTCTTCTTTTTTCTGTGAACACCAAACCCCCTTTTTTCCTCCCATTTTCTTTTCGTTTCTACGCAACCTCCTCTCTCACCAAATCCCCTCCCCTTATATATTAAAGATAGCTTAAATATAGTCTGGTACAGGGTTGAAACAATAAAATTCCAAGGGTGTATAGAACACCTTCCACAAAATGTAACTGTCTAATCACCTCTCTCTCTCTCTCTCTCTCCACACACACACACACACACACACACACACACACACATAATTAGTAAGAGAAAGCGTTTAACATACCGTCTGTTAATTTATAGACAATTCTCTAATTCACTGCAAAATTCTATGCATTGGATATTTAACAAAGAAGCAATTTTATTCACAATTTTATTTTAAGATTTCCTTTAAGTAATGATTTCAGGAAATTCCTGAAAACAACCAAAAAGCCCAACCCCACGAATTCTTCTGCTACGTTTGCCATTAGAAAGATCCTCACCCACTAAAAATATACATATTGTCTTAAACCAATTTTGAGATTTTCTTGCCTTTTAAATCACTAAACTTCCAATACCTCCATTAGAGTTTTATCATTATTATTGTTATTACTACTACTACTACTACAATAGTTGTAGTAATAATATTACTTTCGGCCTCAAATTGTAGACATTCTAAACTGGAAGGAAATTAAAAAGGAAAACGGTGACCCTTCTACAGACAGCACCTCCTCGTTATAATGACAACTGTAGCGCCAGGGATATTTCTGATGACTGCGGCTTCTTTGAATTGCTAATCTTACATTTTTTCAAACCTTTATATTTAAAATGACTTACCTTAACCGATAAAGTCGTTTTGTTATCAGTTCTTCAATTAAGAGAAGTTATTTAAATGAAGTTTATATTTAAAAGGAAACGTTGTTTGTCTTTGTTTATTTTTGAATTCTTTTAGTTCGGTTTTCAAGACCAGTTCTTCCTCTTTTCGCTCTCATCTTCTTTGTTCAAATTAAGTTTCTCTCTTTTTCTTTCTTTCGTTTTTCAAATGAACTCATTTTTCCCTGTCTTTCCTCCATTATTCCGTCTCTAATTACGTTTTTGTCCCTATCCACATTTTCGGCAAGCCATGCACGAAAGCCAACCAACATTTTCCCGGCAGATGAGAAGAATATAAAAGAAATTAAAAATAAAGAAAACGCAAATAAAAACGTAACAATGCTTTTCGATAAGAAAAAGAAAGAAAGAAAGGGAAAACGTGAGCACGCGTTCTCGTAATTTTGAAAAGGAAAGAAAAAGAAAAATAAAGAAAGAGAAAAAAGAAAGATATAATGAACGGGAAAGAGTCGAAGAAAACAATTTCTGTGGAAGTTGGTATTTGGAGATGACGCCACTCATCGTCACGTTCGTCTGGTTGCGCTTAAAAAAAAAAAACTCCACCGACTGCGGTGGGCGATAAATGCGCACGCGCGCGCACGCACATGCATAATGACGACATCGGAAAACGTAGAGAGAGAAAAAACGAAAGAACGTAGGAAAATTGTAGCCTCGGGGACAGAGCGTAAATGAAAAGCAAAAAAAAAAAGCGAGAAAAAAGAGAAACGCAAAAAACTATTGACTCGATGAAGAGAAAAAGCGGGGATATTACGGAGGAGGGGTGCCCTGAATGACATCACTAAATGGGGTACATGAAGTGGGGGGTATTATATGATTAAAGGGAGAGAGTGGTGTGCGATATCTATCTATCTATCTATCTAGATAGATAGATAGATAGATAGATAGATAGATAGATAGATCGATGGATATGTATATCAGTCTGTTCAACGTTTGCCTATCTATCTATCTATCTATTTACGCAATTGCCGGAAATAAACAAGAACAATTGCCGTAAAAAGAGGAAATTCCTCAAATATCAGTAATCCATTGCTATGTGCCACAGAACCCTAACCCCACCCCTACCCCAAATACCTAAATACTTGCTTAACTATTATTAACAGAACTAATCTTGAAATTGAAATCTATTCAAAATCCGCCTAACCGTGCCTCTTCCGTCTATTCCGTCAATCCTCTGTGGGAGTCACTGGTGTAAATTGTCATTTACTCGCTGGTGCTTAGCTTATTTTTGTTGATATCCGTTAACTAGCAGAATAATATCCGTAAAAAATGACGCCATTGCTTACACAGGAATCGGTACTAATAATTGTTCTGCTGACAATCAATATTCTTAAATAGACAAAGGCATAGTTGAACCGATTAATCGTTTGATAATGGGTAGTTTAAGGATTCAGTAAAGAAAGATGTGTACGTGTGTGTGTGTGAAAAAACTGGCTTGGTGTTTTTTTAAGCCAACGATGCGATTTCTGATGTACTAAGATTCACTCAGGGTGACGGAGTATGAAAGCCGATTAATTGGCAAAAGGTAGCCGATAACCGATTTAATTAATCGGCAAAGCGAGGTTACCGATTAATCGGTTCAATATCTGTATGCATTAAATTTTCCGTCTGAATTTCGCGGATGAGCCGCTATGTTCAATATATGATGAACATTTACACTAATATCCCCACCTTTCTTATTTCAGCCGTTTTGACATTCGTAGGTACGGAGGGATAGAAAAGACGGCCGGTTGGGGGAGGGTGTTAAGTGATGAGGATATTCGGTGGACTGTTGAGTTTAAACAATTTCTGACCAAGCTGAGTCTTTCTTCCTGAATGTTCTCCTTTGTTACATCTATTTGTTGTTGTTGCTGTTGTTGTTGGCGGCGGCGGCGCCGGCGGTTAGATACTTCAAACCTTCCTTTCTTTCTTTCTTTTTTTTGTTTTGTTTCCTCTTTTTCCCGCCTTCTCACGCGTTTTAATTCCTCCTCGTCTGGCGGATTTCTCACAAGACTCTTCTGAATATTTTCTTATTGTTCAGTTCGGTACATTCACGTAACCGAATCTTTGATTCTCATTTCTATATTTAGAGACATTTACACACGCTCTTACATAGAATGTTTACAGACGTAGTCAATTCCTGTTTTAATAAGGTCTATAGCGCTATGTATATATCTATATCTACTTTAAGAAGTTCTGTAGCTACCCAATTTCCTTTTGGTCGCCAGTATTTTAAGCCTTTCACTCAACGAGAGAATTCAATAGAAAACCTTTTTAAATAAACTTTAAGGGTTTTACTCTCATAAACAATTCTGAAATTGTACCAAGTTTTGTTTAATTTTCTATTACATCTTTGCGATTTTCGAATACATTGTTGCATATCTAAATTATTCAGATTAAATAAAGTTCATGTTTTCGTTCCAGTCCGTTCGACTGTTTTCGTTCTTTTCGGTATCTAAATAAAATAAATTAATATCGTAGACAGGTATTTGTATTAGCTACATCCTGAGAAAACGGTCAAAAGCAGTAAAATAAAAACATTTATACACAGTTTGGATTTGAAATTGCAACAAATGATTAATATATATATATATATATATATATATATATATATATATATATATATATATATATATATATATATATATATATATGAACGAATGGAATAAATCCTCAAGAGCCCGGAACAACCTACCTAAGTTTCACCAAAACGGATCTTCATGGCCAGCTTACCCTGAAGATCAGTTTAGTTGAAACCTAGGTAGGTTGTTCCGGGCTCTTGAGGATTTATTCCATTTTCCTTGCTCTACTTAGCGTATAGAGCACTCTACGTTTTAGCTTTATTATTTGCTTAAGGCTTTTTCTTTGGACTAAAACCTTAAGGCAATGGACGATTTATTTCGCCCTCTTCGGATGTTTCTAGTTCTTTCATCTTTTTTTTTCTTCGGGTTCCAATTTGTTTTGATTTTTTTTGCTAGACTTACAAGTTGTGCTATCCGAGGTTTTTTTTTCAACCGAGTATTACTAGTAGTATAATATATATAAATATATATATATATATATATATATATATATATATATATATATATATATATATATATATATATATATAAGGATTAATACAATTTGCCTATCATCCGGTTCACACAATTCTTTGAACGAGAGTAGAGCTTTATCTCTTGTTTCCTGTTCAGGATTGGGTTTCCGGTTCCTTCTAAAGTCTACTTCTGTACTATACTTCTAACTTTTCTTACTGAAATCTGAAATGTTATTCACTAGTTAAACCTTGACCTCTCCTTTTTATTTTCCCTACATAGCTCCAAGAACTTCACTTCTTGCCTTTACTTACGCTAATACAACACCACACAGAAACCCTCTACCTTGAGTGGCTTTGGAGCCTTGTATTGGGTGAACATTAAAAAAAATATTGCTAGAAATATATATAATAATTGATTTATGTAATTAAAATTTATCCCTAAGCTTATTGATGTTATATTCAGAACCTTGACACCAGAATTTTGTAGAGAACCCCTTTGCAATCGTTCCGTCCACTCGTCAAGAGGTTTCAGTAAATGACTACCATTTTTCCTATTTTTTTCCCCATCTTCATACTAAGTTTAATGTCATTAATTTATGTTAGTCATTTGCTGTTTGAGTGATTCCCCCCCTCTTTTTGTATGCATATGTGTGAAAATATAGATAGATGTAGTGAATGTTTCCTTATTTTCATCTGATTGCCTACTTTTGACAGTATTGCTTTATTTGACATTACTGGTGTTGTTCTTTTGTAGAACCGTTGTCGCTTGGCAGAGAAACGAGTTGATTCCCGGGATTCCCCAATGAGGGATGACAGATGCCTGACTGGAGGATTGGTAGAATGGAAAGCCGAAGAAAATATGTGTCATTCAAAATCCCCTTCAAATTGTCAGAAGTCCTGTGATGAATCTGATAATTCTTCAAATGATTTGGATCGGAAATCTCTGAAACGCTGCAGGTTGGTGAGACATTTATTTTCTGTCGCTCCCTCTTTCGCTTTTCATATTTTTTTTAATGCCGCAGTATATGATTTTAAAAACATCTTTGATTATCTCTTATTTAATTTTATCTTTTAAACAGTCCACTACGTGAATCTCGGTTGAATAATATAATTGACCAATTGCGAACAACACGAGAGAAAGAAGGCCTGCCTTCCAGTGATGAAGATGACAATCGTATGCGATCAAAGAAATACAGTGACCTTACATTAACAAATGGGCATAGTGAATCCTCAGGTGAGTCTTTAAAACTGTTGCCTGCTACCCCTGTAAAAGAAAGAACATTAAATAGTAATAACAGGTCATTTTCCATTTTGAAACCAAAATAAGTTTTCATAATGAAATTAGAAATGAAATAATTGAATTCGCATTAAAAACACCTAAAATGTTTCAGTTTTATTTTACTTTGAACTAATGACCTTGAGAAAGGTTAATGAACCCACCCCACCCTATGCCTTATTTTATTTTTTTAAGATTTGTCTTTAGGATGTCACGATGATTGATAGAGAAGGGCGTGGTCAGATTAGACAATGAAAAAGTATTTCCTTGATTTTCCAGACTTTGATTATCTATAAGTAAAATGAAGAGAAAAATTGAAATCATTCCAACTTTTTTCAATTATCCAAACTAAACTTATTCTAAGATTTCATCTCAGACAAGTGAAGTTAGAAGATCATACATTTACTGAGCAATTTGCAGTGTTAAACATTGAGGTAAATGAAGTAGAAATAGATGCTTGTTTCATGGCAAACATCCCCTGGGTATGGACACCTAAGTGAACCCCACCCCCATTCCTATTACAGTTAAGATGTGCAATATTCATGCACTTGGCTTCTATATTTTATTTTCTAATTTATTAGTAAAAATACCTTTTGAATGAATTTGTTATTGTAAATGATTTAGGAATCTAAAAGTGAACGAATTGGATGAGTAAGTTGCTTACATAGAAGACATAAAATCCTAATTTAATTTTCATTTTAATCTGGTGAACGTTTAATTTGAATATATTTGTCCATTTTAAAATCAATGTTTTTATCTGACCATCTTCATTTGATAAAACCATTTGATGAAACATTTTGATTCACATTTGATAAAATGATTTGATTCACACTTCATAAAACATTTTGATTCACATTTGATAAAATCATTTGATTCACATTTGTCACAGATTTGTAATAAAAGGGTCTGAAATGTTTTCTTAAACTTTTTATGAAAGCAAAACACAAACAATCCTTAATTGTTGATTCTATTTTGTTTCTTTCCCCAGAAAATATCAATGGCTCATCTCCAAATCACAAAAATGGATCTTTTGAAAATCACGTTAATGATGAAAATCAGTCTTTGACAAATGGCCATGAGTTGGCTGTCACGAACCGTACATCACTTCCAGAAGATGTGAGTGGAAAACGTGCAAAACTCGAACTCGATGCTATCGAGAAAGATGCTATGAAGGAAGAGATGCATGATACGAACGAGACAAACAAGAAATGTGCAGATGACGTGACAAAAAATTCTGAAGAAGAAGAAGAAGCAGCATCTAATCCAACTGAACACGAAAGATCAGAATCTGGCAGTGATGCTGAAGCTGATGACGAGGTAGATGTTACATCAAATGATGACGAAGATAGCGAGACAAAGGCTTCGACACGACTTAAACAAGAAGAAGTGACAGATGAGGACACTAAACAGCAAGATAAGGATAAATCAGTCTGCCAGGTTAGCTCTCCAAAAGTTGAACAAGCTGACACTGCAGGCAGCAAGACAGTTGCCACCAATGGTGACGAGTATCCTGCTTCTCTTCGAGATGATGTCGGAGAATGTAAGCAGCGTTTGGGGGTTGAAGAATGTGAGGCATGCGATGCTGCTATGAAAATGAAAGCTGAAGCCAGCGCAAAGGCGGCAATGATGCTTATGGCTGGTTCCGAGGTGAAAAATACAGCCAAGTTCGTCAAAGAAGAGCGTGAAGCAAAGAGCTCTCCTCTCACAAACTGTAAGACATCTACTGAGGCTCATCAGCAGGGTTGCGATTCCAATGAGGAAAGGTCTGATATTGCACAGAAAATCTACCGAGAGGTGAGTGAGCAAAAACGATGCCAAGATATAATCAATCATTCACTTCCGCAACGAAATATTGCTGAAGAAATCTATCGTGAGTGCAGAGAAAACAAATCTCTGGACCCACCCTCACACAACAACAACAACAACAACAACAACAACAACAACAGTAGTCACAACAACAATAACCATAAAGACGTAAAACTTTCACCAAGTACCATTTACGGCAGCAAGCATGTCAGCTCACCGCCAAGAAACATTGCAGAAGAGATCTACTTACAGACAAAATCAGAATCCCTTCTTCGGGAATGTAAAGGCGATTGTAAAAAAGAGGTCTGCTGCAATTTGGCCTATAAGGAGTCATCCCCATACGGCCGAAATATTGCCCAGGAGATCTATCGTGAAGGTCACGAGAAACGGCAAACGGAAGAAAATTTACTTCAGCATCATCGAAAGATTGCACAAGAAATCTACCGAGAGCAAAAGGTAGACGACAACTATCACCACCACGCGCACAGTCAGCACCATTCACCCAAGGATAACAACATTGCACGTCGCGATATTGCCCAGGAGATTTACCGTGAAGTACGGGGCGAGCATTTCCATGGACAAAACAAGGTCAATTCAGTGGCCTATACTCACAAAAATAACTCATCTGTTGAGTCAAGTAAAGACAGACAACGAGACCCTTTAACTGTGCGTGATTTACCAACATCCAAGCCAGAAAAACAGCGAGACGCTATTGGCAGCAAAGAGTCTCACAACCACCACCATCATCATCATCATCATAAAGACAGACAAAGGGATGTGAGCAAAGATAAACATTCACCGACTGAGTCGTCACCCAAAATCAAAACTAATGGAATTGACAGTAAGGAAGATAAGCGAAGCCGGTCTTCAAGTCCATCACGTGAAGCGAAAGAAAAAGAGAAAGAAAATGGAAAATACAGCGATTTTATGAGACTTTTAGCAGCAAGCCATCTTCAACCCAAATTGTAAGTTTTTCATCATCATTTTTCTCTTCTTTTAATAATTCAGTCAGTTTAGACAACTTTTTTTTAACCACTTGAGAATGGTTGACAAGAAAATTAATCTTTTTTGGCAAACATGGATAAACATAATAACAATAAGACATGCTATCAAAAGGACTTTTTTTCCCTTGACACCGCTATTATTTTAACTACCTTCACTCCTCAGCAATGTTTATTTTTTTACAAAACAATGATTAGAATTGTAATAAAACTTAAACATATGAAATTGAATTTATACAGTTTTTTATTTTTGAGAATTTACAACAAAAATATTAAACACTATAGTCATTTATTTATTACAGTGTTTTGTAAATACCAGAATAATTTTATATTTACAACATTTTAAAAACTAATACAAGTAGAATTAATGCAATGCATTATTTATCATTTGCCAATTTATAAAGAAATAAACACGAAAACAATTTTTATTCATAAATTTATAAACATTTACTAAATTCTTAAAATATGTGAATCGTCTATAAGTAAATCTTTATTATTTACAATTTTATAAAGTTCAAATCAATTGGCAATTAGCTGATGTTTTGCCAAACATTCCAATAAGTAATCTAATAATAATGTTTATTATTTTTGGTGTCAATTCTCAAGAACAAAGAAAAAATAAATATTCACTTTCATATGTTTAAGTTTTATTACAACACTAATCATCGCTTCTTAAAACAATAAAGATTGCCAAAGCGTGAAGGGAGATAAAATAATAGTGGTGTCAAGGGAAAAATCATCCTTTTGACATTGTATCTTTTTGCAGGTATGCTTATCCATGTTTACCAAACTTTCTGTGTCTTGCAAAAATTGTGTATTACATGAGTTCTTTTTCATTTTCTACCGTATTTCAGAATGTCATTTTACACTTCCAAGAATATCTCAATAAAAAAAGTTGTTTTATAGACTTTTACTTGCAAGATCAATATTCCATCAATTTGAATTTACCAATCTGACACCTGTTGTCATCGGAAAACTCCAAAATTTCCCTTAAGAGAGAATTTTCTTCTTTTTTGAGAACTAGTGTATTATATATATTTTGGTCCTAGGCTGATAAGAGTTCAATTTACATCGAATAATATTTTCTATCTATATATCCATACAACTACCGAATGTCCACACACACACACACACATATATGTATATGTAAGTGGGTGCTGAAAAATCCTTGGTTTGACACACTTTCCAAAAATCTGAGCAGGTGCCCAAAGAGATCTTGCTCTTTCAAGTGTCTGAGTAGACATTCCTGAAATGTCACGCCAGTCTAAAAGTGGTTTCCCCGATAAAGGTAATGTGATAGTAATTTTAGAAAACATTCTAGAATCTAAGCCAGTAAATGTTTAAAAAAAATAAAAGTGATTTTGTCGCAAATTATTATATTTTTTATTCTTTAAGTTCTAGAATTATTTTCTGTGACTTTTTGACGAAGGGAGATAACTGTTCATTCGTTGAATACTTTATTAATGATATGCTTTTCGTTTCTTGCAGGCTTCCACATATTAATGGATATGAACAATATCTGCACCGTTTCCGGCCAGCCGAGGCTGCTGCAGCTTTGCACCCAGGATTTTCTCCTTTACTTCAAAACTGCATGTTGTACGGACACCCTGCTTTTCTGCAACGTGAGCCTTGCTTCTTTCCCCAAGCACTGCAGCTTGCTAGTCTTCAAGGCCTACAAGGACAGTTCATATCTCCATTTGTCTACCCTCCTCGTATTCCTCTGGAAGCTCCTCGTATGTTAGAACTCTTTCGTCCAATGCCATATATGCCTGAGAGTTTGCTGGCCCACTGTACAACGCCGACGCCAAATGCAGCAACATCTCCGACAACACACTGTGTGCCATCTACGGCCGCAACTGGCCACACAAACACCTCATCCTCATCTTCGACCCACACTCCTACTTCTACTTCATCTTCATCTTCCTCCTCCTCCTCCTCCTCCTCTTCTTCAACAACCTCCAATTCGACGATATCATCGTCCGGTGCGCACAAGCGGTCCTCGTCGTCCGATGTTGATAAGGCCCTTGATCTGTCAACAAAACGCATAAAGCTTGATTACCACAACCACCACCATCATCCCTCCGGCTTTCGTCTTAATGGTAACAGCGGCAGCAGCACAAATATGTCGAACTGCAAAGACAAAAAACTTTCAAGTTCAAGCAGCAGCAAAGCTTCATCCTTAGGTTTAAACAGTATAAACATGGCTGGACTTAACGGAAATGTGTCCGGGAAATTGGATACTTCTAAATCATCCAAGCACAACGAAGGACTTCTCTCAAAAACCCATACCTATGCTGACTTGAGTCACGGTTGCACATGCACGTTTAAAAAGGGCATTGTTCCTCGGTATATCCATCAGTGGACGGTGAATGAGGTGTGCCAGTTCATATCACAATTAGATGGATGCTCAGAATATACAGAAGTAAGTCCTACACTGTTTTCTTAACGATCTCAGACCCTTTATTTTTATCTTCGGCGTTTGTGAGCACATTTAAACCCTTGTCTAGAATTCTGAGATGAACTCTTTTAATTATTTGTGCTTTGTCTCTTCAAGACAAGGACTCTTCACTGTTCTTAGTAACACAAAACATTATTTGTCCCCTTATTATTCTTTCTAGTCTATGTCTTGCCAAGTTTCTTAGGTAGGTTACCCATTGCTTCTCTTTGCCCTTCTTTATTTCCAATATGTCCTATGAGTGTTAAATTCTCCAAGCCTTTTTTCCTCGTTATAATCTCCAGAACTTTTAACTTCAGATTCCTAGTATAAACGTCTTTTTCTTGATCAAATTTCTTGTTGGTTACATATTCCACTCTCAGCATTCTTCTACATTAAGGAATGGCTGCTCAGTCTTAATATAATCTGTTTGCCAATTACACTACTGATTATCTGCTGGTATTTTTTTTTTTTTTTTGCTCCTTACTTAGTCATTGAGCACATATTTATATGTTTAGGTCCAGAACTAATTTTTTTATTTTTTTATTTTCAGATTTTCCGAGAAAACCAAGTCACAGGAAAAATGCTTCTGGCTCTGAATTGTGAACATCTTAGGAGCAGTTTAGGCATGAAAATCGCTGCAGCTTTACTTCTCACGGAAGCAGTTGCTATGCAACAGAAAAAAGAAACTGCTTACAAGATGTGCAACTATTGTCAGCAAACTGCAAAGGAAGTAATCGTCTCTTCATAGCAAAAATGTGTAAATGAATAGAAAAAAAACTGTTGATAAAAAAGCTATATAAAAATGTGATGATGGATCACATAGAAATTGCTTAAAACCCCAGTTTTCGGGTTCATGACTTGGAAGGGAATTTCCAGCCTTTGAAAAAGAAATGCAAAAAGAAAAGGAAAAAAAAATATATTTACACATTTTTTTAATAAACTGAAAAAAAAGAGATTTCAACTTCCTCTCCAAGACTGAAGTTCTTCTTGAAAAAAAAGAAAAATGTCACTTACAAAAAAAATAACGAATAAAAAAGACCAAGAGAAAATGATACAAATGGCAACAAATAGAAACAAAATGAAGCAAATTTGCTTCATTATAAAGAAATGTTTTATTTGGCCCTCAAATATATATATATATATATATATATATATATATATATATATATATATATATATATATATATATATATATGAGTGTGTGTGTGTGTGTGTGCGCGTAACATATACATATATTTTTTTTTTCTTTTGTCTTTTGACAAAAAATTGAACAGATTTTTGTGAACAAAGCAAATAATATAAACTTCAAACTCCGGAAAAAATATTTTATCATCATTCAAGATGTTATGCAAAAATTTGGGATATTTTATCACAGCTTTTAATCAATTATTTGACTAATTGCTGCTGTATCCTTTGTTAGTTTGTCTTATATTTGGGGACAAAATAACTTTTCTGTTCCATTTAACAATGGTGAGACAGCTTTGTTTTGAATTTTGGCAGAACTGGAAACCAAAATTGAACCAGAAATTTCCACACTATGTGAAAGCGCCTAAAGAAGTCTTGGAAATTTTATTACCATTTTGGGTGTAAAATGATTAGCCAAATCTGCTTCAATATTCAGCCCCATGTCTGCAAACGAACCAGATTCAAATTGGATTCTAAATGTTAAAAATTAAACAAAATTAAACAAAATATAAAAAAAACAAGTGAATCCTTAAATTTCTGGAAGAACTTTTTATTTGAAATCAGATTTCTTCAAAATGTTTGAGTTCCCATATATATTTCACCGGTGTAATGCCTCACGAAAATTATTCTACTGTTAAACAAAACTTATTTAGGAAACCAAATTACGGCAGCAAATAGATTTGGATTTCATTCACAAACAAATGCAGAAAAGTACAAGACGAAAGCCATTTTCTAAAGAAGCAAAAAAAAAAAAAATCCCTTCTTAAAAGAAAAGTAGACAGATCGCTATGTAGAAATAATGTTGTCAAGAAATTAGTTTTCCTTGATTGCATATTTTGCTGGTTGTAATTTTGATGCCAGAGAATTTAGTGTGTCTGGTGGGAGGTTCTGTTTGAAAAAAAAAAAGGATGATATGCCAATAAATGATGACAATATGTGTCAGGCAGTTCAAAATGTTATACTCCCTGTTGGATTCTTGAGACACCAAAATACAACGTGAACTGAGAGATAAAAGAAAATGAAAAGTGTCAAACATTAATTGACAAAACCAATAAAAATAAGACTTGTGAATGAATGTCAATAGTTAAAAGCCTTATCAAAAAAGATATCAAATTCCTAATTTGATTTTGGGCAATTATAAAACCATTTCCTTCCATTTAAGGAAATGATTGTTTAGTGAAGAATATCCATGATGTGTGGAATCGGCACGCAAAGAAAATAATCCATATTTATATAAAGTAACAAGAGAAACAAGTTTTTAGTTCTTTAAAGAAGAATGTTCAAATGTCTATCGGTTAAAATTAACACCGTCTTTCTTGGATGATTTATGTGAAGATAGATCAGAGGAAAATGCAAAAAGACATAAAATTCATGCTAACTTAGACGTCAAACTGCATATAGTTAAAAGAATGTACACATACAAACACACACACACCTATATATATATATATGATCTGTATAAATAAAATCAAAATAGTTCTGACAACAAAACAGAACTTAGTGTATATATTTGTATATATAAAGAATAAGATATGAGTTCTCTTTTACTTTCTGCAATTAAAAGAAAAAAAAAAACAGATTGAATTACGAAAGAGTGGTGGGTGTAAAGAGCATTAAAAAAAATAAAATTTTCATTATTTAAATTTTACACCTAAAAAAGAAATAAATCCCCCAAAATTTCCGTGAGCTTTCCTGAAGGTGTAAAAGTCTATATGTATATACAGTAATTTTTTTCTTACTTACATGGTAAACTTGTTGACCTTAAATGAGTAGTTGTTTCTTTTTTAATTTTTTTTTTTAATTTTTTTGTTAAGGGTTTCATAATTGGTAAATAATGAAAGAAAAGAAGGAACAGTGAAGCATTTAGAGAAAAAAAACAAGAAAGAAAAAAAAAAAAGAACGGAAAACTCATTTCCATATATCTTTTCACTAAATTCTTTTCATGAAACATTCATTCTACGCGGAAAGTTAAAGTTTAGTTATTAACACAACCTTGTACAGAACCCCCTCCCCCACCACTGTCAACCCGACCCCCTAACTCTTACCCCCCTATTTCCTCACCCTTAATTCATTTTCTTTGAAAGAATAATAATTAAAAATTACACAAAAGTCTGTAAAAACTAGGAGAAAAGACGGTTACAGCGCGAGTGAATGGTTACTGTGATTTGTTTATGGAGGGAACTGTAAAAAATTAAAAATACAACTTATTCTTCAATGTTTTCAAGAAAAAGAAAATGGGAGCATTTTATGGTGAAACAAAATCATTTATTTTGGAAAAAAAAAAAAATTACAAAAAATGATCACAAAGCCCATGAAAAAAGAAAAAAAAAAAAAACGAACTAGAAAACTGGAAAGATTAGACAATAACACTCCAATCATCTTTTCTTATCATCTGATAATTGTGAAAAGAAAAAAAAATGAAATTTAAAAATTTTCAACAAACTAAAGTTTGATAACAAAAATGGCTAAAAAAAAAAAACAGACAAATATAAAAAAGCAAATAACTTTGTGATTTCATTTACAAAACACTGAACTGAAACAAAAAAACATTTTCCACCTTCACTGACGATGGAAAAAAAAAAACTAAAATAAAAGACTTTGAAGACGGATATACAGAAAAACAAATTCTTAAATCTTTTTGATTTTTCTTTCTTTTTTTTATATCAGTTTTTGCTTCTGTCACGTTTTTTAAAATAATTTTTACGGTAAAAAAAGGTGGAGAAAAAATGATATAAAAAAAACAAAAATGTTGTCCAAGCGAAGAAAAGATGGCAGCGACAGAACAATATTGGCAAAACAATTTTAATCATGTGAATAGAAGCTCTAATGAGATTTTGGATCTTTTTAATTAAGATCTCAGACAGATAGATTCAGATGGTCAGACAGTCATCCACTCACTGTTAAAACCTTTTCTTGTGGGTGGGGATATTTTTTATTTTATCCTAAATAAACAAGAATATTTTTTTTTCGTATCACTCTTTTCAATATCTAATTGAGTGTAATCAAGTTTGGTGTGGTTGTAAAAGCTTTCTAGAATGCGGATTGATTCACCAATGACATACCAGTGATGAGGCAACCAAAACATATTGGTGATATATCAAACCACAGAGAGCAATAGATTCATACCTTCAACATGGGCATTAGTAAAAAAATGATAAGCATGCTAAATTAAAATTCCAATTACATTCAGTTTGTTATTAATAATTAAATAGTTTAAAATAAAAGAATTTTCAACGTAAAGTGAATTGTTTATGAAAAATTTCACCATTCATGTTACTTACCTTAAAATGGCATGAATTTCAGGCACTTGGTCAGGCTCAAACTCTTTACACTATACAGTTAGACTGCAAGATGACCATATTAACCTTAAAGCTGCAGTAGGAGCCCATTAATTTTGTTTGAAATAAAGCAGTATATGTAGAAGGAACTGGATGGAGTAACTGTCTGAAAAACAATCTTGTTAACTATTGCTCCATGGCGAGACTACTTAAGGCTTTACTCATTTGAATTCAAATGGAACTAAGAAAAAGGCAATATATGCCTTTTGAAGTTTTCTATTGCCGAAATTATTTCTTTGACCAATCAGTACTGGTTGCTGATGCTATGTTCTGACACTGCCATAGTTTCGTTTTTCGCTGTCAACATCTTCAATTGGAAATCCCCACCCCAACTCTCCTCAGTCAAATCGCCAGGTCATCCCCTCACCCACACATCCCCTTTTCATTGCTCTTTAATTAATAGCAGAAACCCAGAAAAAAATTTTTTGTTTTTTGTTTTTTTAATAAGGCATGGCTCCTCCGCTACCATCACCGCACTGCATGCTGGGAACAAGACGTTTGTCTTGTTTAATGAAAAAATTAAAAAAAAATCTTTTAAAAATTACAAAAAATGTCTCGTCCACTGAAAGACCAAGAGAGAAAGAGAAAAAAAGCGAGAATGAGCGTGTGTACAAATGATTAATTATAAATAATAATAATAATAATAAAAACAATTGTTGGAATTAAAAAAAAAAATTGTTTTTGTTGTTATTGCTGTTGCATTTCAACTTTTTATTTTGTTCTTCATCATATTTCAACAAATAGCAGCAGACATCAGGTTATGCAAAACAAATGTTATTCTTTTTATAATAAGCATAAAGCGAAAATTGCACCAATCTGCGCACTTCGACCTGGTGTAAGAGATTGCACGATTGTCTCGCTAGATCAAAGGCGAGTGAGTTCGAGTCTCACTGGGTGTTAAAAAATCGATATGAATCACAGTTGACTTTTAAAGCTATTTTATGTTTTGTTCTAGTTTTCTTTGGGAGCATTATGTAATATATATTCGGCAGCTGTGATGCGAATATGGCAGCTTTTATTCTCCCAGGAAAGACTCAGATGGAAAAAAATATATATGAATGGTGTTCAGGGCACCAGAATAAACCGACCAATTTCAACTGGAGAGGAGAAAAGCACCCATCCGGTCATGATCAAAACAAAGCCGTAAATATAAAATTATCCCCCCACTCGCAAATATATATCTCGCCGATGCGTCAAAAAGTGCTCAATGCCACAGAGACGCCCATGGCAGAGCTTTCAAATAGAAATAGAAATAATCAGCTCTTAAAAAGAGTTTGCCGTATATGCACACCAGAAAGAAAAGTGCTCAACACCATAATTATGGTAGAGCTTCACATATATAGTCTTGTCATCCACAAACAGACTGTTTCACAGCTAATCAGTGTGTCTAGACGTCCGTTTGCCTCTAGCTAAGATCGAAACCCAACCGAATTAGTATCAGTTGGGGATTCTACCACTAAGCCGTTGACGCACGGTAGGGATGAAGGAGAATTTAAGCGTATTTATTTTTAGATAAACACACAGTGACAGCGAGAACTCGATTCGATTTACCGAAGAGTCTTGCATTAGTAGCCGTAATAGTCACTGTTTACAAACCCACATTTCTTCCCCAGAGAGCTCAACCGAAATAAATTTTTCAGGAGATATAAGATATTATTACAATGTTTTTTTGAAAATGTGAAAAATTGCTAATCCAAACACTTCATCTTCAACGACTGTGGGGCAAATCTCCTAAGAGGTTGTGTCAAGACTAACACAGCAAATGCTAATTCTCAGAAAGGGTTGCGGCACAAATGCGTATTTCGACTTCATACAGCTCGTGTACGATATACAGATTGTGCCGAACATTTATATATATATATATATATATAATGGATAACGGCTTGGATTGAGGAATCGGAAAACCGAGCTCAAATTTCAGTCGAATCCATTACATTCACTTACGTGCTAATCCACTTGGGAAAGGTGTGAATCCTCTTTTTCTCCCTCCAGATATGGGTAAATAGCAGGACAGACTGGGTTCTATAGCCTTGGATGGTAACTGGTCTAGGAGAAGGAAAACTCTGAATTCAAAACCTGCGCATGGTCGTTTGGGGATCTTGTGGCACCAGGTCTCTGTATTCGGCCATTCACAAAGTGTGGATGGACCTGCACGAAACCTTCACTACTATAATCAAATCTCTCGGGCTGTCGGTTTCCTGGGAACTGATCTGCTTGACCCTCATACGTCGAATTCGATGGGATATTCGAGAGAGTATATATATATATATATATATATATATATATATATATAAAAGGAAGAGGTCATTCTAGTACCAACGAGAGAAAAGTGTGTATATTAAAAATAAGAGAGAAACCGTAAACGTGGATATTTTTTAAAAATAAATATATAATGCTTTATTTTTCATAAAACTAAAACATTTTTCCATGGAAAATAAAGCATAATATATTTTTTAAAAATCCACATTACAACCCAAAACGTTTGTGGTTTCTCTCTTCTTTTTAATATATGGTTCAATATCCTCGCACCACTGTTATGGTCCAAGGTTAAGACCAAGGACGAACAACACGAACACAAGAGTAGGAATAAAAAAGATATATTAAACCGAGAAGTTGAAGGTGTTAGTATGACTGTCCGTCTGGTTTAGGAGCGAAATAAAGGATTCAGTTCGACATTCCAACCACCTGAAGAAGTCCGGAGCGTACAACGCCCGAAACGTTGTGATAAACATGTCAACAAAGATGAGAACAATAGTCCGAATAATGTAAATATTGTACATAATGCTTCATCTGAGAAATATAGACAGAAACTGAAGGGCCGAAACGTTGTAATAAATATGGCGACAATAGTCCGAATAATGTAAATAGTGTACATAATACCTCATCTCAGAAATATAGACAGATACTGAAGGGCCGAAACGTAATAAATATGGTGACAAAGATGTGGACAATAGTCCGAATAATGTAAATAGTGTACATAATACCTCATCTCAGAAATATAGACAGATACTGAAGGGCCGAAACGTTGTAATAAATATGGTGACATAGATGTGGACAATAGACCGAATAATGTAAATAGTGTACATAATACCTCATCTCAGAAATATAGACAGATACTGAAGGGCCGAAACGTTGTAATAAATATGGTGACAAAGATGTGGACAATAGTCAGAATAATGTAGTGTACATAATACCTCATCTCAGAAATATAGACAGATTCTGAAGGACCGAAACGTTGTAATAAATATGGCAATAAAGATGAGGACAATAGTCCGAATAATGTAAATAATGTACATAATACCTCATCTCAGAAATATAGACAGATACTGAAAGGCCGAAACGTTGTAATAAATATGGCGACAAAGATGAGGTCAATAGTCCGAATAATGTAAATAGTGTACATAATACCTCATCGCAGGAATATAGAGAGATACTGAAAGGCCGAAACGTAGTAATAAATATGGCGACAAAGATGAGGACAATAGTCCGAATAATGTAAATGGTGTACATAATATCTCATCTCAGAAATATAAACAGATACTGAAGAATAACAGTATCTCTTAACAGCTGTAATGGCAGCTACGTAGGTAGACGGGCCTCGAGTACTTGGTTTTGAAGTGTTATATACTGTAGTCATGAGCAAAAAAAAAGATGTGAAATTGTTATAGCTAGCAACTGACTCAGAGTATTTTCGAAATAAATTGTGTGCAATCATGTAGAGTTGTAATGTGTATGTAACACCCCAGTGACCCGGGAAGTAAGAAATCACTAATGACCGACTAAGAATTGGTCAGACATGACATCGATATCGATGTGATATGTGAACGTAGGTTTTCCTGTCAACTACTAGCCAACACAAGAACTACTATATACATAGTTTCAATTAAGATGAAAGAAAGATTACGTCACCACACACAGTACATCAATCCTTTTTGCACATAGGATTGCGTAACCTAGACAACCTATCCATGCTAACGAAATCAAAACCATCTTCAATGGGTTGTTTACGTCGGAACCGGTCCTTATATCAATGGTAGAAGATTACCTGGTCTGATGGGTAACTTTTTCCTGATTAAGATGGACATCAGGATACGTGTCCGTCATTAAACTGGAAAAGCAGTGGCACCAACAGGCATTGCAGAAAATGATACCGATGGAAGCAGTATAATTGTTTGTATGGTAGACAGGACACAATATTTGCCCGGAAATATTGTGTCCTGTCATACCATTCACGTGGAAGATATTTTACTACAGGAATTGTTCCAGGAACATTAAGGAAAAATTACTTTGTTGTCTTGTCAAACAAACACCCCAGATCCAATGTCAGTGTAGACCTTCCACAACATAATATGCAGCACTTAAAGGAAATGTAATGCTTACTCTATGTGAAGATCGAAAACTGAAGTAACAGCTTTTGGGTTTGTGCCAATGCGTTCCAAAAACAATTTTTGCAATATATTGCATGAGTGTTGTAAATTAATCGAAATATGGAATACAAAATATGTATATAAACAAAAAATTTTTGATTTATTTTCCACCTTATTTAATGCTGTTTCGATAGAAAAATAGACAAGTAAATTATGCCCGGTTTGTGTGAGAGTCAAAAAGCAGACATTTTTTTTTTAACAGTGGTGTTCACCCTATAAAGGCCCGTGGGCCACTCGAGGTAGAACTTATGCGGGTATGTGCGGAAGATTACGGTTAACCCTAGACTTGAACAGGTTATGATTAGGCTGATCAGGGAAGCAATCTCATGGGAGTCGGTTCTATATGTCAGTGATTTGTGAGAAGCTGCTGCTCAAGTGGAACTTAATTCTCACCCGGTTTATATGAAGGGAATGAGGGTAGTTCGCTACAATGTGTGTAGCATGGCGGGGGTCATAGCCGTGAATGTGAGGACTAGAGGAAATAAAGAGAAACGGTTATTTAGCGTGAGAATCAAAAACAAGTAGCGAGTATATGAGTATCTTTTTAGGCAGTTACAGGCGGTGCATTCACCCGACAAGAGAAAAAGACATTTAGTGATAAGTTTAATTAATAATCTGTTATGGTCCAGGTTCGGACCAAGGAAGAACAACACGAACACAAGAGTAGAAATAACGAAGATATATTACACGGAATAATAATACAAGATGTGGAAGGTGTTAGTATGATTGTCAGTCTGGTTTGGAGTGAACTACTATCGGCTCGACTCGATTCGTCCCTCTCTCTTGAGAGGCGTAGTATACATAGTATTAGGAAGAGTTCATTCTGTAGTTACAGGTAAGGACCCATAACATCATCAATTCAAGAACGAATAATTAATTCCAGTAAACTATTTTGACACACCAGTTTCGAAGATTTTCACCTGGCGAAATAGAGACATTATGAAAAATAGTTTGTCTCAAAGATCATTAACTCACTTTCATATTTCATCACAAAGCGTTTCATTCATGATATTTGACCGACAAAACACGAGTGATTTTTTTTTCTTTTTCATTTTTTTTAAATTTTGATTCGGGCTGACGTCTCTTTCTTTCTTTATCGTGGGTCGTGTAATACAAGTTGTTCACCGGATGGAGTCATTAAGGCTATTCGCCTAACGCCTTAAAGAGATTGATTACTCACAGTGAATGAGTTGGGCAAAAGACAGATGAACAGACATAATACATTGACAAATAGGCAGAATTATATATATATATATATATATATATATATATATATATATATATATATATATATATATATATATATATATACATCCTCCTCAATATTAAGTATTGTAATAAAAATAAATTTTAAAACTCTCCCTTTCCTCTCTAAATTCGACCATGTCTCTCACACTTTCCCTCACCACCCTCTATTTCACTTTATATAAGCTTAATACTGCCCTTCAAAAGTGTAAATTTTAAATTCATTTTTTCATCCTTGAAAATGAAAGTCTGAAGATCCACAGAAAAATAAAAACTATGGTGAAATAAATTATAACTAATGGAACCTTAAAGTGTTCTGTTTTTTTCTTTAAATTATAATATTCGCTGTGACATAACATTGAGCTCTCCGGACTTCATCGTCCTTGGGATTATCCATACGGGTTACCAAGATTTTCGTTACTTAACTATATATATATATATATATATATATATATATATATATATATATATATATATATATATATATATAGTTAAGTTAAGAAAAAATTGGTAATCCGTATAGGTATTCCCAAGGAGGATAAAATCCTGAGAGCTCAATGTAAATTCAGATTTAATAATTTAAAGAAAAACAAACCACTTTAAGGCTCCATGTAATAATTTATTTCACCATAACCCTTTTAAAGGACGTTGGATCATCAGACTACACTTCCAAAAGGTGAAACAAAAAATGAAATGAATATTTACACTTTTGACGGGTCGTATTAAGTTTATGTAATTTAACAGAGAGGGTAATGAAGGGTGGTGTGAGAGACATGATCGAGTTTAGAGAGTGTTTATTTTAATATTTCTATCTATCATACTTAGTATTAGGGGAGGAGGGACCAGACATTGACGTATTTAATCGGTTAACTTAACGGAAGTGATATATTGAAGGGGAAGGGCGAGAAGAGAGAAAAATAAAAAGAAAGAAGGGGGAAGTAAAGAGAAAGAAGCTGTCATTAGGCTTTACTAAGAGACAGGAGGGTGGTAATTTTCAGCAATTTATGTAAAGAAAGATTTTAATGTTTGACTGTAATTTAATTTTTTTAAATCACCGAAGAAATTAATTTGATGTTTGCTAGCAATTTAAATTTTTAACTCTTTTACAAATAATTTAGGGATTTAATGTGAGTTAAATAGTATATTTAAAAACACATTCCTAGAAAGTACATTAAAAAAAATATTTAAAGTATAATAGTTTATTTACTGATATTAATCTATCAGTATTGTAAATGATTGTTAAGGTAACATTTCTATCAGTTTGAATCTCATTCATGAATGTAATTTGTTTACATGGGTAATCTTTTTTACTTAAAGTTTACGTTTTAAATTAAGATGGAGTAATATTTGAAGGCAATATTAAAGATTTTGTTTTATCATATACATACCACACATACACTTATGTAAATCTCACATATACATACGTTCATTTACATGTGTAATTACACACATAGGTACATACACATGTATCGATATACACAGGTACCTATGTATATTCATATATCAATACATGAGGGCACTGTTTTGGAATAACTATGGTATGGAATGTTTGACTTTTCGTTAATATTAAATACTTGGCTCATTTCAGGACAACATTTCATTATAGATGAAGAGCAGACAACCATGAAGACAACGGCGATTTTATTTGCTCTAAATCTTATTTATCAAAACAATTGTTTTGTGTCATTTAACAATTCTTGTCATTCATCTGTTTGTCAGATATGTTTAATAATATCGATAAATATCTTACTACGAGGTTTTTTCTTATCGGAAGATTAAATAATGAGTTTGTTTCAATATTTTCAAATTTGTTTGATTCGTCAGTCTCTAACCATTATCAGGTGACATGAATTAATTTTGTGTTAACCTGAAGGTTAAACGCTTTTTAAATGCGAAAAGTGCAATTTCTGTTTTTATTCAGTTTCCACTGAAGTTTTTGTTTTTTTCAACTAATTTTCTTCTAGGGAATAGTAGATTCATGCCTTCCGCAAGGACATGCTTTATAAATTATGAAAGAAAGTAACGTTATTTATTTCTGATATTGTGCTATTTATCAATCTCAAAAGTGTTAGGATAAAATGCAACAATAATAAAATAGTTCTTATTTGTTTTTAAATCCCTATTATTAGTTTCAATTAACAAACAAATCTATTCTTTCAGTTTTTTTTTAATATGACAGACACAGAAGAATTACCAAGGCTTTTATTTAATTTTTCTAGTGTCCTTCCCATTTTTCTTTTATGGGAACGAAAACGAGAGAAACTCTCTTTAGTGATGATTGTCCCGAGCGCTTTCAGCTAATTCATTAACCTTTTTTTATGGGTTCGTTATTATTATATTTTATATCTCACCGGTCCTCCCATAAAAAATAGGGGAAACTTTGGAGGAAAATCAGGTTTGTTTAATTATCATTTTTTAAACATTCATGAAGTGGCGACAGTTGTCAGAACCGAAATATATTTATTCAAAAAGAGGGTTCAGTCTATAATATCGATATTGTGTCAAATCGACTTTGAAGAATCATTACCATTTATGTAAGTTATTTCGCTGTTATTTACAAATTTACAAATGTCAAGTTTGTAAATTTGCTAACATCAATGATAGCATAAATTTATATATTTTTTGAATATTTTAAGCCCCAAACCTTTTTTAAACATTTTCTTTTTATATGCGATTTTTTTCGGAATTACATGCACAAATATTTGAGGTTCATAATTATTTATTTTAAACATTAAATAAATGGAAACGTAATTTTATTAATTTGTGTAAATTTTTGTTCTTTAAATATAAATGTATATATCCGTATTTTCGTTTTTAAAAAGAAATCTTTATGTAAGCCTCCCCTAAACTGTATCAATATTATAAACAGGACCCCCTTCTTAATCGATAGCTAATCAATATTTTTGACAAGTATGGCGGCATTAAGGTCTAAAAAATACTAATATAAAAACTTATCTTCATAGAAATTTTCCTATTTTTTATGAGCGGACCAGTCTATTTAACACTAGGATGGCCAGCTCCTTTGATACAGTGTAACCCGGATATAAGAGACCCCCGGATATAAGAGAAACCCAGATATAAGATAGATTTTCTCTGGTCCCAAATTAGAGCCTGTTTTAATGTATATATAATAGACCAAACCCGGATATAAGAGAAAACCGGATATAAGAGGCGTCTTCTCCGGTCCCGACAACTCTCTTATATCCGGGTTACACTGTAAATATAAAATGACCAAGATGTCGTTTTCGACACCTTATGATTGCTTTTTAATATTTCGCATGAAAAATAATCATATATGGTTAATGAAATTACTCATATGTTTGCAATACATAGTTTATTAAAGAATATTACTATTACACAACATTAGACCTCATTTTGAAGTAGGCTATAACATTCTTTCTACAATCCTGTTGGACCAACTATTTAGCAATATCTTAGATTCCACAATTTTTGCATGTTACTAACAGTACCCTAGTTTCATCTTTTGCACATTTGCCATGTTATATTATTTCAATGCATTTACCCTATAAATAGCCTAGGTGTCGAAAACGACACCTCGGCCATTCAAGGTAAAACCTCAAATATCAGCTATTCCACTGAATATTTTTTAAAGAATTAAGTCTGTTAAGCATCTTTGCTAAAATTCAATAATTGTCCATAAGCCTCAGCATCAAACCAAAACTAGTTATTCCATAGTAATTTGTTGAAAATTTGAAGGTGTCGAAAACGACACCTCGGCCATCCTAGTGTTAAGTAGTGCCATATATATATATATATATTTCAAACATGTAGTGTTGAATGTTAAAGACAACATAGTCTTACATATTTTCTTTTGAATTTTCTCATATTCTCTAATGAGACTTTTTATTTGAAAATAGTTCCGAAATATGTATTTTCCATACAATGACCTAGCGCTTTCGAACATCATTGTTCATCTTCAGGGTCAATATTTTAGTCAAAAATTTTTTTTTTTTTTTTTTTTTTTTTTTTTTAAACAAACATTTGCCAATTATCTTGTAGCGTAATCATGTTGCTACTTTTTTACAAACTAAAAACGTTAAATTCCTTTTAAATTCAAAAGACGCGATGATGTTATATCACGTGCATGGCGTAGATTTTTATCATGTGACAGCGTGAAAAAGATTTCCAATACACAAGCCAAAAGATCGAAGAATACGCTACAAAATTTAAATATATTATAAACATTGCAATATATTACCAGATATATTATAATCTATACGATTAATAAGAGGTCTTTTTCTTTTAATATGTAATGCCTCTAAGATTTTAAGGCGTCTAATGTCTGTATGTTTATCTATAATTTTAGTATTTTCTACAAGTATTTTACGTATATCAGATTGCGTAAGGGAAACAGTATGTGACTTAATATGTTGTTTAATGGAGCTAGTATTATTTAAATGCAGAGTCAATCTTCTGGAGAGCCGGGTGGTTGTAAATCCAATATATGTATGTGGATTAGAAGAACATTCTTCCATGGGGCATTTAAACTCATACACAACATTGGTTCTATCAACAACTGCAGCAACTGGAGAATGATTATTACTCATTATCAGGTTAGACGTTTTAAATTTACTATAATATATATTAAGTTTTAAGGCCTTGTTGGAATCAACAGGAAACACATTATGGTGTATTATAGACTTAAGGGCCTTTTCATCCATGCTGTATTGTCTATGCATTTGTCCTCTGTAAAAGAGGTTAATTGCGGATAATTTTCTTGGTGTATCTCTTGTTAGGTCTGAGAAGTATCTATCAAATTCATTATCAACTAGATAGTTAGGAAAACCGTTATTAATAAGGGTTTGCTTGATGTTAGTCAATTGTTTATGAAATATTTTATTGGTAGAAGAGATAAGTTTTGCTCTAGTAACTAGGTTAGAAATTATTGACCGTTTATATTTAATGGGGCATTCACTAAGATAGTTGAGGGTGCAATTGTTATCACTTGTAGGTTTTTTGTATACAGAAGTGGTAAAAGTGTCATTACTAGTATCTATTAAAACATCCAAAAAAGGGATATTATTATCTTTAGTTAGTTCATGTGTAAAATTAAGTACTGAATTATTTTTAAAGGCTTGTTGCAAAAAGGTTAATTCATCAAAATTTTTAGCAAGTATAAGGATATCATCAACATAACGGAGGTATATGCTAGGTGTTTCAATAATACCAAAAATTTTATCTTCAAGATGTGACATATAAAAATTGCTAAATGTTGGACCAAGGACAGATCCCATAGAGACGCCGTCCACCTGTAAATAAATATTATTAAGGTGGTCATAGAAAGGAACCTGTGTAGTGCAGATTAAAAGGATTTTTTTGAGTATATTCGGATTAATTTTAAGAGGTTGCATAAGAGGGTTGTTATAGATGTAATTAGTAATTATATCAATAGTTTCAATGACGGGGACGTTAGTAAATAGACTTTCCACGTCAAGGGAAGCTAGTATTCCGTTATTCAGTTTATGAGAACGTAAGGTTTTTATTAACTCATGAGTAGAGTTAATATTATATTTATTAGGTAGATATGGTGTTATTAATTTATTAATAATTTTTGTCAATTGGTAAATAGGAGTGGTTACTTGAGAAATAATGGGACGATACTTCTCAGACCTAACAAGAGATACACCAAGAAAATTATCCGCAATTAACCTCTTTTACAGAGGACAAATGCATAGACAATACAGCATGGATGAAAAGGCCCTTAAGTCTATAATACACCATAATGTGTTTCCTGTTGATTCCAACAAGGCCTTAAAACTTAATATATATTATAGTAAATTTAAAACGTCTAACCTGATAATGAGTAATAATCATTCTCCAGTTGCTGCAGTTGTTGATAGAACCAATGTTGTGTATGAGTTTAAATGCCCCATGGAAGAATGTTCTTCTAATCCACATACATATATTGGATTTACAACCACCCGGCTCTCCAGAAGATTGACTCTGCATTTAAATAATACTAGCTCCATTAAACAACATATTAAGTCACATACTGTTTCCCTTACGCAATCTGATATACGTAAAATACTTGTAGAAAATACTAAAATTATAGATAAACATACAGACATTAGACGCCTTAAAATCTTAGAGGCATTACATATTAAAAGAAAAAGACCTCTTATTAATCGTATAGATTATAATATATCTGGTAATATATTGCAATGTTTATAATATATTTAAATTTTGTAGCGTATTCTTCGATCTTTTGGCTTGTGTATTGGAAATCTTTTTCACGCTGTCACATGATAAAAATCTACGCCATGCACGTGATATAACATCATCGCGTCTTTTGAATTTAAAAGGAATTTAACGTTTTTAGTTTGTAAAAAAGTAGCAACATGATTACGCCACAAGATAATTGGCAAATGTTTGTTTAAAAAAAAAAAAAAAAAAAAAAAAAAAAATTTTTGACTAAAATATTGACCCTGAAGATGAACAATGATGTTCGAAAGCGCTAGGTCATTGTATGGAAAATACATATTTCGGAACTATTTTCAAATAAAAAGTCTCATTAGAGAATATGAGAAAATTCAAAAGAAAATATGTAAGACTATGTTGTCTTTAACATTCAACACTACATGTTTGAAAGAAAAGTTGCTGCCAAATTATACATATATATATATATATATATATATATATATATATATATATATATATATATATATATGTAGGGTTATTAAAAAAGAAAGTAAATTTCAAAAATTTAATAAAGACAAATGCTAATAAACTAAAACATATTCTAATCATTACTGGACAGGAAAAAGTTTATTATTTTAAGGTTGTCCAATTTGTATGCACTCAATATAATCTCCATGTGTTGCACGTCAAACATCGAAACATCTTGCCTCACTCGAATCAATTGATCTGTGGATATTGATTTCAATGCTTCGATGTCTCAAATCTCCAAGGGTAGCAGCAGGCATAGGTGGAACAAACACGCTATCTTTTATATACTCCTATAGATAAAAATCGCAAAGGGTATGGTCTCATTGCCACCTGTTCCAATCCAAAGTCTCGGAATATTCGAATTTTAGTTAACGTCGGTCATCTGAATGAAAATGGAGCACTGTCTTGCATGAAGTCCGACGCATCTTGATTCAGTTGTGGAAACAACCAATTTTTAAACATGTCAATGTAAGAAAATCCCTCCACAGTCTGCTCTTTAAAAAAAAAAAAAAAAGTCCATAAATTTTGCTTACAGACATGGCGCAAAAGACACTTTATTTTCGTTGAAACTCTTTCATGTTCCACGATTGCATAAGGATTTTTATTCCACCAAATTCTGGCATTGTGCCGATTAATTTTATCAGAGAAATGGAACGTTGATTCATCGGAAAAAAATAATTTGTTTGGAAACATAGTCCTCTTTCATATCGTCTAGCAGCGCAAAATTCAAACCTTTTGTTGTGGTTGCCAGGATGGAATACCAACAATTAACTGCAACTTGTACGCCTACAGATACAGACGACGTCTAAAAACAAACAGACGTACTATATATTTCGAGGGAATGCAAATATAATACTTGCTTTTTGTTGTAGATTTTCTAGGGTCCCGAGCGAATGCTGAACATTTTCATCGGGCATGCGTGGTCGACCGGTGTTTTTCCCTTTAAAATGCAACTCCCTTCTAAGATCTTTTTTATGATTCTTGCAAATTTGCTTAAATTTGTATCTTTGCGTAAATGGCGTCGAAAATTCACGCTGCACTTGTACAGACCATTGCGCTTCGCAAATTGTAGGACACAAAACGACTTTTATTCTGGTTGTCACAAATTATAACAATTTGAATTTATACAAAATCTGAAGAAAAAAAAAACAACAAAAAATGCATTTATAAAAGATTAAAAAATTATTTCTTTTAACTTTGAAACTTTTAATATTATTAATTTTTGAATATCTAGTAATGTGTGGGATGCGTTTTTCTCACTCTGATTTGTTTTTATTAAATTTTTGGAATTTGTTCTTCCTTTTTGAATAACCTTATGCATATATAAACATTAGAACACATCTATCTATCTCTTTATATATATATATATATATATATATATATATATATATATATATATATATATATATATATATATGTGTGTGTGTGTGTGTGTGTGCGTGTGTGTGTGTATATATATATATATATATATATATATATAATATGGATAAAATAACTGAAAAAAAATTGGGTGTTTTTTTGCGAAAGTATTTATATGTTTTTATATATATTTAATATTTCAGACCACCTCGGTCCTTCCTCAGAAATTAATTGAATTACTGTATTACTGTATTTGGGAGTTTGTTTACAATTTGTTTACACTTTAGAAACTCCCAAATACAGTAATACAGTAATTCAATTAATTTCTGAGGAAGGGCAGAGGTGGTCTGAAATATTAAATATATATAAAAACATATAAATAAATACTTTCGCAAAAAAACACCCAATTTTTTTTCAGTTATTTTATCCATATATTAGATACATATCAAGGAAGTATACGTGGCTTCTCATTATACTATATATATATATATATAAACACTAGAACGCTCAAGAATTAACAACGGCCGTACATGTCAAGAAAATCGAAAGTCAAAATAGCTACAATTGAAAGAAAAGACGAAAAAGAGAAAAGGAAAAAGTTTGAAAAGCGACAGAGAAAGAAAAGGTTGAGCAGTGAGTGTAATGTGAAAACAATGTCGAAAATTGATCCGAGTGTGGGCTACCGTTTCGTTGTGTGTCGCGCAACACAGAATGCTTATGTTGAGTGCATAAAGTTGAACAAGCACAAAGAATAAACATGCGTGTGTGTATGTGTCCTTGAGTGCGTGTGTATAATGAGTGATCTTTCAAATCTATGTTTGTGTGTGTGTGTGTGAGAGAGAGAGAGAGAGAGAGAGAGAAAGAAAAGAGAGAGAGAGTGAGGTGCGCATGCTCAGCTCAGCTCAGCTTGTCAGGCGATCATTATTGCTAGTCTAAACGATCGTACAATTCCCATTATCCTTCAGGCTTTAGAAACGTGCATGTCGCTCGTCTTCCAAACACCGTTCACGGCATTTATTCAAATCTCTTGCTATGTCCATATTTCCTCTCGTCTTATTCCCTCCTCCGACACACACAGACACCCCCTCCCCGGTACAAATCATTTTTCCTACACTTTTTCCGCAGGCTAGTCGTGATCTTGTAATCTTCGGTCACAGCTTTGTGTTTTTTTAAACCAGCTGGTGTATAAATCGTTCGGCATAATAATTTATAAAAAATGTATGATAAAATATAGTTTTAAGTTATGCTATATTTATGAGTAAATGTACTCAATATGAGCGATAGATCGTATGTAAATGGACACTGAGATCAACACCAAGCTGACAGTCTGCTTCATGCTTGAACGCAATCTTCAGGCCAATTTCATTTTGATACGCACACACATACGCACATATATGCGTATGTGTGTGTTTGTGTTTACTTCTGTCTTTATTCATAAATTAATTATTTATGTAAAAGTGAAATACAATCTTCCTAACTCAACAAAACGCTAGAACGCCCAAGAATTGACAACAGCAGTATATGTCTAGAAAACCGGAAGTCAAAATGGCTACAATTGAAAGAAATGTGGAGGAAGAGAAGAAGAAATAAAAAGGTTAAGCAATGAGTGTAAAGTGAAAAAAAAACTATGAAAAGGACAAATAACCACATTCTACACGTACGCTCAGACGAGCAAACGAGCGCGCGTGCGCACACACGCGCGCACACACACACACACACTATAGAAAAAAACTTGCACCAATGAAAAAGTTAATATAAAAAAGAAAACTCGACAAGTATAAGCAATCAATTGCTGATAACCTTGACGAGTGGACGGAGTGACTCCCGGGGTTCCATCTACGAAACTCTGGTGTAGGGATGCTGAAGGTAACATGAATCCGCTAAACATATATATATATATATATATATATATATATATATATATATATATATATATATATATATATATATGTATATATATATATATATATAAGTATATATATATGTATATATATATATGTATATATATATATATATATGTATATATATATATATATATGTATATATATATATATAAGTATATATATATGTATATATATATATATAAATATATATATATATATATATATATATATATATATATATATATATATATATATATATATAGCTGGATAATTCTATTCGAGGATACCCGTTTATTAGGGTGGCCAGCTAATCCCTATTGCAGACACTCGCTCAGGCACATTGCGTTTGGTTTATATTGCAACTATGCTGAGTAGACCTTAGGGACAGAGAGTGTATTATCTAGCGTGATCAACAATCTGAACAAGGCCAGCAGACTCAAACCCTCCCTCCCGATGATCTGTGAGCAAAGTAAATCAAAACAAAACAAAACAAAAATAAAAACAAAAAAAGAAACAAGTAAATTAAATTATCTGTTACAAAAAAATTGAAAACCGTTAAAATAATTGTCAAAAATAATTCACCTACAAATTCAAAATTGCAGGGAACCAACAATATTTTCGAATTTACATGACCCTTAAATTAATGTGTTCCTGCCCAATGCAAATTCATCAATTATTGGACATACTACAACGTGCCTTGCAAGAAGACTCACGTTACATCTGTCTGACCACAGCTCAATTAGGTCGCATTTAAATACACATGGAGATCAATCAAAATACTCGTTGATAATACAAAACTAATAGCACCATCCACATATAAATAAGTCAAAAAGTAATGGAAGCATTATTAATAAAAAAAAGTAAAAGCCAACACTCGATAATATCAACAATGAACACGGCCACAATGTGTTTACCGTGTTTGAAAAATAAAACATTCTTATAACACTAGATGCATACATAAAAAATCCATATAATCAGTTAAAAGTAAAATTAAATTCATCCTTGGTAATGGCTAAAAGTGTAGCCGAAAGCACTTGGATATATAAAGCATTCGGAGATTTCTTTTATATAATTTTTGTCCCGAAAAGAAACAAATATAAGAACACATGTTACATTATATAAAAAACTTAACCACAGCATCTTGTCAGTCGTTTTTTAATATTTATATATATATATATAAATATATATATATATATATATATATTTATTTACGATATATATATATATATATATATTTATTTACGATATATATATATATATTTATTTACGATATATATATATATATATATTTATTTACGATATATATATATATATATATATATATATATATATATATATATATATATAAAGAAATATAGTCTTAAAGTGTGCTATATTTATGGGATAAAGTGCTCAATATCAGAGATAGAGCGTGTGTAAATATAAAAATGAACATAGAAGTCAACACTTAGAGGCGACAGTCTGTTTCATGCTAGATGCCTGGCCTGAGGATTGCATCTAGCATGAAACAGACTGTCGCCTCTAAGTGTTGACGTCTATGTTCACTTTTATATATATATATATATATATATATATATATATATATATATATATATATATATATATATATTAAGCACTGTTTCATAAGATTAAAACTATCTATAAGAAGACCAAGTTATATATCTTAGTGTTCTTTCTTTTTTTTACCATAATATATATATATATATATATATACACACACACACACACACACACACACACACACACACACACACACACACACACACACACACACACACACACACACACACACACACAAAAGGGAAACTTATCTTTGCCAACGCATTTCCTCCTCTCAGGAATTTTATTAAGACAGATTTACTTTGATAAAGTCCCTCAGAGTTTTCTTTTTGTATTTATTCATTTTGATTTTTTACAGATATACTTTATCTGAAATGTACCCCCCGCCCCCCCACACACAGAGACATGCATATATATATATATATATATATATATATATATATATATATATATATATATATATCCGTCCTATCGGGCAGCTTTTAAGCTAGCTCCTGAAGAGGGCTCTTGATTGGTCCTTCGGCCCATCAATGGCACTTCATGCATTGAGTACATTTTAAAGTTTATTAAACTGAACAGTATTTTTCAAACAACAGTTTTCATAAATATAATCATATAATTTGTTCGTTTGGAACTTATTTCAAAGCTTCATGATAATCAACATTTTGGATTTTCTAATTCCGGGTCAAAATACAAATAGCTTGTTTCCATTCTCAACCCTTGAACAACCAACATAGAGCTTGCCGTGAGAAAATCTGAGTCCCATCAGATGAAGCCCAGTTCCTTTCAATGATTGTCCTTGGGACTTATTGAATGACATTACATACCGTTCTCTCACATGATACCGAAGTCTTTTGAACTCAAAAGGAAGATCTGGAGCAATTAAGACGATTCTTGGAATTAAACTCTTTCCCCCATTCCTGGATCATTAAGGATCTTTGCTTCTTGACAATCAATCTTGTTCCATTACAAAACTTTGGAGGATTCAGATTTCTCAATAGCATTTTCTTTTAGTTCCAGCTTATGTGATGGCATTTCAGAAAGATTCAATGAGTTCAGGCAGTCTATTGAATAATTCACTGCCTGCTTTTGTTCAGTCACAGTGTCAATGGGAAAGTGCTCCATGCTTTGTTTTGGAATTTCTTGTAGAAGTTTCGAGTTGATGCAATCCACAGTTTGATTTTTGGGAGCTAATATGGCGATCTCACAAAGCCAGTTTTAGTCTATAAAATGGTGTTTAATGTTTAGATAAACATGGTTAATCAAGTCTTATATACTTGAAACGGAACATGGCTCCAGATGTAAGAATTTTTCAAGCAAGCATTAATTACATCAGCTGCAGTTCCTCTTGCAATGACTGGTAGTGTTTGTCTAAAATCACCAGAGATTAGCACAGTGATACCTGCCATGATTTGTAAATTTCTGTCTAATGTCTTTGAATGTTTTATAAAATGTATGCTTGTGTGCCATGGTAAATTCATCCCAGACAATAAAGCTTGTCTCCTCTAATAGCTCTTTTGATTTTGCAAATTGGGATTTTATTTTAGTTCAAATCCAATGGAAATTTGAAGGTGCTGTGTGCTGTGCGCCCACCAGGCAACAGGATAGCAGCAATTTCAGATGATGTTAATGATAGAGCTACTTTTCTTTGGCGTCTCACTGCAGATAAAAAAAGTTCATTAGAAAAGTTTTACCAGTACCTCCAAGTGCATCCAAGAAGAAATCCCTCCATTTTTGTTGTTGATGTCATCAAAGACCTTCTGATATTACTATGGATCTTGGTTCAACAGGGGTCATTGTTTTGAAAACATTGCCACAGTTCTTCCATGTTGTATCCTATTTCTCTCAAAATTTCTCTGTTGATTTGTCCAGTTTCTGTTTGGATTTGGCAGATCAAAATTACTGAGAGCTCTTCGAGCCAAGTTCATCATTTTGTCTTCAATTTCACTGAGAGCTAAATTTGCAATCTGAGGATTCAATTACAATCCTGGATGAGCAAGGCTAACTTGAAAAAGATGAGATATTTAAAAGTTACAGAGTTTTGTCCTTTTGATTGAAAAAGTGACACATAGACATTTTCACATTTATTATATAGAAGATGATATATATATATATATATATATATATATACATATATATATATATATATATATATATATATATATATATATATATATATATCCTTCAACACCAAATGTGGAAACGCCTAATTATTTTTAAACACTATGTACTACATATACAGTTTGCGCATTCAAGGGATTTCGTAAAGAAAGTGTGCTCTCTGATCGGGTACGAATCTGCATCCATCTTTGTTGGAGTAAGCCTCATATGGTCCGGCATGCTTTAACCCGCAGAAAGTGTCACATAGCCCCGCAAGATTTAATTACCATTCCGATTTTTCTCTTGTCCCGATTTTCTCGGAAGCCCACATCTGCTCCTGTTTTTTCGTATCCGAAACGGAAAGATATTCATTCATAAGGAATCTATGGAGTTTTATAACCGACATTATTTTCTAGTACTTTAAACGTTACTTTGTGGAAACCCATGTTTGAATAAACGACCTGTCTTTTTTTCTTTTTCTTTTAAAAAGTCAAGTCTGTAAAGTTCTTTTTGTGAGCCGGATGTCGTAGTCTCTAAATCAAAAAAGAGAACCATCTTCAGAAACCTAAAATTGCATCATATCAATTTAAGTAGAAGCAATTATTTCTGTAAATTACGCCGCGTCTTCTCAACCTTTTTAAAGTAATAAAGTGTTTTGATGCAGCAAATAGAGCGCGTTTTTTAAGGCGTTAGTTTTATTTTTGGTTTGTTTTTGTTTTTTTGCGGGGGGTGGCAACTTATTTGGTTATATCTGATAAGTATAATATTTTAAATAAAATGATATATTCTAGGAATAAATGATATTAAGAGAAAGAAATCGAACAAATGTGTAGAAATATTTCAAAAGAGAAAATTTCATCAGATATTTCATCTTTTCCATTCTTGAATAAACACTGGAATCTGAGATGAGGTATTGTAACTATTTACACTGTTTACATTGTACGGACTGTTATCCTCATCTTTATTGACATATTCACGACGTTTCGGCCGTTGTGCGCTCCGGCCTACTTCAGGATCTGTCTATATTTCTGAGATGACGTATTGTGACTATTTACATTGTTCGGGCTGTTGTCCTCATTTTTAGTGCCATATTCACAACGTTTCAGCCGTTGTACGCTTCAGCCTTCTTCAGGTGATATTAGTCCTGAATATGACATTAAATATGAGGAATAATAGTCTGAATAATGTAAACCGTGTAAATAGTTACAATATAGCCAAATGTAAAATGGACACTTACGCTTAGAATCCAAAAGAGTTGAAATTTCTAGGGCAAATAATGAGGAAAGACGGCTTGGCAAATTTGATACTCGCAGGACAGATTTCGAACTGAACCCTTTATTTAGTCATACACCCATGGACTAAATAAAGGTTTCGGTTTTTGTGAGTTCAGTACCTGGCCACACCAGAGGAAAGAAGAACTTGGATAGTTCAGTTACTGAAAAATTACAACGTTTATCATCTGAAGAATGCCGGGGTGTACAACGGCCGCAACGTCGTGAATTTGGCAATAAAGATGTCCAAACGGTATAAAGAGTGGAAATAATAGAATATTCTCCATTTTACGGCAAAATTATTTTGTTTAGATTCGAAGAAGACGCAGGGAAATGCTATATTTAAATATATATATATATATATATATATATATATATATATATATATAAATTTGCACAAGGTGGTACATGAACTGCTTATCAAGTGAAATTTAGTAAAAATAATCTATGAAGTTAATTCTCGCTTAGCCGCATTATAAGACAAAATACAGCTGCCCGCAGTACTCCTGTAATTATCAGTACGACAGTGATTCACATAATTCACAATTTCTGAAGATTTCTTTATTTCTTCATTTGATATTTTTTTTAATTATTATTTAAATTTAATGAGTAATTCATGTGCAGGTGAGGTCCAGAAAATGTTCGACTTAGCTAAAGTAGCCTTGGTATGACGATAAAGTACATCCGTCAGCAAGGCCTCTGATTTGGAGATTGGAGCTTATGAGGAACTACAAACCAACTCTTAATTTCTGTTGTTCCCAAGTACACCCTGATCCGGGGTGGTAGCACCTGTTAGGGTCCCAGCTATGAGCAAATAGTGAACCCTCAAATAAAACACCATGAAAGTATAAACATACATTTTTATAGTAAAATTACTTGCAATACATTTTTATATAGAAAATTTACCAACAATACATTTTATCCGTAGTTGAAGGCATAAATGTGTATTCAAAATATTCAAATTTCGGCATTAAATAACCCATAGAGGTGTTGATATGCCACTAAACAAAATCAACCTCCCAACTTGGCGAGAGAGTAACAAAAGTACTTGCCTTATTCGGACTGTTATCCTCATTGCTATATTCACAACCTTTCGGCCGTTGTATGCTCCAGCCTTCATCAGGTGATTGGAATTTCGAAACGAACCTTTTACTTTGTACACCGGGGTAAATTGTTCTAGTTTCGCGTTCCATAACTCTTAGGGTTATCTCAGTTATTTTCCTTAAACTCTTCAAGTTTTTTGTTCACCACTGCTGTTAGCCTGGTATTGAACTCACAACTCTTTGGGTCTACACAGAAGATCCAACCAACGTCTTTATCCACTGGGTCACGTGTTCTTGAATAATCATAATAGCTCATCTCAGAGATATATAGAGAGTAACAAAACTTAGGTGTGAAGAAAAGACAGAGAAACTAGAAATCAGAGTCATTGTTATCTTGCTAGAAATGTTTACTTCGCGATATTGGTATAGGGAGAGGTATTGTTGCGGATCAACTGGCATAATTTTCCTTATTAACCAGTCTTTCGACGTTGTTCTTCTTTAGTTGGTCCGGATTAGTAAAAAGAGACGGAAATAAAGTCAACAAAGAGAACACACTTTAGGCTTTGATTAAGACAATAAAAATGTATCTGTCATGGCGTTGAAAGATTATTTCAAGCTAAAATCAACGATTAATAATTCTTTAGAAATATATTTGAAAGCATTTACTCCCTGAATATTATTATTATTATTGAAGAAGAGAGCAAGACGACAACAAAATGAAGCTTGGGTAGAAATATACAAAGCCAAATATATCCATCATGACACCCACTTTGATAAAGGCATATCGAGCACATGCATCACAGCCAAATATATGCGATTTGGTAAAAAGCGTGTACTGTCATTCCTGTAACAGAAAGATGATGTGCTGTCCTAGCATAATGGCCACATGATGCTAACATTTCCGACAACTTTCTCGGTTGGCACGATCGCTGAACGAAGACGGGATATGATGGGACGACACCTGACTTGTTTATTTAGCCCAGCTACACCGTTATCTGTATCGCGTCAATAGGTACAAAATACATGGAAAAACTTATCGCCATCTGTATGATCGTATGCATAGGCGAATATAGGCTGTTGTTAATGCCCAAGGGTGGTGTATAGTGCTTTTTAAAATAAAGTCTTTGTATCGTTATTTTGGAAATTTTGTTTATTTTGGAATATGTGCGCGGATTGAAATCTATTTGCTTGCATCTTCTTTGCATAGGTTTATAATACCCAGAAATTCATACTCAGATGTCCTCAAGGACACATGGCATAGTGGATAAAGGCGTTGGTTAGATCCAGTGACAAAGAGTGTGTGTTCAATACCCGGTTAAGGCAGTGGGAAATTTTAACAGGAGATAACTGATAACTGACATCCATGGAACTAGAACAGTCTACCCCAGTGGGCGAAATAAAGGGTTCAGTTCGACATTCCAACTACCTGAACGGCCGAAACGTTGTAATAAATATGGCGACAAAGATGTCCGAATAATATAAATAATGTCAAATCGATTAATAAAAAAGTACATTTTATATATCATATCAGCTTTTCCAGTTATGATAATCTATCTAACCCTAACCCATCGTCTTTGAATCCTTTCACACCAAACAAGGCGATAAAGCCACTAAGAGTCAAGCCGAGTTACTGAGAGTGAAAGAGAATGAGAATACTTTAGTGAGGAGAAAGGACAATAGAAAAACAGGTTAAGTTGCATTTTACTTTTTTGAAAATCTGTGGGAGGGAAGCAATAAACCGAAAGAGACCAGAAGTGCGAGAAAAGAAATGTGTAAAATAGAAGTTGCATCTATCTATATCAATAGGAAAATGATGAGACCTAACAGCCAATCTAGTAATGAACTTAAATTCGAGTTACCAAAGAGGTGAGCTCATTATGGCAAATGCCATGAAAATATTTATAGGATATACAGAAGGAAGACATGGCACAGCGCTGTGAAAGTGACTGAAATCAAGATGCCAGGTCATGACTTATAACATGACAGACCTTTATTTGGATTTTGTCTATAATCTCGAGATATATAGCAGGAGCACCAGACTAGATATGGTAGCAATATTCAATGCATGGTCGAATGATAGATTTATAAATGTGCAAGATTGGTATCATCGTACATTTGTCTAGCACGGCACAGTGAACCAACAGGTCTAGTAGAAGACATAGCAAATGATTCAATAGAATCACTCCACTTCATGTCAGTGGAAAACGTGAAACCAGTAAAGGCGCCATGAGTTTCTCTCCTGGAGGTTAGCATCAACCATACCGGTGCGAGATAAAAAAAAAAAATGGTTCTCTATAATGATTAAAAATAGCAATAGTGTTTTTTTCTTTAAAAATTTACAAACTATTTCTTGTCCTCAGTTAACAGTTGATTGGAGGTCTTTTCCGAGAGCAGCAGACAGTTTCTACATATAAACTTTCTACAGGAGATGTTCTAAATGCTTCAAGCAGCAATTTCAAATCTTCATGGTAGGGTTAGGGTTAAGTATATTGAGAGATCATTTCCTGATTGTTATATGAAGATTCCATCGTCCATCTTGGATCGAATTAATGTTCTGTAGAATTTGAGCAGCATTGGCCGGTCAGCTCCCCACCCCATCATTTTTGGTCTCCCACTCTAAAGAGTTGTTCTCAGATATTTTAGATGTGGTATGAACGTTAGTTTCTTATCGAAAAATTATTCCCAGGAACTTGTAATCGGCTACCATTGGGATTTTTCTTTTCTTTCGAATTGAAATATTGGATAATTATGCAGTGTCTTTTTATTATAAGAACTAGCAGCCCCACCCAGCAGGTCGATCAGAAAAAGCGTTCAATTAGAATGGAGCAAAAACAGCATCACCTACCTTCTTCAATTACTTTAAAGCACTTTCATTGAAAATCATTTTGAATTAATGCAGTCACTGATATAACAGAAATAGTTTGCAGTTAGCCGAGGACATGAAGGGATAAAACAGGCAACATGAAGACCCACTTCGTACCACAATTATTTTGGAGTTTTTGAAATTCAATTTCTCAGTGTACTACCAAGGATGTAAAAGAGGATACATTTATAAAGCAGTTGTTAAATTTAATGAAAATTGGTTGAAAGATCAACGAAAAATAAGAAAGAAACCAATAAAGATCGCGATTTTTTGCTATTTCCGCGGGTTTTCACTATATGGGTGGGGCTCAAATTAAATTAAATGACTGTTAAACAATCAACTTATGTTGGCTACAATAGAGTGAAGTTTGTATTAGATTGCTTGAAAATTGAGGAAGTTTTTAGTTTAAAATTTGTGTTGAAATCGATTTGTGTTGGAATCGATTTTTTGTTTTTCGCTGAACGCAGTGGCGTAGAATTAAAAATAAGATATCGTTGAGCTCGTCATGATGTAAGTAAACTACATACCGAGCTTGAACGAAATCGAAAGAAAAAAGTTGAATTTATAGATTTTTGATCGGTTTTATTGATTATTGATTTAAAAAAAAAATAATCGATTTTTTACGCTAAGAACCTATCTCTTACTTTGTACAGTGTATTTTTGAAAACCGGTTGGATGGATCTCGAGTGAAATGTATCACACAGACAGACACACAGACATCATCTGTTTTATATATATATGTGGATGCATTTTGTTTTCTTGTTTGAAAATCTAAAACCTTATTTATTGCACATTTTTTGATCTTATTGCAGCAGATACCTTTCTATCTATGTATATTTTGGAGTCGGTAAGTTACAGGAAAATTATTTGCGTACAACGATTTATCTATACCTTAATTGCTGCTGTTCCCAGGTCCACTCTGAGGCGGGGTGGTAGCACCTGTTGGGGCCCCAGCTATGGGCAAATAGTGGATCTCCAAACTGGAGCCAAAAACCATGAAAAATATAGAAATACATTTTCATTGAAAAAATATTACCAGCAATACATTTTTGTAAAAGAAATTACTAATTCTCGCATTTCAGCATTAAATGACCCATAAAGGTGTTGATTTGCCGCTAAACAAACAAACAAAATCTAACACGTAAAGTGGAATTATACTTATTATTATGCTCTACATTTTTCTCGCCATTACTTTCGTATTTTTTATTTTCAAATTTTATGGTGTCAAATCGCCATATCTACGTTTTTTTTAAACATATTTCCTTTATATAAAGTACGAAGCTAAAAACAAAAAAAAAGAAGAAAAGTGGACGCACCCATATATAAGTCGATTTTTGTATTTTTACCATGACAAGTGAGTAATAGAATTCGTTTATTAATACAGGTCTACATATGTACATTATACAAGTGAAAAAATGAATAAGTAATGATAACGATCTTAAACATAGTGCCTTAAAGAATAAACGTTATCTAGAGAGGAAGCCCGACGTGAGCAAATTGCAACTCTTCCTGTGGCCTAGTCAGAATCCTGATCTTAACCAGAGTGAAAACCTTTATGCGATAATGGAAAAGTTAACAAAAGAAGATGAGCTTTTTCGAAAATGCTGAAAAAACCCTGGGGACGGAAGTTCATTTACTAAAGAATTTAGTCGATAGGATGCCACGAAGAATGAAGGTAGTTATTAAAACAAAAGGTTACCCAACAAAAAGCCATTTTTTTACCTTGTCTAATATACATATGTACACCTGCATTAATAAACGAATTCTATAACTCACTTGTCTTCGTAAAAATTACAAAAATCGACTTTCTAGGGCTACGTTCATTTTTTTAATTTTTTTGCATCGTACTGTGGATCTCATTGTTTGTTCGTGGATATTGATTTTAAACATTCTATTAAGTGTTTTATTTTTTCAAGGTGGCTACACCATTTTTATGAAGGAGAGATTCCATGGTAATGATATTTCCTTAGATTTTTCTATTATATTTTGATAATGTTCACGTAAAAGGAGCGGAGCGCCAATAAGAAA
>OZ038486.1:3362500-3367500 GCA_964036315.1 Acanthosepion esculentum | reverse complement strand
TAAATCACCATAGAGGCTATTTGGTCGGGCTGAGAACTTTTCGTGCATCTGTGTGCATTGATAACAACCCTTCATTAATACCTGTTTGATTGAAGGCTATAAATATATTTAAATTTTTCACAAATTTACCGTTTTTCTTACGTTTGGATGCAGCTCAAAATACAACAATTTTAATTCGGGGAAAATAAAATAATTTCGGGACAAATGTGTTTGGAATTAATTAATATTTCTTAATCAAATTAGTTACAACAACTCGTGAAACCTTAGGTTAATAATATTTCGTAACAATATTAAAATATTCGAATTAAATTTATTTGTTAATGCTAATCTATCTATCTATCTATCTATCTATCTATCTATCTATCTGTATATATATATATATATCAATCTGTTCATTATCTATCTATCTATCTATCTATCTATGTTCATTATCAATCTATCTCAGTCTATTAATATCTATCTATCTATCTATCTATCTATCTATCTATCTATCTATCTATCTATCTATCTATCTATCTCACATTGTTTATATGAATACGATATATTTAGACAGCGATTATTCATTCAAACAATCTCCCCAGGGGGTATGAGAATTCATAGACAGCATTATTATTACATGGTGGGGTATCCGGTGTTGTTGGTAATAATTAAATTAGATGTCTTAAACTTTTTTAGTAGATGAGAAATCTCAGGTGCTTGTTAGGATCGTTAAGTCATATGTATTGGTAAATTATGTTTTAATTGTATTTTCATCCTGTTTAGGGTGCATATGGTTGCAATAGAATAAGTTAAAGGTGTGTTATTTTTTTCTAAATTTCATTAAGGCTAATCAACAACACCGGACCTTAAAAGCCCACCTCCTCACTATGAAAAAATAATGTTGTTCATGAATTCTCATGCTATCATTGAAATTGCCAACACTAATAACAAAGAAACAACATTAAATACATTGGATACATATGCACTACATTTTCTCGTAGATTGACCTGCCACCTATCGAAACGCAGTGCAATCCGTGCCCATTCGACCATTAGATCATGAACGATCAAAATATATCAAAATAAGATAAATACTAGTAGATAATACTAAAATACTTTACAGCATCCAACGTCGGCAGTTCAGGGGTAGTACGCGTCGGCTCTGTAATCACCAGACAGACACAAATTACTACTTGATAATGACAGCGATAGCTGAAAATCGTTGAACAAAAATAACTAATATGAACTTCGGACAGTTTATCCACAAAGAAAAAAATAATAAAATAATTAAATAGACGGGTTCTTTTTGATCAAACTTAGTTGTATATATATATATATATATATATATATATATATATATATATATATATATATATATATATATATATATATATAAAGAAATATAGTCTTAAAGTGAGCTATATTTATGGGATAAAGTGCTCAATATCAGAGTGTAAATATAAAAGTGAACATAGAAGTCAACACTTAGAGGCGACAGTCTGTTTCATGCTAGATGCAATCGTTGGTGGCAATGGAATGACGAAAAAACTAAAAATGTACGTCTTAAGAAATACCGAAAACCTATTCGGAACGGACTGGATGTAAAAATTCGAACTGTGGGATCTACCTATAAGTACGTACTGCCAAAATGTAAAAAGCTTAACAACCGAGGCAGAAAATTAAAAGAAAAACTAAAAACGAGATTCCCCGAAGTATTTTCACCAGGCCTAGGAAGATGTAAGAAAATGGCAGCTAATATCGAAATTAAGGAAAACGTTCAGCCTATTTTCAAGAAAAAAAGGAGCGTACCGTTTGCGTCAATTGATAAAATTGATCAAGAATTAACCAGACTCGAAAACACTGGCATATTGACAAAAGTAGAATACAGTAAATGGGCCTCTCCAACGTTCTACGTCAAAAAGAAATCAGGCGAAATTCGAGTTTTTCTAAAGGTTTGAACGCAGCAATAAAGGACTACCATTATCCTCTACCCAGTCCAGAAGAAGTATTCACTAAATTAAATGGCGGAAACTTTTTTTCAAAAATTGATTTAAGTGGGGCGTACCTGCAAATTCTAGTCGATGAAGAAAGTTCAAAACTACTATGCATAAATACACACAAAGGACTACAGATACCAAAGATTACCTTTTGGAATTAAGGTCGCGCCGGCTATATTCCAACAGACAATGGATACGATGCTTGCCGGGCTAGTGTACAGAATTCCTGTTACTGGATGACGTCTTGATTAATAACGAAAACGTTGAACAACACAGAGACCATGTACAGGAAGCATTTAAAAGAATACAATGCTATGGATTCAAAGCAAAAGAAAATAAGTGCGATTTTTTCATGAAGGAAATCAAATACCTTGGTCATATAATAGATCAAGAAGGTAGACGACCAAACCCTGAAAGGTCAACAGCAATAAAAAAAAAATGCCAATTCCTAAAAACATAACAGAACTACAAAGTTTTCTAGGATTAGTAAGTTACTACTAGGAATTCATACCTCAAATGCATAAACTTCGCGCACCACTGAACGAGCTGCTAAAGAAAGAAAAAGTTTGGCAGTGGACAGATCAATGCCAAAAAGCATTTGACGAAATAATCAAAATATTAACTTCAGATTTATTTTTGGCACACTACGATCCCAAACTAGAAATTATTGTAGCAAGTGACTCTAACGCCTACGGTGTATATTACATAAAATGCCAAATGGGACAATAAAACCCATCGCACATGCTTCTAGAATCCTTCTACCAGCGGAGAAAAATTATTCACAAATAGAGAAAGAAGCTCTAGGAATTATCTTCGCAGTCACGAGGTTTCATAGGTACATCTATGGTAGACATTTTACTCTGCAGACGGATCACAAACCGTTGCTAACAATTTTCGAAAAAAGGTCTACCGGTTTACACTGCAAATAGGTTACTTAGATGGGGAATGATTCTTCTGAACTATAATTTCAGATTGGAATATTTACCAACGAAAAAAATCGGGCATGCGGATGGTCTGTCGAGACTTATACCAACAAAGAAAGAGCGATTGGAGGATACGGTAATCGCAGCCTTAAGAAACGAAGAAGATATCAGAACAGTACTATGTTGTACAGTTAGAAACCTCCCAGTCACATTGCAAGACATAAAAAATGAAACCAAAAACGACGAATTTATTAATGAAACAAAAGCAAAAATAGCAGAAAAAAATGAGCAAATTTCGGACAGTTTTTCTCTATGCGACAATGTGTTACTTTACAACGAAAGGGTTGTAATACCCAAAACATTACAAAAGCGGATCTTAAAGGATTTCCACAGTGGTAAAAATAGAATGAAGTCGCTCATGCGAAGCTATGTATATTGGAAGAATATGGACCAGAATATTACTCAGATGGTGGAAATGTGCAAGGGTTGTAATTTAGCAGCCAAAGCACCGCCAATCATACATAAGCCATGGCCAGAGACTGATCGTCCGTGGTCAAGAATATACGCAGATTACCTTCTTGATCTATTATATTCTGTTTGTAATATATCTGTGTTATTCCGTACATGTGTTCGAGTTATTCTTCATTGGATCTACCTTGGACCATCACCGTGGTACAAGGAACCTGGACCATAAAAGTATAAATAATAAATATTGTATAAATAATAAATAACTTGAGAAACTACGAATGAACATAAATAATCGCATTCCTATTCACAATTATTTCTACTCAGTAGCCTCTAGAAGAATTTGAAACATAACCTTTACAATCCACAAAATAACTGCCAGGATAATACAGTAGGCTTTGCTACCCATAATACACCATTGAGTAGCATATATAAATAGTCGAGCCAAAACAAGTCCTAGGTAAGACGATAAATTACATCCGCGTCCTGGGCAAGACGATAAACTGCATCCGCGTCCTGGGCATGACGATAAACTATATCTGCTCCCTGGACAGGACGATAAAATACATTAGCGTCCTGAGCAAGACGAGGAACTACATCCGCGTCCTGGGTAAAACGATAAACTATATCTGCGTCCTGGGAAATGCGGTAAAATACATCCGCGTCCTGGGCATGACGGTAAACTACATCTGCGTCCTGGACAAGACGATAAACTACAACCGCGTCCAGGGTAAGACGATTAACTACATCTGCGTCCTGGGTATGACGATAAATTACATCCCCGTCCGGGGTATGAAGATAAACTACATCCGCGTCCTGGGCATGACGATAAACTACATCTGCGTAATGGGTATGACGATAAATGACATCCACGCCCTGGGTATTACGATAAACTACATCCGCGTCCTGGGTATGACGAAAAATTACATCTGCGTCCTGGGGATGACGATAAACTTCATCCGCGTCCTTGGCATGACGATAAACTACATCCGCGTCCTGGGCACGACGATAAGGTTATTAGCGTCCTTGGCATGACGATAAACTCCATCTGTGTGCTAGACAAGACGGTAAATTACATCTGCGTCCTGGGCATGACGATGAACTACATCTGCATTCTGGGAAACCCGAGAAACTACATCCGCGTCCTGGGCAAGACGATAAACTACATCCGCGTCCTGGGTATGACGATAAACTACATCCGACAGCAAGACATCTGATTAGGAGGTTTTGAGGAGCGTGGAACTACCTTTTAATTGTTGGTGTTCCCAGGTCCACCCTGAACCGGGGTGGTAGCACCTGTTAGAGTGTCAGCCATGGGCAAAGAGTTAACCCCCAAACTGGGGTCAAAACGTGTAAAAATAGGTTCTATTATCAGCAATACATTTTTGGAAAAAAATACAAGCAATACATTTCTGAAAAAATATTACCAGCAATAAAAATCTTGTAGGCATTAAATAATCCATTTAGGTTGATATACCGTCAAATAAACGAAACCAAATCGAGCCAAAACACAATACTCAAGGTTAACTCAATAAGTGTTTCCTCATTTTTGATCGTTGTAAGGTAAGTAATCTTTGCAGAAAGAAATTTCCCCTCAAAGCTCACTTGAAGTGCGAGGAAGTAACTGAAGTGCAAAA
>OZ038486.1:3345000-3357500 GCA_964036315.1 Acanthosepion esculentum | reverse complement strand
TTGAATATTTTGAACCTTCTGATTGGTTAACACTTCTATTGGTGAACTATAAAATGAGTCAGCTCATTTTGGCTGGCTCACTAGCTACCAGACCAAAACCTCCAACACTTAGCATCAGCCATGACGACGGAGGGTAAAAATGGTTCATTTTAATGCCACATAGAGGCATTAAAATTTACAAGATAATTTTTGCCGCAACCAATAGGAGACTGAATGTCAGTTTCGAGATCAGTTACCAATTTGACTTTATCGAGCTCTATTGTACTTAATTGGAAGTCCGATAGATTCGACAAAGAAAAATTGGCAGCTGGACTAAATAGTTCCGTCATCAATCTTGATACCTCGTCGGGAACTAAACCTGCATTAATGTACAAAATCTAGAAAAGTAGCCGTTCAACAAGATTTTCATTATACTATGGCTTAAGAAAGACGAGATCAAATTAAGAATTCTGCCGGAGACACGGAGATTTTTTTAAATTGTAGGTCTGAGGAATTAGATCATGATTACGATTCCAATGTAATAAATTATACCCATGGAATATTAGTGTTTGAGCCTTATATATATATATATATATATATATATATATATATATATATATATAAAGACATTTTTATATTTAACATTTTTTTTTTAGATTCAAGTATTTAAGTAAATGCTCTATTTATAATAAACAGTATTAAATAACATTTACCGGCCTGAATGTCCGAGAAATTTTCATAGAAAATATTCGTCCTCCGACAGGATTCGAACCTGTATCCTATACGGAACCGTCATATAGCCTGACTAAAGTTTTTCGGACATTCAGGCCGGTAAATGTTATTTAATACTGTTTATTATAAAACAGAGCATTTATTTAAATACTTGTATCTATAAAAAAGAATGTTAAACATAAAAATGTCTTTAAATAATTGTCGGACTTTGTCCATTTCATAATATATATATATATATATATATATATATATATATATATATATATATATATATATATATAATTATTTATTTGAATATTACAACATAAATATGTTATAAAATCACGACAAAAGTAGCCATTTTGTTTCAACACTTCTTGTGTCTTGTCAAGTGATAATATAGAATATAGAATAAATGGTTTTAAAAGTTTCAAATTAATCAACGATCCTTAGCTAGGAGTAAACGCTGTTACATAAGCTAGAGTGGCCAATCAAAATACAAGAATAGGATGATTCGAAAAATTCGACAACTAAGCAAGGTTATCATAGATATTAAAAGATTTATAAAATTTGAAATTAAAATTAAAAGTAAAAAATTAAAAAATTAAAATTACCTATTTGGAAATCTAAATCAGATCTCTATTAAGTTTTAAATTGTAGAATTACCAAGGAGAAAAAATATAAAAATAAAAATAAAAAATATATATGCTATTTAATTTGTATTTTCATTGAAATTATGTTGAAAGTTGTGTTAGGAATCCCAGACAGAAATGTATACACCTTATTTTCATTTCAACATGTTAGTCGCCTCTCACGTGAAATCATTCGAACAACGGCATGTTAAACGCTCGGACGTATTTAGATATATACACACACATACAAAAAAGCAAACCACACATAGGCAAATGCACTATACTTACACATACACGTCGATACACACAGGCACATACATCTACATTCAATACGATCTAGACGGTCAGATGTCGAAGCTATTCGTGGCTTAATATGTTATTAAACGAATTTAAACTTGAAAAATAGCTAAACCGGTCAAATATACATAGATAAAATTTAAACAAATAACTATATATAAATATATATACATATATATATATACACATATACATATATATATATATATATATACACACACACACATATATATACATATATATATATACATTTTTGAAAACATATAGTTTTCGACACATTTACAGACAAAAGTAAATAACCACCTCCACATATAATTGAACACTCGCACATCCGCATATAAATTAATACATGCACCCGCATACACACATATAAGCATAATAGGTACGCATATACAGACCTACGTACATAAACATACACATAGATAAGCACATATAAATATATTGACCCATACGTCGACGCAGAAAAGTAAATAAGGCAAGTGAAGAAATACATATAAAGATGCAACTATATACAAGCACACACATACATACATACACATCTAGATGTACATACATAAGCACGTATGCATATATGCATATAAACTAAATATATACATAGACATTTATAAATGCAAGTGTATACATGAAAAATTAAACAAACGTAAATTAAAACGACATGAATATAAAAATGCATATACACATCCGCTAGTACATATATATACACACATACATACGCAACTACACATAGATATATACACATATATATCTACAGACATACATATACATACATACATACATACACACATACAAACATACATATTCACAAATATATATACGTATATATACATATACATATATATATATATATATATATATATATATATATATATATATATATATATATATATACATATATACATATACATACATACATATACACGCATACACACATACATATACAAACACATATACATATATACATAAACATATAGACACATGCATAAAAAAGGAAAAAGAAATAAGCATACATAGACCAACTTATATTCTTATAATATTCCAACAACATTATGATAAAATATATTAAAACTTTATCATAATTTAAGAAAAGAACAACAGTCTGTAAGCAATTAAAGGTACTTTATCAACAAAAGTAGATTTTAGTTTGTATCTATGATACACTCCAAGACACTAAAGCATACATACAAATACACATACAATGACACACAAACATATATATATAAATATCTAATCATATATAAATACCCATATCGACACATCCAGATAAACAATACACAAACAGTCGAGCGCAACCATATAAATACCCACACATACATATAAATATACACCCATATACATACACATATACACAAACATATACATATTTAAACATACATATATATACATATATATGCATATATAAACCTATACATACACATAGAAACATACATTCTACATATACATACATATATGCACACTCACACATACATATACATACATATGCAATATGCATACACATATCTACACACACACAAGTACACATAAATATCTCTATATACCCATACCTATACTCACACATTTAGTGGTAGACACTTACCAGAATTTACACCCTTACTCATACATATAAACAGGTTAACCTATGATAGATGCCAATATACACAACCATATACCTTCATAAAAAAAATAAAAAAAAACCACATATATATACCCCACTATACACATATACATATCCGACAGTAGAAATAACTCTACATAACATACAAATATATACATCTAAATACAGACACATATGATACTTTGTCAGTACCCAGTACACATTCATATCGATAGGGCGACTATCATGCTAAAAAGGTAATAGTCTATATTAAGTTTAATTTATCATTATCGTAGAAAGTATATGATTTCTATACTAAGTTAAATTTAAAACGATGCTTACAGTTAACTGTTAGTTCATATCTTTGATTTAAAAGATCAGTCTTATTTTTAAATCTAATTATTTCAAGTTTCTCGTTAAGGCATAAGTAACACGGGGCATATAGTGAGTTACATGTCCGGGCCTTTCTAATTAATTTCCATTTAACCTTAGGTGTTTTATTTTTCTCTTTTAGACTCCAAAAGTATTTGGATAATGAAGTCATATATTTATAGTTACTATTATTAAAAGATTGCAGATGACCCCGCCAGCGTTCCTTGAATGGTCTCATGGTGCAACCTATGTAGAATTACTTTATATTTGGATTTTCTAGTGTTGATATAGTACTGAGATAAACTACAGAGCTAGTTAAACAATTATTATTTAGTGGACAATTATTGGGATTCCTGCAGTTACAAGATTTATTATTTGTGTCATTTTGCTTAATGTTGCTTTGTGCAACCTTGTGGGTTGTCAGGCTCTCCGAATTTATATACTTGCTGAATATACTATTGTTATGTTTTTTAATTATTTTTTCTAGGTTATCAGCACAACTATAGCTTAACTTAAAAGTATTAGAGTTAAATATTTTACTGAGTGAGTTGGTTCCAGATTTGGGGAAATGTTTTTTAATGAGGTTTAGAAACAGGTGCCCCAATTTAGTTTTAACCATAATGTTAAAAGGGGGAGTATACCATATGATTTTTCTAGATCTCTTTCTACCATTATTGTTGCTATTTATAGGGCTTTTATATTGAATATTAATATTTTTATATCCACTATTTTTAAGTGCAGAATTGTAAAGGTCTCTATGCTTATTAAAAATATCTCTGTTTGAAGAGTTGTTACTGATCCTACATTCAATAGAATAGGGTATGTGTTTGATGATTGCAGGGGGTGGTTAGAATTTGGATGAACGTATATTTGATTGGAATTCATTTTTACATATGGTTGGTATGTGTTGCTAGTGAGGTCTAGGGTGACGTCTAGGAAGTCTACTTGTTTAACATTAGTGGAAACTATTACTCTGAGACCTAGATCCTTAAATACCTTATGTATCATTTTTCTAATACGATCTACTTTAATTTTAGTGGAATTCCTAACTACTAATAACCCGTCGTCCCTATATAATCCTACACTATCAGAATCTAGGCAATCAAATGCACTTAAATTATACAAAAGAAATAATCCAACAAGATCAGAAGCTTCAGCAGAATCCAGAGAACCCATTGAAATGTCAAATGTTTCGTTACAGGACTTTTTGGTCCACTGTTCATCTTTGTAGATTAGAACCGAATTTCGGCACTCCATGATGGTATTCACTTCTCTTTCAGAAATGTTGGAGTATTCCCGAGCGAAATCCAGGGCACAAGTGAACAGATTTTTGGATATAGATGGATAATAGTCTGTAATGTCAAACTGTATGAAGGTACATTTGTCCTTAAATCCGATGTTGGTAAACCAGTTGATGACATCCGCAGTGTTAATCCATTGTAGTAGTCCGAGGGTTTTCTTTATGGAGTGGTTGGTTCTTTCTAAGATGTTCTTACTAATCCTGCCGATTTCCGGTCTAGTTGGGTTTATAATCCTAGTTGATGGCTTAGATCTGAAATCGGGTTTGTGATCTTTTAATAAAATATAGGCTTCTTTAGATTGTAATTTACTAACTCGATCACTTATCTTTAGTTTATCAGTAATTGATTTACTGATAGAGTTAATTTTATCAATTTGGTTAAAATTGTCCGTATCAATTTTTTTGTAACTACTGGTTAGACTATTTGTTACTAATTTGTCATAATTCCTAGGGGATAATTTATAAAAGTTGGCTGTCTTATCAGATTTAACATATAGGTCTTCTGATTTATTGATGTCTTTGACAATGATATCCAGATTTTTTTGGAAACAGTTCTTGAATTTGTAGAAGGTTAATCCCTTGATGATATCTAATAGATCATTCTCGAAACCCAATAGATCCTTTATTATGGGTGCAGTTTTGAGACTTTTAAAACCATAGTTCTCTTGTTCATATAGTTGTTCCTTATTCTGAAGGAAGAAGAAAGCCTTCCATCTCATGTATATTTGGGTATAAGTTGCTGAAAAGAGACCCTACTCCTAGGTGTTTTGCCCAGCGCTTTCAGTAGTCGTCCACCGTCATCATGGCTCTATGTTTCCAACATCACTGCCTAAATACCCAAAATATTATCTATAAAAATAAACAACCTACTTCAAACCGAAACTTACAGCTATGATGACGGTTGACGACAACTGAAAGTGGCTAAGGCTGATTAGATCCAGGGCATGTAGTCGCGAATATTTCGTCATATAGGGCCTACCGTAATATTTCGTCACTTACTATTTGTCTATCAAGAACTATACAAGTTACTTGCTACTTCAACGGCTTTTCATATATATATATATATATATATATATATATATATATATATATATATATATATATATATATGTATATATATATATATATGAATAATAGAATAATCCACATGCAAAAATAGGCTAAAAATAATGGAAGCCTTATTAATAAAAACAAACAAACCAACACTTAATAATATTAACTTTAAACATGGACATAATATCTTGAACGTGTTTTGAAACGAATAAAAAATGAAACATTTTATAAAACATACATATAACAAACTATTTCTAATTCTAACAGTTGAAATATAATCCTTGAAAATGGCTAAATGTATAGCCGAAAGCGCTAGGATAAAAAGAACATTCTAAAAGTTTTTATGTAATTTATCATCTGAAAAGAAAAACATTATTAGAACGCATGAGAAATTATATAAAAAACTAAATAAAAGCACCTTGTCAGTCGTTTTTAATGAAATGTGCATGAAAGAAGGATTGCTGCCTAAATACACACACACACACACACACACACACACACACATATATATATATATATATATATATATTTGAATTTGTAGGTCTGATGAATTGGATCGTGATTACGATTCCAATGTAATAAATTATAACCATGGAATATTAGTGTTTGAGGCTTTTATATTATATTCTTACTTTGTCCTGGGCATTTAGCTCTACCTGGATTTCTATCTTCTCGGAAATTTACATATATATATATATATATATATATATATATATATATATATTGACCACTAATATTATCTATCTATCTATCTATCTATCTATACATACATACATATATACATATATATATATATATATATATATATATATATATATATATATATATATATATATATATATATAAATATATATATACAGAAGACGCAAGTGGTTACTGCAGGGGTGGGCAAACTACGGTCCGCGGGCCACATGCGGCCCGCCAAACAATTTCGTGCGGCCCGCTTTAAAATGTTATTTATTAAAACTATATTTTTCCTTTAAAAGCCCTTTATTTTGCCAATTTTAAATATCAATTATTTTGGTTTATATATACTATGCGGCCCAATAAAACTATAAATGTTTCGAATGCGACCCTTGTACTAAAAAGTTTGCCCACCCCTGGGTTATTGTGTGAAGGAAGTTAGAGGCGACATTAAAAGAAAAGGTTTCAGCGAGATGGTAGATGACGACTGACATTGCATTTAAAATTTTGAAGATCTTAGCCGTAAAAGAGGTTGACTAGCGAGAAGTGCGAAAGAAGAAACTATTAAAATAGAACTTACGGTTCCTTCCAACAATTTCAACAGTTACGAAACCCATCTACAAATTCGGTAGTACGCTTAAACTCGTGAAGCCGAGTCCTTCTATGTTTCTGGAGAAGCTATATTTAGGATTCCAGATTCGAGCCGGCCGATTTCATCTGCTATGTCGCTAGTGAGGACGTATTCCACAAACACAAAACAGCACTTTTCCCAAAATGAGGACTGTTAACTGAAGATATGCTGTATATATTGTGGTGATATACGAGGGTCATTCAATAAATAAGGTGAATTTTTCGGTATAAGGACTTCTAATACAGATAGAAGCTTACTATTTTTTTTTTTTGTTTTACTTCTTTTTCACATGGATTTAATTTCTTTTGCAGATTAAAAAAAAAACTTTGAGAGTTTTGGCGATTAACAAAGATGGCCGACCAAGAAGCATGCTCCAGGATTAAACAGCGGTCAGTTATCAAGTTTTTGGTTGCTGAAGGGTGCAAATCAGTTGATATTCATAGGAGAATGTCAACTGTGTATGGTGCCACAGGTTTCAGCCAAAAAATGTCTATAAGTGGGCTAAATTGTTTAAAGAAGGACGGAGCAGTGTTGAGGATGAAGACAGGCCTGGGAGGCCTACAGAAGTGAGGTCTCCTGAGGTGATCGAATCAGTCAATGACCTCATTCAGTCTGACAGAAGGGTGACAGTGGATGGCATTGCAAGGACTTTGAGCTTATCTGTTGGGACAAACGCAGGGGTCATCAATCAGAAGGAGTCATCTTGCATCATGACAACGCAAGGCCTCACACAGCAGCCCAAACGGTGCAGACCATCAACGAGCTGGGCTGGGAACTGCTCCTTCATCCCCCTTACAGCCCAGACCTTGCCTCTTCAGACTTTCACCTGTTTGGTCCCTTGAAAGCGTTCACAAGAGGCACGAAGTTTAAAAGTAACGTTGAAGTCAAAAGTATTATGAGCGACTGGCTGAGACAACAGTCCAAAGATTTTTACGCTGAGGGAATACGGAAGCTTGTGCACAGATGGGAAAAGTGTGTGACAGTGCTGGAAGACTACGTTGAAAAAAAAAAGGTAAGCTTCTATCTATATTAGAAGTCCTTATACCGAAAAATTCACCTTATTTATTGAATGACCCTCGTATTTCCATAGGAAAACGGCGCCAAGGGCTTGTAAGCTGTTGTGGAAGGCAGATTTAGCCTAAGAATCTATTTTACAATTTTGTAAGTCTAGCATTCGTCCATGCAACGAATATCGCCGCCATACCTGGTCTGGGTGCTTTTGCTATGTATTTAGTTATATTTGATAAAAATACAAAGAAGAATCTGCAATGTTATCTGTCCTTACCTGGCATCTCGGCTTCAATCATTTTTCTCAATGCCGTAATGCAGCTTCCCAATGCCTCATTTATAAATATTTTCTTGTTAATTGTTCTGATGATCTGTCTTCTTTAGTACGTTGAATTTACAGATTAAAGTGCAGTACTAGATTGGCAGTACGGTCTCATCATTTTACAAACGAGTTGGTTAGATGTAAACGGTTTTTTATCTCGCACTTCTCGTTTGTGGAACTCTCTTTTGAATTCTTGCATCGCGGTCAACTTTGATCTTGAGAATTAATTGAAATATCAAACATTATCTTCTGTCTTTTTAATTCTTTAAGTATTCTATTATTATTCTCCCTCTAAAATATTGTAGTTTCTCTTATTCTCTCACACTCTGTAACCACTTGAATCTTAGTGACTTCATGACCTTGTTTGGGGTGAAATGATAAGAAAGATAAAATTTCAACGAGTTAGGGTCTCGTCTCATTGATTCACTTTCGTAGATGTATTTGATTCGGAAATCAATCTATGAGCTTATCACATCTATTTGTGCTTCTTACATACACAGGCACATGTATGTATATATATATATATGCATATATATATGCATATATATATATATATATATATATATATATATATATATATATATATATATATATATATATATATATATATATTAAAGCTTTATATATATATATATATATTGTGTATATTCCAATGATAATGTTATTAAGCTTATCAGACAATATGAAAGGAACTTAAAATAAAGAGACACAACTTGTCTATATTATTTAATGAAACATGCATCAACATATATAGATATATGTATATATATATATATATATATATATATATATATATATATATATATATATATATATTTATCCACACACATATATGTATGTATATTTATACATATATATACATACATATATATGTATGTATGCGTGTGTGTTTGTAACACACGCAGACACATCCACGCAAAAAAACAGACCAACTGCGTGCAAGAGCAGTCTTATGTACGCATGAGTGTTATATATATATATATATATATATATATATATATATATATATATATATATATATATGACAATATTTTCACAAATTATCAAATTTGGCTAGCAACCTGACGTGACCATACGATTGAAACCCGCGTTGTACAGAAGGGTAGAACATTTTTATTATTTTACAGTATATATATATATATATATATATATATATATATATATATATATATTAATGCATGTTTCATTAAATAATATAGACAAGTTTTGTCTATTTATTTTAAGTAAGTTCCTTTCTTGTCTGATAAGCTTAATCACATTATCGTTGAAAGACGAAATGAAAACACCATATTGACACATGTTTGAATCCAATGTAAGCTTTTGGCTTACATAAGTCATTATCAAAAGATGACAATTTTAATAAATCAAACAACACATATACGAAACCACAATAATGGCCCGCCGTTGTTGTTTGAATAAGCTCAAAGTAACGACAAACTCTTATTTGCGAGCCAAGGAAGCTAAAAACGCGTCGTAGCTCGTGACGTCACACATGACCACGCGAGAGTGAAAACGAGAAGTATTAAGTATGGGAAGCCATTGGTATAAACCAATGGCTTCTGCTATAGATTATAGTTATTTAAAAATGGTAGTGGAGATTTCATAGTTTATTTTGTTCAGGTTAGGTTTCAACTGTTTTATGTATATAGCTTCAAGAATTTTAAATTTTTGTTTATTATTTTCATATTTAAGTATAATTGTGTTGTCAACAAGGATTTTCCGGAATTGAGTACGCGGGCAGACATGTTTAAATAAATAGACAAAACTTGTCTATATTATTTAATGAAACATGCATTATGTATGTATGAATGTATGTATGCGTGTGTGTGTATGTGTATGTATGTGTGTGTGCTTAATCATTTCACCTTAAGCAAGGTGACATTGTCACTAAAACGCCGTAGGTTATAAACAGGACTGGCGAAAAGGTCTCGTGCCCTTCCTCCCTCCCCCAACTCTACTACAACTCAATTTTCATAAGGTAGTATTCACATAAATTAAAAATTTTATTGTAACTTAATTCTGTAAAATAATAGTTCATATGCAATATAGGTGAACAATTCAACTCGAAAAATTCAAAATAAATACAATGTATCTAAAGACAAATTAGAGACCTGTCGTAATAGAATATTCAATCTTAAATAAATGAACAATGTTTTTCTGTATTTTTTAACATCAATTTGAGATTTTTCTTGTTCAGCAGTTGATTACATTCAACATGATGGATAGAAAATAAAGAATTTTTATAAGTGTCTTTTCAAGACTTATCATAAGTAAATCAAATTCATAGATTTGGATGAAAAAAAAAGCCCCCCCCCCCCACTCACCGAAATGCATCAAAATCCGCCAAAATTATCGTCCATTAATAACTGTGCTTAGTTTAATTTGTAACGTATATAAATGTAGGTAGAAAACAGCAAATGTTGATAAGATAGCACGAGTCACGAAGCGCTGCCCATGGCATTCCGTCGGGCGTGCCGCACATCCAGGCCGCACATCCAGGCCGCACATCCAGGCCGCAGTGTTGGATGGTAGAACGCGCCGGTCCTGGTTTCAGAGGGTGAAACCAGGACAATGGAGAGACTTTAATGAGGAGAAGGAACAATAAAAGGACAGCATTCAGAGCACGGCGTTTTTGGCTGCATTGAAGATCGGAGGTGACGAGGAAGCGAGAATCTAAAGTAAAAGCTTTACTTTAAAGTAAAAGGAGAATTTTGGTTGATACCCTCTTCTGCCTTTCTCGGGTTTTATGTTGAATAAATTGGTTTTGATCTGTCGCTTACTAGATTATTATTATTATTATTATTATTATTATTATTATTATTATTATTATTATTTCCTTTGATTTCTGACGTTTACACATTTCTTTCCAGGTCCCACCCAGCGACCTAAGGTTAGAAATGGCATCATGACACTTTCCACTGCAAAGAAAGAAAAAAAAATTACATAGATAAAGCCCTTCGTAAAGTGTGGGCTGTACCTGTCAGAACAATTTTTTTTATCTTTTTGAGGCATGGACTTCCAGGGATCCCTTCAATTAGTCTCCTTAGTCCAACTACAACAGGGATTGTTGATGTTCCCATGTGCCACATTTTTGAGATTTCTATTTCAAGGTCCTTGTATTTTGACAGTTTTCGAATATCTTCAAAGATACATTGCAGTCTGCAGGGACTGCCATATCAATAAGGAGGCACTTATTTTGTTTGTGGTCTTTAATAACAATGTCTGGGCGGTTGGCTTTGATTGTTCTGTCAGTGTGTATTGTGTAGTCCCATAGAATTGTAACAGGTCCTATCTCCGTAACCGGGTCTGGGTGGTGTTCGTACTAGTTTCTTTCAGTTTCCTTCCCGTAGGAGTTTCAAATTTTCCAGTGCAGATATTGGCCCACTCTGTCATGCCGGGTTTTATATTCAGTGGGTGCCAATATCGTGCAACCTGATATAAGGTGATCAATGGTTTCTGGATATTTATCACAGAATCTGCATCTTGGGCTAACACAGTATGTTAGTATATGTGCTTGATAATTCCTTGTTAACAAGCATTGGTCCTGTGCAGCAATGATAAAACCCTCAGTTTCAGCTGATTATTATTATTATTATTATTATTATTATTTCCTTTGATTTCTGGTGTGCACACATTGCTTTCCGGGTCCCGACCAGAGACCTAAATGGGATCACGACATTTTCCATTAAGCAATTTAAAAAAAAATGATACACACACACACACACACACACACACACACACACACATATATACACATACGCACATACACACGCACATTGATAAAACCCTCCGTAAGGAGTCGGCTGCCGGCTGTATTAGTGAGAACAATTTTTTGTATTTCTTTAAGGCATGGGCTACCACGAATCTCTTCATTGAGTTTATTGGAATCTTTTCCAATCAATCCGACCGCTCAAACTACAACAGGGATTTTTGATGTTCTC
>OZ038486.1:3302500-3340000 GCA_964036315.1 Acanthosepion esculentum | reverse complement strand
GTAAAAGTAAAAAAAAAGAGACAAAAATGAATGAATGGGCGGATGAAAGAAAGAAAGAAAGAAAGAAAGAAATGATAGAAAGAAGGAAGAAAAGAAAATGGAAATTAATGAAAAACAATAACAGAAAAGATGAAAAAGTTAGAATCAATCATGACAACAAAAAGTAAAAGAAATAAATTTAAATATTTGTATCTCTTTCAGAATGTTCTTCAAATTTCTTCATAGACGTTTTTATTCTCCTCTCTCTCTTTCTCTCTCTCTCTTTCTCTCTCTCTCTCTTTCTCTCTATCTATCTCTCTCTTGTATGCAATAAGAGCGAATGACCTATTAGTGAAATAAGAAGAAGATGAGCGCGCAAAAGAGATTACCAAATCAATCATAGATTCTCTTTTCGTAAAGTGGAATTTTAGTAGAGTTGGTTCACACAGAAAACGAACGAACCTTAAGTTTTCCGACGAGAAGTCTTAAACTCCTAACAAAATCTGATCATGACAATTAATAAGAGCTTAGAATTGAACATATATTCATAATCTCGATGTTTCTACGGCAAAGAAATTCCAAGAATAATTCTACACAGGCCAGGAAAGCAAAGGTGATTTTTCAAGAAAAGGAAATCTAATATTCAGCATTTAACAATTGAAATGGCTAGCGTATAAAGAGTTTAGAGACATGTGATCCAAAAACCAGGTGAAAAGCGGATCAACATATATGTGTATATCAAAAAGTTAAGCTTCAATAAAAAGCCACCAAAAATGAAGTATAAAATAAAAAAAAATGTGGAAAACAACGTGGAGTACAAAAAGAATTGTCAATCAAAAGAATATTTTGTATAAATTCAAAAACCTTTCAGCTTGAATCTCCTGAAAACGGATAAATACGAGACTTTGCAACAGGTTGTTGTCAGTCAACTGAAAAATGCTAGCTTGTCTGCAGAAGGCTTTGCCCCAAACGATGTGAAGTGATAAAAAAAAAAAAGAAAACATGAAAAAAGAAAACATGAAAAAAGAAAAAAAAGCTCACCGACACTTTAAACTTCATTCAATAGGAGTAGACAAGTTCAACTATCGTCCGGTTCACATTCCTTCCGATTATTTTGAGTGGGGGTAGAGGTTTATCTATTGTTTCCTGTTTAGTATTGGTTTTCTGGGTCATTCTAAATTCCTACTTCAACTCTATACTTCTAACGCCACCACCAAAACTGTAAAATTTATACTATTATTGGGTTTCCGGTTCATTGTAAAGTATTTTCCTTGTCTTTCGGTAGCTTCCTCCGCCTTGCGTTTTAGTGGCTTTATCGACTTCCTTGGGGTGAATTGATTAAAAACAAATTCCAGCTTCTTAAGGTCAATATGCTTATATTTTCTTCTCTCCTGTTCATGTGAGAAATTAGATTTGTTAAAATAGATTAACTTTCTCGATGTTAGGCACGTTTCCATTCCTAGAAACTTTTCATTTTACTTTTGAAATCAGTAAATGTAACAGTAAAGATCGATTGTAATCGATTTTCTTTTCTCTCAACTCTCATATATATATATATATATATATATATATATATATATATATATATATATATATATATATATATAATTGTGTATTTAGGCATCAATTCTTCATTTATGCATGTTTCATTAAAGACGACAGACAAGGCACTACGATTAAGCTTTTTATTTAATTTTTTTGTGTTCGAACAAGTGCTTTCTTTTTTGGACACAGAATATGTAGAAACTGTCCAAATGTTTGTCTACATTTCTGAGATGAGGTATTATGTACACCATTTACATTATTCGGACTATTGTCCTCATCTTTGTCGCCATATTTATTATAACGTTTCGGCCGTTGTACGCTCCGGCCTTCTTCAGGTGGTTGGAATGTCAAACTGAACCCTTTATTTCGCTCACTGAGGATACATGGTACAGTGGATAAAGGCGTTAGTTAGATCCAGTGACAGGACCAAAAGAGTGTGAGTTAAATACCCGGTTAAGGCAGTGGAGAACTTTCAGCGGGAAAATTAACAGGAGATAACTGACATCCATTAAACATGGCATGTGGAACTAGAACAGTCTACCCCAGTGAGCGAAATAAAGGGTTCAGTTAGACATTCCAGCCACCTGAAGAAGGCCGGAGCGTACAACGGCCGAAACGTTGTAATAAATATGGCGACAAAGATGAGGACAATAATCCGAATAATGTAAATAATGTCCAAATGTTCTATAATTCCGAGCGCTTTCGGCTTTACTTTTAGCCATTGTCAAGGATGATTCATTTTTTCAGCTTAATTGAGTGTCTGCATTATGTGTATGTTTTAGTGTGTTGTAGAGATGTTTTTAATTTCCGAATACGGTTAGCACATTGTGGCCTTGTTCGTAGTTAATATTGTTAAGAGTTGGCTTTTTCTTTTTTTATTATTATTAGAGCTTCCATTATTTTTAATCTTTTTTTTTTTTCATGTGGATGAGGTTATTATGTTTGTATTTTCTACTAGTATGTTTCGAATGGAGTCTGGTAAGTTTTTTTTTTGTGCGTGTTTAAATGGGTTCTAATGGAGCTTCGGTCAGATAGCTCGGACCATTGAATATTTGGACAGTTTCTACACACTCAGTGACAAAAAAAGAAAGCACTTGTTCGAACACAAGAAAATTTAAATAAAAAGCTTAATAGTCAAATTAACGGTCAAATTTCAATGCTGACATAATTCATTCAAAAAATTTTTAATAAATAATATTAAAGGAGGACATTTTTTAAGAATTCGAAATTTTCATAAGTTTTTTCATATAATTAACCCAGAAATTTAAATTAAATTACCTAAGAAATTTGAATTAAATGATTATTAATTACATTCAGAGAAACATATTTATAAAGGTTATATACCGAGAGTCTTTAACTTTTAGATGTATTTATTAATATTTAGCAGGATATGAATGTACTTTCAAATAAGGAAAACACGCTGTGACTTTTCCCACTCTCTAAATAAAATAGCAATATCTCTTGATTTTAACTCGGAATTTTTTTCCATTTCCATTTCATTTGTAATTTGTTTGTAGGGATTTTAAGTGTTTGATATTCTTTAATTAATAATAATTTTGCTCTGTCTTTTGACATAGATCTCTACCTGGATCTATATCCTCCTGGAAATTCCATACCCACAATGTACCACTGACCCGTATATATAAATAGTCGAGAAAAAACCCAACACGTGGCCTAACGATTGCATCTAGCATGAAACAGTCTGTCGCCTCTGAGCGTTGACTTCTATGTTCCCTTTTATATTTACACACGCTCTATCCCTGATATTGAACACTTGATCCCATAAATATAGCACACCTTAAAACTATATATATATATATATATATATATATATATATATATATATACTCAGAGCAGCTGTCCCATTGAAGTGTGCAATGGGCGGTCGCAGTGAAGCGTGGCGATCATCATTTTGATTCGTATGTCATTGGAAGTTGCCGTGCATCAGAATACAGTTCAGGAATGAGCAGTGTTTTTCGTCGGAACCTATTCTTCAAATAGTCTACATCAACTGTGTCTACCTAAGTCATCTTCTTTAACTTATACAGCAACAATCCTCGTAATGATGACGTCAAGAAAGCTATAATGTGATGCTAGTAAAAGGAAAGGGTTAAATTCGAATATAAACTTGAAATGGACGAAAAAGTTTCAAAATAAGGAATAACGTATAAACTGAAAAAAGAAGAAAAGACAGACCTGAGAAGAATGACTTTATTGGTTTTGAGAAAAGATATTATCAGTGGCCATATGGAAGATTTCATCTCACTAGGACTGAGAAGAAATAGCGAAACTTCATTCGAGGTTAGTTGAGAATTTTGGAAATGGAATCAGAAATGAAGAAATTGATTCAAGTCCGCTTACTAATGTGGAAATTACGAAAACCTGTCTACGGATTTGCAGACGGAAGAAGGGGTCAATTGTGATATAATATTTGTTAATTTTGAAGACGAAGGCAGAATCGGGAAACTGATTTTATTTTTTCCCATCATAACATAGCAGCGCTACGATTATTGACAATACTCGATCCCTACTAGCTTTGTAATCAAGAAACACAACGTGGTCAAGCAAGGTGTGGACCGAGGGGGGACAGCAACCAACGACCGTTGACCAGCGACAGTATAGATCAGCGTGCGACTGACCCTGCAATAAATTCGTCGTCCTACGATACTGAGGACCAAGACATCTTGGTATAGGCGGTCTGTGGCAAGTGACATATTGTCTGGTCACTGCTGACCATACTGACGGGTGACATGTTATATTTCGTCACGAGACCAGGATCGGCCTCAAAACAGCCGGAATAAGCTGAAAAGACGAGAAGAAAGAAAAGAATGAAGAAGAAAAAGAACAATTTGTAAAAGGAGTAAAAGAACCACGGACTTTAATCTTTTTTGCTATAAGTTCCTAAAAAAAACTGCACGAACATTTTTTTCAAGTTGCAGTAACCACAAGACAAATGGCGGGTAGAAATCTTTTGGTTTTCATTTTATTTTTCTCATGTTATTTTTGCAACAAAAATAAAGATTTTTTTTCTCTAAGTTTTTGTGATAATTAGGACTTGTCAGATTGTCCCTCTTTTCCCGTGTTGACGGTTGGTTGGACGGGCAATTTTGAGTAAGCATGGGTCAGACGTTGATGAAAACGAAGCCAGCAGATCTCAGGTGACAAGTAGTGCTAGATACCTGTTCGGAGTGAGCAGAGTGTCGGGATATATAAACGGTACCTTGGGAACTAAAACAAAAAACAAAAACAAACAAACTGGTTAACAACGATACAGAAGCAGCAGCTCATCTACGAGCTGTCTGTCTGAAGCAGAGACAGTGCTACTGTCGTATGATGCGGTTGTGGGGGCCGGGGTTTCGGAAGGGACCCTAGATTAATGTGAGCAGACCAAAAAAGATTGTTGACAAAAGAATATGAGGATGAGGAAATGAGAGTAGAGGCCAGCAGGGACCTCATGAATCTCGCCCAAGCGAAGGACGAAACGCCCGGAGCGTTGGGAATGAGAGCCACAAAGTTGTCAACCTTGGCTTTCCCTGAAGAAGTAAGGAAGAATACCACCATTCAGGCGGAGTTAGCAGTTCTATTCGTCGACGGACTCGAAAATGAACACATAAGACCCTATATTATTAAGGAGGCCAACAAGTTGGGGCCTGACTCCAACATTAAACGAATCAAGTTGGTTTAGGTGCAGTCGGCTTGGCCGTGGGACTAGGTAGAGTAGAGTCCCGGAAATGAGGTCTCCTATCGCAGAGAAGGTCTCAAAAGATGAAGCCAAGGCGTCTAGTCCAAATCTCCAGAGGAGGAAGTGAAAGAGATTAAGGGTTAGGGTCCTTGAAGCATGGGCACAGACAGTGAATGTATGCAGATAGATGGGTAGAGAGAAGGTTACTCCCACCCACAAAAAGGGCCCCCGAGCCAAGCGGCATAAACTAAGAGATTCCCCAAGACGAATTACGCTCCAATGAGTATAATAATGGCCTATGCTGATGATAAGAAATCCTAGTAGTAATTGCTAGATGCAGTGAGAGAAAAAGGGAGAGACTGACTAGATAAGCGATGCCAATGCTACGAAGTCTGATGAATAGCGATATTAAATATTTAAAATCATAAATGCCATCTTCGAACTTAAGGTTCGATTTATTCGAAAGATGATAGTCTAGCTGGAATTTAACCGAATTAAAAAAACCTTTAGGCATTTTAAAGCATTAGTATTTTTTTCTTTCGTCACTTATACACAAAAGGGTAGTGATCAGGAAAGTACTTTATTGTGTTATACGGAAATTTATGAGGGTATAGATAGACTATGCCTTTTCTGTCGATTGAATGTTGGATAAGTCTGAACTTAGTGACATCGGTGAAATTGGCTTTGGTTTAATAATTGGATTAATAATAGTCGTGGACCACCAGTTGCTGGGTCGCCAATTAGATGGGTGCCCATAGTGTGTCGAAATGATGTGATGTTAGCCTGTAAAGTCGCCACGAGGTGAGGTGTTTTTGAGACAGAAGAACGGAAATGTTAGTCAATGGCTACCAGGTGATCCATCCCGTGGGACGCGGAAATATTGGTTTCGAAGAATTGGTAATAAAGGAAGATGACAGGAACATATATTGTGGATTTAATATGAGGAATTATTTTAGTAATTGTGGCTTATTACTAGTGAAATAAATCGTCTAGGTTTTAATGAGTGAGCCATGAAATTTAAAGTCACAGACGATTTACAGTGCACATTGGAGTGAAGATTGCCCGGGCATATAATGATAGTTAATGGTGTTAATTGAAACAAAGAAAATAAGGATGATAGGATGAATGGTTTTGGTGTCTGCATGCCATCATGGGAAAGTGCACACTTGGGTGCATGGCGGCGTCGACTTCATTAAAATGACTTATTCCGTGAAATAACAATAGAAATTGATTGGAGAGTACGGATGTGCGGACGGCATGTCGTCGAGGGCGGACAGACTTACTTATTGATGCTGTCCTTGGCCTGCACAAGGGTCTGTGTATATCCGACGGTGGTATCGGTGAGACGCAACCACTGGGTGAAAACGTTTCATACCTGTCGGAAACCACTCAGCATTCGGAAAGTCAACAAGCAACTCTGGGATGAGTTGAAATTGGAAAATTAAGAGGCGGGTAATCGGGGAAATGTACTAAATAAATATGTAAGTGTGTAAGTACTGAATGGTCGGCGAAATAAAGCGAGGGAATTTTATTACACTTGGAAGAATGGATGGTATGAAGAGGCTGATACTATTGAAGATGATGGCGATGGTAGAAGCCTGAAGACTCAGCCAGAATAGGATTTTCAAGAAAACGAGTGAATAACAAGATCAAAATGGTCAGTTAATTTTGTGACAGATTTGAACGCATACGAGTTACTATGAAACAAATTGAATGATAAGTTACTGAATTTAAATATGGTCAGAGTGCACACACTACAGAGTTCTACACGAAAGGGTGATCAGTGAGTTACTTTTATTGTGTTCATGTGGAAAAGTAATAATAAAGAATAATAAGGTATGAGATTGTAATGCCGTAAATATTAGAGATTATGGTGACAGGTAAATTAGACCGGAAGTGGGAACCCTATTAAAGAAATAATGGAGCAGACGGACCAGTATCGTTTGTGTTATATACCCGTATATATGAACACTAATGGGTATGTCCCAATCCTAATAAATACATTGAACGCTAGTGTAAGTGGAGCTAATATGCTGTCTAAGTAGTCCACCACCAGTAGTGGTTTAGCTACTTCACGCTGCTGCCGAGTACTGTATTTTGTTGATGTTATAAAGATTACCATTTCATTTCCAACCTCCGTTTTCGTTATCCCTCATTCAGTAACCCTTAATAATCTGTAATCAGATGGCGGGCTGAGCTAAAAGCGTTCATACTAACGATAGTTTTCGGTAATGTAGCTTACCCAAAATCTTGATCAAAATACACAACACTTTATTCAAAACTTTGAAAAATACAATAAAATATTAAATAGACAATCTTATTTGGTTGAATATTGCTGCTTATATATATATATATATATATATATATATATATATATATATATATATATATATATATATATCCCGACTTGAAGCAGTCGGACGTCTAGTCACACTGAAGAACTGTGAAAACAGCGAAACAGTCTATCTGTGGATGACAATATTTATATATATATATATATATATATATATATATATATGCAGAAATATAGTTTTAAAGTGAGGTATATTTATGTGATAAGGTGCTCAATATCAGAGAGAGAGCGTATGTAAATATAAAAGTGGACATTGAAGTCAACACTCAAAGGCGACAGGTTGTTGCATGCTAGAGGCGGCCTGATGATTGCGTCTAGCATGAAACAGACTGACGCCTCTGAGTGTTGACTTCAATGTTCACTTTTATATATATATATATATATATATTATTTATTTATTATAATTTTATCATATAGACAAAACAATTTTACTCACTTCGACTGCACTTCGACTGGTGAGAGTCGAAAATGGTTATGAACAATCCTGCTTGTAGGCAAGCCGTATGTGAAACGTCACTTCCTTTTTTCCATTTGTTCAAAAAAAATATATACATAAATAAAAAATATATATATCGAAGTGCAGTTGAAAATGCACTGAAACCAAGTTGCATCTTTGTAGTGAATAAAATGGTTTTGTCACTATGATAAAATTATAATAAATAAATAATTATCGCTCTACTATCGGTATCGAGCCCTCTTTTGAATTAATGCTGTGAACGTTGGAATTTATATATTACTTTCGTTCTCATCGCATCGGATATATATATATATATATATATATATATATATATATATATATATATATATATATATATATATATATATATATATATATATATATGTATATATTTCGAGAGAGTTAATATAAATTTCAGGAGGTTAGGAAAAATCATTCCACAACGAATACGTAAGTGGATATCGATCAATGTTTAATCCTTTGTTTTCCTCCTCTTTTTGTGTTCAATACTCAAAAAGCCATTTTGAGCCTGACAGTCTTTGCCGATGAAAAAGGAATTTATTATAAAAAAATCAAAAATGAAAATCGTGACAAGATCCAGAACAGGCGTTATCATCTCGAAATGGAAAAAGAATTCTTTGTAACTTGGATCGTTTTGGTAGGGAAAAGATCTTTTTCTGAGCAAGTTGGCCGGTGCTATTGCTGCAAATAATGAGAAGGAAGGGAGAGAAATTTCTTCACCATTTGATATATTCTCCAAAGACTTATTACATTTCGAATATGACTTATTTCTACTTAACATTGTTCGTCTGCATTTCGAACATAGAAGATTTGAAAAAAATATTAATCGAAGACCTTACCGAAATAAAATAGTAATCGTTCTTTTTTGATAGAATGCTTCATTTTTATTTGAAAACCAAGAACAGATCTTTGAGAACTGTAGCACGGAACCGAAAAGACTTTCTACATTGGCATTTATCCGATTCAATTTAAAAAAAAAAATATAACACTTTAAAATGGTCCACTTAAAACATTTTTGATTTTCTCCACCATACTTGTATGTACTTTTGATAACTCTCTGATGGCAGACGAAAACCTGGACACAGTCAGCTTTGAGTTTGAATAATATCTGCATTTACTACAGCCATATTTGCAGAGGATTATTTGTAATTTAGAAAAGAGGATGGCTAAATTTAATATGAAATGTCTATACTTAAAAAAAAACGTGTTTAAAAAGAGCAATTGCTGCATAAATAAACACACTCACTCGCTCTCTCTCTTTCTCCACACACGCATACACACAAACACGCAAACACACACACACACACACACACACACAACACACACACACACACACACACACACACACACATATATATATATATATATAATCATATATATATATTTCTAAAGAAATGATGGATTTTTTATTTATTAATCCGACAGGTTTTATTACTTAAATGTAATTTTTAGTGGCTACTCTTATTTGAATATTTCTTGAATATTTAGGCGGGTAAACGAAAATAAACAAAAGTACTGTTTAATAAATAACCGGGTGGTCTACTTAAATATGGGTATCCACTAAAAATAACATTTAAATACGCGCACACAGACACACGAGCGCGCGCGCACACACACACACACACACACACACACACACACGCATATCTAACCAGGGAGTAGTGAATTCGGATAACATCCATATATATATATATATATATATATATATATATCAAGTATGTGGTGCAGTTCAATTTACATGACATGAACCACTCATACAAAAAACAGATAGTGAAGTTAATCATATAAATGGCGAGAATACATCTTCGCAAACAAATTTAATAATTGACATTAACCCCGAACCTGTAAATGAATGTATACAACTGGAATTTATAAACAGGGATCATAACATAACATCATCGCTTCTTTTGAAATTAAAATGATTTTGTAACGTTTATTTAGTTTGTAAATAAGCGACATATCTGACGGAACTATTTATTTAATTTATGGGGCTAGATTGTTCTCGTTTCCCATTGACCATATCTAGGCATATCTCATTTTGAACACTACTAAATAAGAATGAGCCTTGTAAATAATGATCTCATCAAATTCGGACTGAAGTTTTATCAATCATAAATTAACTTGGGAATCTTATAAGGATCGAACCTTTTATACTAGCTTTATTCATTACATGTCTGTTTTGTTCTACTAAGGTCTTTTAGCATCTGTCCAATGTCCTGGATACTGTTGAAATCACGGCTACCCATTTACAGAGAAAACTGGTCTATGCTATTCTAGGAGATTCGCGTTAGACAATTTTACAACCTGAAGCAGGTAATTCATTTGTGTTCTTGTAAAACGTTCTACAGTCGGCAGAAATATCTACGTTTTTGCCTATCTGTGAATCCGTGTGCAATACTTTGAGTGGTCGTGTTGATTGTGATGATGGGAAGGTTGGCCCAGTGTTAGCCGATGGTATGGCGCCATCTGTTTCCAGAAATGTCATTTGGTAGATTGATCTGCCGAGTTAACGAGCGCATTGCTCAGGCGTGTGTTCCCTTGATTTATAGAGAATAGAACGACCAGAGCCAAAAGTCAATAAAAAAAAATCTGGTTAGTAAAAAAATAAAATAAAAAAGAAAGAGAGAGAGTGAGAGAGAGTGAGGTGGTGGTGGAGGGAATATACCGGGTGAGAAAAACACACAGTTGCACAAAACACAACTTGAATCCGATATCAACCTCAATCGATTGGCGGGAACACTTTCTCTGACTTTTTAACACTCGTCGTTCAATACGTTCTTTCTTTCAGACCTATTTATGCAAGGTAACGTAATAATATTTTACTGGTGAAATTATTGCATATATTTTTACGATTTTGTCCATATAGTATTTCGACTGCGATGTTCATAATTCTTCTTGTATCGTCTTCTAGAAACGAAACAAAGATTATTCGTTAGAAACAAAAGAATCGGTGATGAAATGCAATATTATATCTCTCCATTATTTACATTATTCGGTCTATTGTCCTCATCTTTGTCGCCATATTTATTACAACGTTTAGGCCGTTGTACGCTCCGGCCTTATTCAGATGGTTGGAATGTCGAACTGAACCCTTTATTTCGCTCACTGGGGTAGACTGTTCTAGTTCCACGTGCCATGTCTAATGGATGTCAGTTATCAGTTATCTCCTGTTAATTACCCTCTCCAAGTTCTCCACTGTCTTAACCGGGTATTGAACTCACACTCCCAATGACACATGGCACAGTGGATAAAGGCGTTGGTTAGATCCAGTGAGAAGACCCAAAGAGTGTGAGTTCAATACCGTTTAAGGCAGTGGAGAAGTTGGAGTGGGGAATTAACAGGAGATAACTGATAATTAAACATGGTACATGGAACAAGAACAGTCTGCCCCAGTGAGCGAAATAAAGGGTTCAGTTCAACATTCCAACCACCTGAAGCTGTACGCTCCGGAAACGTTGTGATATATATGGCGACAAAGATGAGGACAATAATCCGAATAATGTAAATAATGTACATAATACCCCATATCAGAAATATAGACAGTTATATCTCTCCTCTTGTATAGAAGTGAATGTTGGACAATTTTCTTCAAGATGAAAAATAGACTCGAAACGAATGAGATCTGGTTCTACAGAAGGATGCTGAGAATACCATTGGCATAACATGGTTCACACTCCCACTAAGTCTTATGAACAGGTGTAGATGTTTATTCCTTGCTTCCTGTTTAGGATTGGATATCCGGTTCCTTCTAAAGACGCCTTCAGCTCTCTAATTCTGACCTCTCCACCTGAACTCTAAAATCTTTTTTTTTTTTTTAAATTATTTTTTCTCCTCATTAGTAATAGATAACTTCGCCTATCGTCCGGTTTGGGCTCCTCCGTATTACTTTTTTTTAACACGAGTAGAGGGCCTTTTATTTGTTTCCTGTTTCTGGTTCCTTCTAAAGTCTTCTCTTTCAATAAAGTAGCGACGCACGTGGATATTTTCTTTTTATCCTCTCACGACGATCTTGACCTCTTCAAGCCGAGGATTAACGGTTAGCTTTACTACATAACCTCATGAACTGTACTTCTTTTTCTTACGCTCATACAGCACTGACACACAGTAACACTCTAAATGGACTGGCTCTTGGGCCTTGTAGTGGGTGAATGCTATTTTGGTAGTCTGTTGTACAATAATTATTGATTATTTACAGAATGCTATATTATCAACAGCCGATTTTCTTGACTGTCATTATGAAATAGAATTGAGATTTCGGAGTGTTCCACGAATATACGAGGGTCACTCAATAAATAAGGTGAATTGTTCGGTATAAGGACTTCTAATACAGATAGAAGCTTACTTTTTTTAATTTTACTTCTTTTTCACATGGATTTAATTTCTTTTGCAGATTAAGAAAAACTTTGAGAGTTTTGGCGATTAACAAAGATGGCCGACCAAGAAGCATGCTCCAGGATTGAACAGCGGTCAGTTATCAAGTTTTTGGTTGCTGAAGGGTGCAAACAAGTTGAAATTCATCGGAGAATGTCAACTGTGTATGGTGCCACATGTTTCAGCCAACAAAAAAGGTCTACAAGTGGGCTAAATTGTTTAAAGAAGGACGGAGCAGTGTTGAGGATGAAGACAGGCCTGGGAGGCCTACAGATGTGTGGTCTCCTGAGGTCATCGAATCAGTCAATGATCTCATTCAGTCTGACAGAAGGGTGACAGTGGATGACATTGCAAGGACTTTGAGCTTATCTGTTGGGATCATCAGTCAGAAGGAGTCATCTTGCATCATGAAAACGCAAGGCCTCACACAGCAGCCCAAACGGTGCAGGCCATCAACGAGCTGGGCTGGGAACTGCTCCCTCATCCCCCTTACAGCCGAGACCTTGCCTCTTCAGACTTTCACCTGTTTGGTCCCTTGAAAGCGTTCACGAGAGGCACGAATTTTTAAAATGACGATGAAGTCAAAAGTGTTGTGAGCGACTGGCTGAGTCATCAGTCCAAAGATTTTTACACTGAGGGAATACGGAAGTTTGTGCACAGATGGGAAAAGTATGTGACAGTGCTGGGAGACTACGTTGAAAAAAAGAAGAAAGTAAGCTTCTATCTGTATTAGAAGTCCGTATACCGAAAATTTCACCTTATTTATTGAATGACCCTCGTATATATAAATATATATATATATATATATATATATATATATATATATATATGTTTGAGGGAACCCTGGGTAATTTTAAAATTGTCTCCAAACGTAGATGTTTTGTACTTTAAATAAGATAAAATTATTATATATGGTTTTTTAAAAAAAAGTGAGACATGATTTTTTTTATTAAAAATGTTATTATGGCAAAAAGAAAAAAAAGCATTTAAATCAAATTTTGCTCCCACCAAAATATCCTCCTTTAGCCTTGATTACTGCAGCACAGATTTTTGGCATTCTTTGTAAAAGTTTCTCAAAGTATATGTTTGATAACTGATTTCATTCGTTTTTCAATGACTCTAAGAAATCTTTCCCTCTTTTTCATTGTTTTTTTTACTCTTTTGTTAAGTTCATCCCATGGTAACTTTGGGGGTGGCTTCAAATATTTGTACTATAGTGTGTGTGTGTGTGTTTGTGTGTATACACATATATATATATATATATATATATATATATAAAGAAATATAGTTTTAAGTGTGCTATATTTATGGGATAAAGTGCTCAATATCAGAGATAGAGCGTGTGTAAATATAAAAGTGAACATAGAAGTCAACACTTAGAGGCGACAGTCTGTTTCATGCTAGATGCCTGACAATTGCATCTAGCATGAAACAGACTGTCGCCTCTAAGTGTTGACTTCTATGTTCACTTTTATATTTATATATATATATATATATATATATATATATATATGCGTGTGTGTGTGTGTGCGTGTGTGTGTGTTTGTGAGTGTATGTGTGTGTGCTTTTGCGTAAGTAGTCGCGTGTGTGTAAAAATTCACATATAGATAATATTGTCATCGTTATTGTTCTTATTAATTTCATTATCTTTTTTGTATTTGTAGATTTTTAAAGCATTTCTCTTAGCTTTGTGAATAAAATACCATATTTTAGGGTTTTTTTTAAGGTGTTTTCTATGTATTTTTATTCTTCAGGTGGGGGATGCGGATTTTTACTCCTCTTAAATAGAATCCTATAATTACTCCCGATTGTATCCTGTTACAGCGGTAGGATAAAAATTGATAAGGCTATATTTGTTGGTAAATTTTCTGTCAACTTTTAATTGAAGGTAATTATTTCTTCTAAGTCCTATGATATCTATTAAGGCGACAGTCTGTATCCAGTTTGAATGCTATCTTCAGGCCATGAAGATTTCTTTAGAACATGAAACAGACAGTTACCATTCAGTGTTGACCACAGGCTCTATCGTTGATACTGAGAACTTTTACTAAGACATATAGCATAGCTTAAAACTATATTTTCTCATATATATATATATATATATATATATATATATATATATATATATATATCCGATGCGATGAGAACGAAAGTAATATATAAATTCCAACGTTCTCAGCATTAATCCAAAAGAGGGCTCGATAGTAGAGCGATAATTATTTATTTATTATAATTTTATCATATAGACAAAACCATTTTACTCACTACAAAGATGCAACTTGGTTTCAGTGCATTTCAACTGCACATCTACGGGTGAGGGTCGAAAATGGTTATGAACGATCCTGTTTGTAGGCAATCCGGATGTGAAACGTCACTTTCTTTTTTTCATTTGTTATATATACATATAAAAAATATATCGAAGTGCAGTTGAAAATGCACTGAAACCAAGTTGCATCTTTGTAGTGAGTAAAATGGTTTTGTCTATATGATAAAATTATAATAAATAAATAATATATATAAATATATATATATATATATATATATATATATATATATATATATATATATATATATATATATATATATGTATGTGTGTCTGTGTGTGCGTGAGAGAGCATAGGTGGAAAGTATTAGAAAAAGACTTATTTTTTCAAGTGATTCAGTCGCGAAGAAGTTTGACAATGGCTATGGAGCATGAAAGAAATTTACGATTTTCACATTCAATGGAATATTTTAGAGATTAAAATTCTTATTTATTACCCAGAATTCAAGAGAGCGAAAAAATTAGCATCTTTTTTCGACATTTTTCTTTCCTCTCATTTTTCTTTTATTAGTCTCTTTCTTTCTTCTCTTTCCTTTTTCTCTCTCTTCCTTCGACTTATTTTCTCCTTCAACCTTCTTATTGTTTTGTTCTAATATTTCTGTTTTTCTTTCACAATTTACATTTTCTTTGCCAACCTTCAAATTTCAAATTCGTTTTTATTTTTCATTTATTCTTTGTTTTGCTTGATTTATATTTTTTTTATATTTTCTTACTCTTTTATTTCTTTTTATTTCTTCTTCTTCTTCTTCTTCTTCTTCTTCTTCTTCTTCTTCTTCTTCTTCTTCTTCTTCTTCTTCTTCTTCTTTTTCTTCTTCTTCTTCTTCTTAATATTATTATTATTATTATTATTATTTTCATTATTATCATTATATTTCGATTTATGCTATGGTCACATTACTTTCCAAATCTGCGGGAAGACCTAAGTCAGGTAGTGGTGTGTTGTCATAGTTATATTTCATGATTTGTTTTTCTAACTTCCCTAACATCACTAGCGTTACATGGACAAAGTTCTTCTTAGTGTGTGGGCTGTACTTATTAAGACAATTTTTAGATTTCTCTTAAGCTGAAATTTCCAGGGATTTTTTCACTGAGTTGTTGTGTTCCTTTTTTATCATTCCAAGCGCACCTACTATGACTGGTATAATTCTCGTTTTCAATTTCCACAGTTTTCTATTTCGATTCCCAGTTTTTTTACACTTCGATAATTTTTTTTTCATATTCCTTGGTTGCTATGTTACTGTCTGTTGGGCAAAACTATATCAAAATTAGTAGGCAATTTTTTTTTTTTTTGTTGGCTTTTGACAGTTATATCCGGCCTATTTGTATCAATCTTCCTGACTGTAAAGATGATGTAATCCCATAGAATTGTGATGTCTTTTATTTCAGTAACCGGTGCTGGGTGATGTTCATACCAGTGTTTATTAACATCTTTTCCAACGTGTTTGCACATTGATCAATGTAAGTACTGCCTCACTCTATCGTGACGATTTTTATATTCATTTGGCGCAAGTACAGAACATCCTGAGATTAAATGGTCTATGGTTTCCTGATATTTGTCACAGAATCTGCATTTTGGATCCACACTAATATGTATGATATTTTCCTGAAAGTTCACAGTGAAAAGGCTATTATTATTATTATTATTATTATTATTATTATTATTATTATTATTATTATTATTATTCACAGTCTTATTATTAAATGTGTTCACCACCAGCTGCTGCTGCTGCTTCTTTCTCTTTTTCTTAATTTAATTTTTTTTTCTTTGTTGTTTTTTTTAATCGTTTCACTCCAAGCAAGGCAATAAAGTCCCTAAGACGCTAGGGAATTACTGAGTGTGAAAGAATATGATAAAAAAAGAAAAAAAATTAAGGAGGGAGAACAATAAAAGAACAGGAATTATGAAGACAGAAGATAATAATTGACATTGCATTAAAACTTTTGAAGATGAAAGTTGACTGGAAAGCAATAGGCCAGATGAGATTTCAACAAACCAGAAGTAACTGTTACCATAAAACTTCCGGTTACACCTACCAATTTTAACTTTAGAATAATGAGACCTAGCCGCCAATTTAGTAATGCGCTTAAATTCAGTCTACTAACGAACGAGGAAAGCTCATCCCAATAATTACCATGAAAATATTTATAGAAAAGTCACAGGCGAGTTACGTTACAATTAGTAAATGCACTGCGGCAAACAATCATGGATTTGTTATGGGAAATTCTTCTGCGTACAAATCTGTTCTTTCCTTGGCAGTTGATCTCTTCTTTTGTTCCATGCAATGATTCTTGCGTTTCAACGTAGGAATAAGGAAATATTTTCATAAGAATTAATATAATAAAATCATTTTGTTGGATGAAGATACTATTTAACTGAAAGGTTGCGTATGATCCTAGAAATGTAGGTAAATAATTTGATGTCGGAGTAATGACAAAGAATTTATAGGAATTAAGCTTTTTTCTCTCTCTGAAAACCGTAGAAATATTTGCATTGAAAATTTCTTACATTTCTATTTTGAATTTGTTTTAGAAATCTTTAACGTTTTTCGAAAATATTTTTTTTTTCCAAGAGATAATAGATTATTTCCAAAGATCACTAAATGCGATTTATATATGAGATATAGACATATAGATAAATGCGAGATATATATGAGATCTGGACATATATGTTTTTTGTTGTATAATGGTTGTCTAAAAACGCTACTTTTTTTCTTTAAAATAATTCCCCGACGAGCGATTTTTCCGGATATTAAATTTTGTCAAATGTGACAAACAAAAGAAGTTATCGTTTGAAATGGAGAAGCAAGTTCAAGAAAGACAATAACAATTGTGTCAATAGTCAGATAAATAATTTAATCAAGAGAATTTATTAACCGAAAAAATACCAAAAGAACATACAGTACTGTTCGATAAAAGTGACTCGCCTGATTTTTTTTACGAAATGTTCTCTTCTCCGATGAAATGAAAGTTGAGCTAAATTCAAAGGATATGCGATATAAAATCCGAAGAAGAAGCTTTAAAAGCTCTTTGAATTTAGCAGTAAGTACTGTCAAGCATCCGTTCAATATAATGTTCTGGGGATGCTTTACTTTTCATGGAACTGGTTTCTTAAAACCTATTGAAAAGACCCTCAGGAGCGAGCAGTACAAGAGAATTTTAGACTCTTGTCAGCTCTCTTCTGCTGAAAGGGTGCAAATGGACCCCACCAAGCTCATTTTTATGCAGGATAATGCCCCCTGTCACAAATCAAAATTGATGAAGGATTACTTTGATGAGAAGCGGGTGAGTGTTATGACATGGCCGCCCCAATCTCCTGACTCAACCCCATAGAAAACTTATGGAGCATTAGTGTTATGGTCCAATATCCTCGCACCACTGTTATGGTCCAAGGTTAGGACAAAGGAATAACAACACGAACACAAGTGTAGGAATAACAAAGATATATTAAACAGAATCATGATAATACAAGAAGTTGAAGGTGTTAGTATGACTGTCAGTCTGGTTTCGAGTGAACTATTATTGTCTCGACTCGTTCCACTTCGTTCTCTCCGTCTCTCTTGAGAGGCGCAGTCTTTATAGAGTCAGGAAGAGTTCAATGTGTCGTCATAGGTAAGTTCCCATAACAATTATAAAGGACAGGCTCTCGAGAAAGCAGTTGAGCAACAAAGAGGATTTGATTGTGAATTTCATATCCGAATGCAATTCAATGCTTGGAAATGAGATTTGCCAGAACCTAATCAAGTCAATGACAAAAAGGGTTGAAAAGGTTATTCAAAATAAAGGAGGACCCATAGATTATTAAATATTTCGAACTATATTACCTATTATAAATAAATTATACCTCTATTATTCTTTATTTAAAGCTGTTCGGTTATGTTTCTATGGAAATAAGTGAGTCATTTTTTTGCACAAAGTTTTTCCTTAAATCTCATTTATATACAAAATTATAATTATGTATAGAATACCTTAGGGTGAGTAAACTTTTTTACTAGGTGGTCGGGAAGGGGTCTTTATATTAGTAAGATTAAAAGTTAGTTTGACCCCAAAAACAATAGACGAAAAAATTTTAAGTAAAAAAAAATCAGGTGAGTCACTTTCATCGAACAGCCCTGTTACGTTAAAATTGTTTCATATTAATAGACAAATAAATAGGATACTAAGAGGAAGGCTCAAAATTTACAGTCGTTTAGACGTACATTGAATTTAAGGTTTACACCGATCGGGATTGTACCCAACTCATTGGCAAAGATTCCTATTCAAGAAACTAATTCACGGCTGTCTAAAAAAAATAACATAAAATAAAAACGATTTTTTTATTTCCAGGAAATCCTTCTATAGAAAGTGCTTTTTTTCTCAGTAAGTTAGACAATACCTGATCTTTGGTTTAATAATGTCAAAGGTCACATCACGTTGTAACAACGGTTCTCGTTCGATCATCGAAGTTAAGCAATGTCGAACCTGGTCGGCACCTAGATGGATGACCGCTTGTAAATACCAAGTCCACTATTTACATTATTCGGACAGTGAGCGAAAGAAAGGGTTCAGTTCGACATTCCAACCACCTGAAGAAGGCCGGAGCGTACAACGGCCGAAACGTTGTAATAAATATGGTGACAAAAATGAGGACAATAGTCCGAATAATATAAACAGTGTACATAATACCTCATCTCAGAAATATAGACAGATACTGAAGGGCCGAAACGTAATAAATATGGCGACAAAGATGAGGACAATAGTCCGAATAATGTAAATAATGTACATAATACTTCATCTCAGAAATATAGACAGATACTGAAGGGCCGAAACGTTGTCATAAATATGGTGACAAAAATGAGGACAATAGTCCGAATAATGTAAATAGTGTACATAATACCTCATCTCAGAAATATAGACAGATACTGAAGGGCCGAAACGTTGTCATAAATGTGGCGACAAAGATGAGGACAATAGTCCGAATAAGGTAAATGATGTACATAATACCTCATCTCAGAAATATAGACAGTTACCGAAATACCATGTCTTGTAAACTTTGATGTGTGGGTGATTTGTTGATAACGAATCGGAATGAGAAATCGGAGAGACGAGTTCGAATTCCAGTCGAGTTCGTTACATTCACTTACACGCAAATAACTTTAGGAATTGTATGAATCCATCTCTTCTCTGCCCAACTATGGGTTAAATAGCGGGACCGATTGTGTTTTGATTGGCAACCATATAATACCTAATGAAGGAAGAAATGTCGTCTTTTTATTGTAAGTATTTATGACTTCAACTACGTCGCATTACAATGAATGACTGCCTGACGAATACGGAAACGGCTAATATTGCTACTATACTTAAATTTGGTGAAGAGTCTCAAGCGTGTGACTCCGCCTGAGAATCGTCCATACAGCAATTGTGACGGTGCAAGAATAAGCCTACAAACATAGACATCGTCGTGAGGAGATAAAGTTCGGGGTCAGGTTATGACGGAAGGAGTTTTAGGGAATAGTGTAGAAGTTGGCGAAATTGTAAGAGTCTCGCTGATGGGGGGGGGGTTCCATTATCAGTCTGACTATCGTTCTATTTATGATTAATATTTAGTGAAACAGGTGCGGGGAGGTTTTTATTTTAATTTCTATTCGATAAGAAATCCAGTTCTTCTAACTGAATAGACATTTTTATAAGACATTTTTGTATTTATCGGAAAAGAAGGAAAAGGAAAAAAAGAAAAGAAAACGTGAAAATAAATCGCTGACTTTTCTTTATTCAAAACCGGATGTCGTTTACTGATCGTCTTTCAGCCTCATACAATAGTGGCCTCTATGCACGCGTCGGCTACGATGCTTTACAGGTACGTCTTGGGCATTTGCAGGTGTGTCAGACAAAGAAAGGAAAGAAAGAAAGACTGGATGAAGTGTGGGTGGAATATGGGTGAGTTGGCTGGTTGGTCTGCCTGTTAACGGGTAGCGTGATTTGCAATAGTTCAAGGCGTCGTTGAGTTCAGGTGTGCAGTGGGGGGGGGGCGTCCATTCCATTGCCGAATGTCGAATACTAATGTTATTTAGAAAGAAAAGTAAAAGAGGAAGAAACATAGGAAGAAAGAACGTGGGGGGAGAAGGGGGAGGGGAAAGAAATACAAGATGAGTATTGGAAAAGGAGTGACGGCAAGATTTAAGAAGAAAAGAGCGATAGAAAAAGAAAGAAGGAAAGAAAGAAAGAAAGAAAGAGGGGAAGGAAAAGAGAAAGCAATGAAGAAAGACAGAAAATGAGAATGCGAAGAAGTTACGAAGAGAGTAAATAGAAGGAGACTTTGAGAGAAACAAAAAGGGAAAATATAAAGACAGAGAGAGAGAGAGAGAGAGAGAGAGAGAGAAGAGATAGAGAAAATGATAGAGAGAGGGGGGAATAGAGAATGAAGGGATATAGAAAGTGATATAAATAGATAGAGAAATAGCCAAAAAAGGGATGTGTAAAGTGATAGAGAGAGAGAGAGAGAGAATGAGAAATAAAGAAAGAAGGATATCGAAAGTGATATATATATATATATATATATATATATATATATATATATATATATATATATATATATATATATATATATATATAGAAAGAGAGAGAAATAGAGAAAGAAAAGATATAGAAAGTGATAGAGAGAGAGAAATAAAAACAAATAAAGAAGGGATATAGAAAGTGATAGACAGAAAGAGAGAGAGAGAGAAATAGAGAAAGTAAGGGTATAGAAAGTAATAGAGAGAGAAAGAGAGAGAAATAGAGAAAGAAGGGATATAGAAACAGAAAGAAAATTAAAAGAGAAAGGAAAAAAGGAAAAAGAGAGCGAGATATAAAGAGAGGGAAAATGAAAGAAGGAAAGATAGAGAAAGAAAAATTGAGAGAAAAGTCAGAAAAACGGAAAGTGAGTGAAAAAAGAAAAAAATTAGATAAAATAATAAAAATAATAAAAATAAAAATAAGAATAATAAAAATAAAAATAATAAAAATAAAAATAATAAAAATAAAAATAATAAAAATAAAAATAAGAATAATAAAAATAATAAAAATAAAAATAATAAAAATAAGAATAATAAAAATAAAAATAATAAAAATAAAAGGAAGTGAGAATTAAAAGAGAGAAAGAAAGAAAAATAAACAAATGGAAATAAGGATGGAAAAAAAGGTATATGTGCAAGAGAGAGAGGGGGGCTGAAGAAAGAAATGCTGAGGTATACGCAAAACTTCGTCTGAGTGACGGAGAGATAATGAGAATCAGTGGGTGGTTGACTGAGAAGCAGGAAAATGAGAAAGAGAGAGGGGGTGAGAGGGGAAAGGGAGAGATGGGGAGGGAGAGAGAGAGGGGGAGAGACTATAGAGAGACAATGTGGGAGAAATTGTAAAAATCATATTTAATTAAGAGATGTTTTATATGCCATATCCTATCAGGACCAGGGCATCTAATGACTCTCCACAACTTCCTGTCTTTTTTTACTCTAAATAACCTTTGACCCTGTAAAATGTGTTCTTTACCTTTTTCGGTTAGCTAGAATGAATTCATTAAGTAGTTTACTTTTCCCTCTCTTCTTCCCTAGCTTTGTGAGTGTTAAATTCTCCAGGCCGTCTATTCTCCCCAGAAATGTTAACTATCTTCTACTGATTACAAATGTCATTCTTCTTGTACTTCTTACATTCCTCCAACATTCCTCGTTACTCACATGCTCTATCCATGAAATTCTAAGCATTTACCATAGAACCGTATTTTGGTTGCTTTCTTCATCTTTGAGATTGTCCAGCATTCACTGTCATATAGAAAGTTAAAGATTACGTAGCAGTTCAGCATTTTTTTCTTTGTTTCTAAGGAGATTTTTCGAACTCTTAATACTTTGCTTAGATTTTGAAAGGCAAATTTGGATATTCCTATATTATTATTATTATTTTATTTCCTTTGATTTCTAGCGTGTACACATTTCTTTCCGGGTCCCGCACAGGGAAACTAAGGTTAGAAATGGCGTCATGACACTTTCCAGTGACAAAAAAAACAACAACAAAAAACAAACAAAAAAAACATAATTTTACATAGATAGAGCTCTTCGTAAGGTGTGGGCTGTACTCGTGAGAACAATTTTTTGTATTTCTTTAATGCATGGGCTTCCAGGAATCCTTCACTTAGTCTACTGGAATTTTTTCCAACCAATCCGAGGGCTCCAACTACAACAGGGATAGCTGATGTTCCCCTGTGCCATAATTTTGAGATTTCGATTTCAAGGTCTTTGTATTTTGATAGCTTTTGGAAGATCTTTAAAGATAGATTGCAGTCTGCAGGGACTGTTATATCAATAAGGAGGCACTTTTTGTGAGCGATCTCTAATAACAATGTCTGGGCAGTTAGTTCTGATTGTTCTGTCTGTGTGTATTGTGAAGTCCCCTAAAATTGTAACAGGTCCTATCTCCATAACCGGGTCTGGGTGGTGTTCGTACCAGTTTCTTTCAATTTCCTTCCCGTAGGAGTTGCAAATCTTCCAGTGCAGATATTGGCCCACTGTGTCATGCCAGGTTTTATATTCAATGGGTGTCAATATTATTATTATTATTATTATTATTATTATTATTATTATTTCCTTTGATATCTGGCGTTTACACATTTTTTTCCGGGTCCCGCCCAGGGATTTAAGGTTAGAAATGGCATCATGACACTTTCCACTGCAAAGAAAGAAAAAAAATGACATAGATAAAGCCCTTCGTAAAGTGTGGGCTGTACTTGTCAGAACAATTTTTGTATCTCTTTGAGGCATGGACTTCCAGGGATCCCTTCAATTAGTCTACTGGAATCTTTTCCAACCAATCCTAAGGCTCCAACTACAACAGGGATTGTTGATGTTCCCATGTGCCACATTTTTGAGATTTCTATTTCAAGGTCCTTGTATTTGACAGTTTTTCGAATATCTTCAAAGATACATTGCAGTCTGCAGGGACTGCCATATCAATAAGGAGGCACTTATTTTGTTTGTGGTCTTTAATAACAATGTCTGGGTGGTTGGCTTTGATTGTTGTGTCAGTGTGTATTGTGTAGTCCCATAGAATTGTAACAGGTCCTAACTCCGTAACCGGGTCTGGGTGGTGTTAGTACCAGTTTCTTTCAGTTTCCTTCCCGCAGGAATTGCAAATTTTCCAGTGCAGATATTGGCCCACTCTTATTATTGTTAATATTATTCTTTCCTTCAATTTCTGTTGTGCACACATTTCCTTCTGGGTCCCAACCAGAGAGCTAATGTTAGAAATGCCTTCATGATATTTTTACTGTGTATTTCTGTAAAAAAAAATAACCAACCTAAGACCACATACATTTTACATAAAACCCTTCGCAAAGAATGAGTACAAAATTCTCTTTAATGGGTTCCTTTAATGAATTTCTCTGTACATTTTCTAACCAAACTGAGGTTTCCAACTGCAATTGAAATTATTCATATCCTGATGTGCCATATTTTTTAAATTTCCTCTTCAAGGTCCTTGTATTTTGATAGATTTTTCATTATCTGTGATTAGTAATTTCTAGTTAGCAAGCATTGGCCCTGTACAGCAAGAATAAAACCTCCGCTTTCAGCTTTGAACCCGGACCCGCACTACGTAGCCACTAATGCGTACGAGGTTTGTCGACATCTGCTTGTCTGGTACGAGCGGAGTACTGACCATGAACAGGTTTTTCTTGCTACCGTTTTCTGCATTTGGTCCATTGCATTCGCTTTGGCGTTCTTTTTTAGGCTCTTTGCCGCTGCTGTGGTGGCATTGTGGCGTACTTGCATTTCTTCACCGACTTGAAATTCAATTTTGAATTTGTTGCTTTCCCTTATTGAGGAATTCATTTTCAGGTTTTGTTTTTTTCCGTTTTTTTAAAGATCCCATATATGTTTAGAAATTATCGTGTTTCTCGCGTATTTACTATTTGTAAAGAGGATGTTTGTAGTTTGACTGTTTCCAGGGCCCTTCACTTATTCTTATGTATTTTTCTTTGTTATCTGCTGTTTGTACAGTGGCTTTGTATATAAAATTACTTTGCACGCAATTGCCGTTTATCTGCAGTTACGGGTGGATTTGTTTGGTGTGGAAGATTTGTTTTACGGTGTGTTAAATCTTATGATGTTTTTTTCTGTTTAATGTTTTGGTATTGTATCTTGTGTCGCCGAAAATCCACAAAAATTTAGAGCTTTTTCATGACTTGTTCTGAATTCTTTAAAGATGGTTTAATACGCATCATTTTCAAGTAACCCAGGGTTGATTATGAGATCTACTTGATTATATTGGGCGGGTCGTTGGAAGAGGTGTGGCATGTAAAGTGCTGAATTTTCTATACGGCGGATACGTATTTTTACTGAGGTTGAGTGTGATGTCTAAGAAATCTATAGGTTTTAGATTTGTTTTATGTCTATGTCAAATGCTATATTTTTTAACATTATTGTTATTATTTTTCTGGTTTTGGCCAGTGTGATACAATTTCTTAGGGTTATAATAAAGTTATCTCTGTTTATGCCTACATTTAAGCAAAATAATCGACACAAATGATATAATGAACATATCAGTCATATGTCCACTACAGTATTTACACATGTTATACCCAGGATATTCAGCACTTTACCCATATTATATAGCTTACTTTAAAAATATATTTTATGATATATATATATATATATATATATATATATATATATATATATATATATATATATATATATATATGCACATTTCATTAAAAACGACTGACAAGGTGCTTTTATTTAGTTTTTTATATAATTTCTCGTGCGATCTAATAAAGTTTTTCTTTTCGGATGATAAATTATATAAAAACTGTCCGAATCTTCTTTTTATCCGAGCGCTTTCGGCTATAAATTTAGCCATTTTGAAGGATTATATTTCAACTGTTAGAATTAGAAATAGTTTGTTATATGTATGTTTTATAAAGTGATATGGCTTTTTTATATAATTTATATAATCCGAAAAGAAAAACATTATTAGATAGCATGAGAAATTGTATAAAAAACTAAATAAAAGCACCTTGTCATTCGTTTTTTAATGAAATGTATATATATATATATATATATATATATATATATATATATATATACGGGTGGGGGGAATGTATGACAAATTGGAAAAGTTATCTTGTGAAGTGATTCGCCGATATTGGGAATTTTTAATTTTTTCATTTTATTTTATTTTATTTTTTGGATTGCCCACCGGAACAAGATTGGCCACAATTTTGACATAAAAAATGCTACTTTGATCAAAGGAGAAAACAATTCACTATGAAGAAAATGTTTAGAGTCCTTTGATCTCCACAATAAATTTGCGCCCAGAGGATCTTACAACATTTCACTATTCCTGGAAGATTTTCTACTCTAGCAGTGTCGAATATCTAATAATTAAGTGATGGAAACTAAAAGAAAAAGAATCTCAATGAAATTGTATATATATATATATATATATATATATATATATATATATATATATATATATAATTAATTTTACGTTCCCAGCATCCCTAGTCCGGACGCATGCGCAATTGCACCAACATTATAGTCAAATGAAGTCCTAAAGGACGAAAAATGTCACAAGAAAACATTTTCCACTTTGTCATACAATTTCCCCAATACTGTTCTGGATGCAAAAAATAGCAGATTTTCGGTAAATTCTGTTTCTGTTTGATCCCGCCGAGGCATACCTTCACAGTAAGAACATGCCATGCCACTTACATAGTAGCAAACCCACCCACATTCCTTCTGTATTCCATCGGTGGGAAGTAAGTTCCACTCAAACAGCTCCTTTCGCGAACCACTGCCCTGTGGAACCGACTCACAACAGGATGTTTCCCCGATTACTAAAATCTTAACCTGTCCAAAACTAGGGTTAATCTTTATCTCCCTTACCTATATACACACAAAGTGCCTCGAGTGGCCTCCGAGCCTTGTAAAGAGTGACCCTAACTGTAAATAAATAAATCATTTCATTTGAAATGATTTTGTTTGTTGCGAGTTTTCCGACTGGGGTTTTTCGATGATTTTCAATGGCAGCTTTCAAATAGTCACCATTTTAAATTAAAAACAAAACCTGTCTGCTTACTAAAAATTCTTTTTTAAATGGGTTTTTTTAAAGTCTCACTTTCAGCTCATTTATAGCGTGCCTTCAACTCATAAAAGATGAAAAATATTAACTAAAATTCTTTCTATATGTTTTATAAAAATGCGCCGAAAAACGCCGACTAAAAGCCAAGCTATTTTTATGTTGAATAGCCTGTTAAATGGCGTTCAATGGGTAACGCATGTAGAAGTTGACAGAAAAGCGTTGATCGATGATGGCATCAAATGATCGATTGTCTGCCAGATGGTTGATGATGCTGGGGAGAATTATGGGAGGGCCGATGATAGCAGGTGGTAGCAAATATCTCGCGTCAATAGTCAGATGTCGAGAGGATGGGAAGGGAGAAGGCTAGAGGTGAGAATAACGATAAACTTGACACAGTTAGAGAACGAGTTTTTGACGTTCTTCAGGGTGGAGATGTCCGGCAGGTATTTAATCAGGGATAGATAGATATAAAACGATAGCTGACAAGACTGCTGACGATCTAACCGTCAGTCGCGCGGGGAGGTGCTGGGTGGCACCGGTCAGTGTTTGAATAAAGCCTTCTGTTGGGTTGTGGCAAATAAGAAAAGCAACTGATTCAGGAAACATGTCATTCATTTTATACGGATTCTACAAACGTATTTTCATTGTTTTCTTTTCTTTTTTTATCACCAGCTTCTTTCTAAGTTGAGAATTTTAATGCTTAAAACTTTGATTTCCAAATTAAATTTAGTGGTAGGAAAAGCGAACAGGAAACTTGGTCTTTTTTTTTTAAACAAGGCGATAATACCACTAAGATGCAAGGCGTTACTAAGAGTGGAAGAGAATAAGAATTTAGTGAGGAGAAAGGACAATAAAACAACAGGTTTCCGGGAGACAGAAGATGGCGATAATGCCACTAAGACGCAAGGGGTTACTGGGAGTGAAAGAGAATTAGAAGACTTTAGTGAGAGGTCAATAAAAGAACAGGTTTCTGAGAGACAGAAGATGGCGATAATGCCACTAAGGCGCAAGGGGTCACTGGGTGTGAAAGAGAATTCGAAGACTTTAGTGAGAAGAAAGGACAATAAAAGAACAGGTTTCTGAGAGACAGAAGATGGCGATAATGCCACTAAGACCCAAGGGGTTACGGGCAGTTAAACAGAATGAGATGACTTTAGTGAGGAGAAAGACAATAAAAAACAGGTTTATTTTTTAAGTTCGCAGGTGGCTAGGAAGCGCGAATTTTCTGCAGGCGAGAAATGCGGGAAAGGAAATTATTAGAACAGAACTGACGGTTACATTCAGCTAATACAGCATTAAAACGATGAGACCTAATTGCCAATCTAGTAGTACGCTTAAATTCATGCAGTCGCGGTACCAAAGACGACATATAATTAGAACAATTGCCATGAAAATATTTATAGAAAAGACATAGGGATACCAAATCACGGCGGTGGCAAAGGGATTCAAGTCGAGATACCAGGTGAGGAGCGATAACACCCTTCTTTGGATTTTGTCGAGAATCACGTGATATATAGCCGGAGAAGCAGACAAGATATGTCAGTAACATTTAATGCTAGGTTGAATAGTAGATTTGTAAACATTCTCTAGTCCGACATAGTAAATAGACTTTCCTTGCAGCAGACCTAGCCATTATTTTCTCTTTCGGAATTCTAATAATTTTACTTGGAAATAACATCGTTCCAAAATATTAATCGACTGAAAGATGTGATGTGGTCGTAATGTAACAGTTCAGACGACTTAGATGAAATCGAAATTCTAACTGAATCCGTGTCATTCACTTTCACACAAATCCCCTTATTTAAAAAAATCATGAATTCATCCCTACTACCCCCTCCCAATCGGTTATGGCGTAAATAGCAGGCTTGATTGGGTTCTCTTGCTTGAAATGATAACCAGTCTAGAAGAAGGATAATTCCTAATTAAAAAAAAAAACATTGAAGAAGGATGGGTTCCGTCAGGTAATGATTTCGGCACATGTAATGCTCGTACAACTCTAATAGGGTACATTATTTGTGACGTGATAGTGTTGTTCTACACAACATAATTTATAGACAAATTCTACACATGCATGCTGGGGGTTTTCCTAATCAATAAAAGTGAACAATTCTCCCTGCCACCCACACATTATTTCTTTGCCACTGAAGTCAGAAGTATATAACCATTTGACTGTATCCAATTAGCCTAATAAACATTGACTTATAATTGCTTTACATTGCCTTGCCTTATATTACATTGTTTAATTTTTTTATTATTCTGTTCTGTTCGTCTTCTTATTTTTATTATTATTGTTGTTAAGAATTTTGTCAATTTCACTTAAAAACGCAGAAAAGAAAAAAAAAAGATTTCTATCAGGGAGAATAAAATATTTGCTTGATTTGGGTTGATTCTTCTGTATTTATGCCGCCATATTCAGCAATTAGCATATTTTCTCTAGATTTTAAAAAGATTGCTCCCCATTTGAGCTAAATTCCCCTTTTCGATGAATCGAGGCCATTTTCGATATAATTAAATGGTTGTAGCTAAAATTGCAAAATGGAGCGAAAGAAGTGGGAATCTGCCAGTGGGGCGGTCGTTTGCTTTGGCGCAATCGCATCTTCAGGTCGGGATGTTAGGCGAAAAATGCTTCGTCTATTCGCGAACAATTTACTAACTTCCTGTAGCGTTGCGCAGTATGTCCTGGTTCCTCCAATGGAATGTATTGCCTTCAATCCTATCAAAGACAAGAAAGACAGATTCACCTTAGGTTGATATATTGAGGTGCTTTAAGTCTGACCAAAATTCATTTCTTCAAGTTCATGTTGGCTAAAGATCAAATACACTTGTAAGATTTCAAAAAAGAGCTGATTTTGCATTAGCATAATAGTATGGGGTGATGTAATAGTCAACGAACTGGACTTTTACTAGGTTCGATTGTCACATGTTTCCTCATGAGCAGAGCTTTGTGCCAAAATACTCTACGTATAATAATATTAATAATAATAATAATAATAATAATAATAATAATAATCTGGCAAAACAAGACGTTCGAAGATGATATCAAGAAACTATATGGAGAACTGGGAAAAAATAAAATAGAGATAATTGACCCCCCCCTATTATTAAATGTAAGTTGAATGACATTAAAAGATTGGACGCCAAGATTAGAAAAAAAATGCTTACCCCAAGGAGGATACACAACCCAAAATCAGAGCTTGAATCCAATTTGAATTAAGTCTAAAACTACTACAATCGGATTAGAAGAATACCTCACAAAAACCAATGACCGTCTCCTACAAATATTAAAACACCAAATCCACTCCATCAACAAAGAAGCTGAACTCTTCAAGAAACAGCAGAATATACCTGAAACCATAACCGACAAAAACGAAGTGAATATCATCTACGTCAAACAAGTAAAGCAGAAAGCAAAACAACGTGGTCAAATTAAATGACAAAAAAACTGGGAGGACAGGGCGTTGTATGGCAAATATTTGAAAAGCGAAAAGAAGCAGACGTGAGCCAACAGAAAATACATCAGTGGCTGAGGAGCATCATGTTGGAATCTAAAACAAAAGGTCTAATTATTGTAGCTCAGGACCAAAGCCTCGCAATCAGATCCTATCACTGTCGTATAATCAAGTTTGGAACTAAAACGAAATGCAAGCTATTCGGAAAATATGATGAAACTAACGACCATATTATCTCAGGATGTCCAGACATGCCAATTCAAATTGACGGGTAATTAAAAGCCAACAGACCTGATATTATCATAAAAGACAAGAAATTCAGAAAGTGTATGACACTTCACCTATAGCAGTCCGATCTGAGAGAAATATCTCCATGAAAATTATTCAGAAATTGTCCAAATACAAGGACCTGGAGATTGAGATTAACAGGATGTGGAGAATGAAGACTGAGGCTTTACCTATAGTAATCGGAGCTCTGGGCCTTGTGGGAAAATGAATGGACAATTTTACTGTGTCGCAGGTAATATCAACATACAAGTTGCTCAGAAGATCGCTCTACTAGGAACATCCCATATACCAAGAAAAGTGCTATCAATTAAATGACACTTCTCCTATAGGGCCTAAAAACCATTGTTTGGACCAGGAACTACAGGATACAAAGCAGGGGCTACAGGATACACAAATAATAATAACAACAACAATAATGATATATTTGTGTGCATGTGTGCTTGTGTGTGTGGCTATGTGCGTGTGTATGTGCTTGCATGTGTGCGCGCGTGTGTCGTGGTGAATGTAAAGTTTTGGAAAACTGTCGTCGAATACATTTGTATCTTTCCGTGCGTTTATAATTTTCGAAAATTTCGAATATTTTTCAAAATCTACGCTTAAATAATGGTGCCATTTAAAGCAATTGGCAAATAAAAACTTTGTTTGTATAACTAAAATAAAAAAAAATTCTTATCTGAAAAGGAACTCCATGAAAGTAACTCCGAAAGACATTTGCTTTAATTAATTATCAACCAGGAAATTGTTTGGTCTTCATTAACATCATCCCCAGGAGATTATAAAATAAATCATCTTACCAAGAGTGTGAATTACTTTCTACAAAAGAAATGAATTCTTCATAACAGAGATGATTCAACAGACTACAATGACACATTGGAATTTATATTTGTATGTCCACATAAGGACACAACAGAAAAGGCAATTCTCCGAATAGATAGCTTGAACATAACGCATGAAAACCTTCAACAAAACCGATTGATAACTTGTAAATCAAAGAAGAGGTGTGATGTTTAAACCGAAAATAGCGATGAATGCGAGGTACTAAGGGAGTTCCCATGAACGATCATTTTCAGAATGAAATCATTCGGATGGCTTAAATGAAAATCAGATTATGGTTGAAATATATTGCAATGGGAGGAGTAATTGAATCCCAGGTCACTTGTAATATAGGAATAATTATTCATGGTCACACTTTTCACTTTTATTTTTAAGAAATAACCTCGGCACAAAGAAGGAGAAATTAACTCTTTGCTGGCTGTCGAAAAATAGGGAAAGACACCAATAGATATCATGGTAATATTCAGCGTTAACACACACACACACACACACACACACACACACACACACACACACACACACACACACACACACACACACACACACACACACACAAAGCTCAGTTATCCTTACATGATTTTGGACGACAGTAACGTATCTCTGTCAAGAGATGGACTATAAAATAGGAGTAGATAGGTTCGCCTATTGTCCGGCTCATACTACTCCCAAGTCTTTTAAACACGACGAGAGGTTTATCCCTTGTTTCCTGTTTAGGATTGATTTTCCGGTTCCCCTCTAAAGTCTTCTTCAGCTCTATACTCATAACTCTTGTCCTTTTCTACGCTAATACACCACCGCACAATAACCCTCTACCTTGAGTTGCTCTTAGGCATTGTTATCGTTGAACATTAGTAAAAAAAATTGGATGCAAAGTATCGAGAAATTTGGATTGCGGAAATAATGAACAAATAAATTTATTCTGGAAAAGACAAACTTCTAGAATCAAATCTGGCAGCAAGTCTATTACTAGGGGGTGACGTCTAACCCTTCCACCTTGACAAACTATTGGTGATATTCGTTGTCTTGTGACAGTGTATAGAAAGAATACTTCTGCTGTCATTTGGATTGAGAGTTATCGGTTTATCCAAGCAAAGAAACTAACCAGCGGCACAGAAAGGCTGTTTTACTTCCGTGTAGTGAGATATTCACACATCTGCTGGTTTTCATGCTGACCGGATATTCTTGGCGATACACTTTCTATCTCTGGTTAGCTCGTCACACTCTTTCATTAAACTAAACACATATACAGATAAATCTTATGTAATCATATTTGTACATAAACCGTGCGATCTGACTATATCTTTTGTTTTCATTAAATCACGTTTCAATAAAATGTTTTTCCTTCATCAGAATTTACTATGAACTTTTGAAATCAAGTAATCTTATTCAATCTATTACATAAGATTCAAATGTAAATACATTTTATGGCTTCGCTTTTTATAAATATTAATCAAGAACTTTTTTTTATTAATTATTTTATTTATTGAAACAAAACAAGTTTAGTTGACCATTGAAGACAATTCCAGAACAAAGTAACTATAAACATTTTTTTCTATCCTCTGCCAGCCGCAATGATGGAGAAAGCATGACCTCGAACCATCGCCAGTGAGACACGCTGCAAGAGCCACTCCGTTTCGCGAGGCTCGTTCCTTAATCGCTCCAATCCTCCGAAGGAACGCCATCGAACGAGGGCCAATAACCCCTGAAGTCTCCACTGCCACAGGAGTAAAAAAAAAATCTATCAGCAAGAGAAGAATATTTAAGTATTTTTTTTTATCTCTGCGTCCCGAGCGACGGACCCCGGCTCAACCGCGGACCTGATCAAATTACCGGCTGAAAATGTATCCGCACAGGTCGCATCCCAAATCAACGACTTCCCCATTTTAAAAGGTAAAATGTTAATGCCACCCGGCCGCTTTCCATCACCACGGTCGAGGCCTACGGGTTCGATTTGGGAAGGGAACCCAGCTGCATCCAAACCTCTTTTGATGATGTCGTTTATTTCAAGAAATTGTGATGAGATTTTATTTGTTTACTTCTTAAGAAAGATCACCCACAGTGTGGGGAATATCACACAGTCCAGGAAATTCAAGACTGATTATGAAAAAAAAAGTTTAAAATGTAAATAGAGAATTAGAATTTGTTTCTGTAAATGTTTATCGATAGATTTTTTCACGATGATCTGAAAGGTGAATGGCAAATACTCGAAATATGATTAAAAGCGGACCAAATTGTAAATATCTCATTCAAGCGAATATGACGCCCATAAGTAATCTTCGTGTGTGGTATGTGGTTTGGTAGACATTTTATGGCTTATCGGATAAATCTTTGGGGGATTTTTGTGTGGTTGAAAAGTTTTCTCTCGGTGCGATTAGACACTGAGCACTATTTTGAAGGGGAAAAAAAGAAAAAAATACATAGAAAGTAGGCTGCGTGTCATATTGAACTGAGCAAAAAAAAAATGCGTTTGGTGAAACATCTGCGAACATCTGTGCAGAGATATTAAAGCAAAAGTCGGCTTTGATTGAACGCGCCAGTTTATTCAATGTTCCTCGAGAGGACTCGATGACCCATAAATCGATTAACGCGCTAGGAAAAAATCTATTGGCGAAAGTTTGTTTATTTGCATATATTTTAGCGTCTTTTTGGCTTCAAAGGCCCGACGCTGGGAACTCGAAACAGTTCCAAGCGAAGAGCCGACTATTTAATGGCAATATTTGTAGTTAGCACTTATCTTTACAAGATCGGCGTTGAAATAGTTTTGTCAGCCTGAAATTTTCAATCGAGCCTAGTTAAAAAAAAAAAGAAGGATTTTAATGCTGATTGCTGATTTTCTAAGCAAGCACCCCTTCTCCAGACATATGCGTCCACCACACTCTGATTTGACTTTGTTCTATACTAATATAAATATTTGGTCACCTCGAGGAGGTGTACTGGTGAGCAAGCGTGTCTCGCTAGAACAATTACGACTGAGTAGTGAGTTCGATCCCATACTTTCGGCCTTGTGCCACATCTAAGCTACGCTTGGAAAATCACTACTAATATAAAGATGAGAGTGCAGCTACACCGCACATGACAGGCTCCCAAGCCGTTGGGATGTCATCACCTCAGCATCAGGTAACTCGCTGTTTTGTTCCTGATTCAGTCTAAGCTACTTTTTGTAATTTAACCACACAAATCATTAGATACTCAACGCAAGACTAATTATTATGACCTTGTACCAGACTTGGCCGATACAAATAAATATATCTATAACCATCATTGGTTAGGTTTGTCGATCATTGCAAATTTGCTTCTGGTGGTGTTGATTAAATCTATATTATAAAAGAAGAGGTGATTGTCTGTCAGTCACATACTGTCTACATGTGACTGTTCATTTGTGTATGTAACTCACACACAAACACACACACACACACACACACACACACACACACACACACGCACACACACAAATTCGATTTGACTGAGTTTGAAATAAGATATTGAAATAATACATTCCCCTCCAACTCAGTCTGGACAACCCGTAACTTTAGCTAAGCAATAAAATCACAAAGTTGGAGACAAGAAAAAGTTATTTTGTCAGCCCTAAAATATCAGATGAACATAATATTTTCTTGAACTTTTCTTAAATTATTCGATAATAAACCAAATTAGTCAGGTTCTAAAATAGTATCTTTAGAATAGAGAACAGTCGTTGTAGACGAAATTTATAAAGTTTCTTGTACACTAATTGTTCCTTTTTTCTGGCCCTGTGCCAAACACAGTTATCCTTTGGAAACAATGTTGCATCAATATAAAAAATAGATTTTATCATTGACGCTTAATATTTGCGCACGAAGCTTCGAAGATATTTTTCTTCTGTTAGGAAATTTTTGATCATGGCTCTCCACAACTTCTTATCCTTTGCATCTCTTAGTAATGTTTGTCTTTTTATCTATCCACACGACCCCCCCCCCAAATTCTTGTTCTACCATTTATTTACACAGGCCTGCTATATAGGTTACTTTCTGTTTCCCTCTTCCTCCCTTGATTTCAATGTCATGTGAGTGTCAAATTTACTTGTCCCAGAAATGTCGTGTCTCTTTCTGGTACTAACTATAAGTGTCCCTTTGTTCCTACTTTCCAAAAAAACTTCCTCGTTGTTCATATAGTCGTCTCATGGTATTCTCAGCATCCTTCTGTAGAACCACATTTCAGCTGCCTCAAGTCTTCTCTTCGTTACTGAGGAAATTTACGTATAAGGAGGGTTAATATTACAACACAGTTCAATATTATTTTGCTTGTTTCTAATGATTTTATCCTGTTTCTTAATACTTTGCTTTGCTTTTGGAAGGCATCTTTTGCTATCTCAATGAACCTTCGCGTTCCTGAATCACACTTTCCGTCATCTGTTGCAGCACTTCCCAGATAATCAAGTTTCTTTACTGGTTTGGATTTAATGTCTCCATTTCGTAGCTTTTGCTTCTTGGTTCATTCCTCTAGTTAACGACGATATATTTTATCTTCTTACAATTGGTGATTAGTCTTTTCTTCTAGCTTTCCTTTAATACCTTGTCCCGGAGTTACTGCAGTTTTCTTTTTGCTTTTCTTATGTTCATAAGGATTATACCGACGAATAATAAATCCTGCGAGGATTCCTATCACTTTTAACGCCGCCTCTCTGTGAAAGTCAAACAAATCGGTTACAAAGATGCATCCTTCAATAACTGCCTCTATATCTCTGAGATGAAGTATTATCATTATTTACATTATTTACATTATTTGGACTCTTATCCTCAATTTTACTGCCGTATTCAAAACGTTTCAGACGCTGTACGCTCTGGCTTTCTTCAGTAATAAGGAGTGTTAGCGAAAAGCCATGAATAACAACAAAAATTGCAATATGATCTCTGATATAAAATATATACAATAATCATAACAGAACAATTGAGTACTGGTAAAAAATGACTGCTCAGAAATTCATACACAGATATCCTCAAGGACACATGACCCGTTGGTTAAATCCAGTGACCAGGCCCAAAGAGTTATGAGTTCAATACCAAGCTACAGCAGTGGTGAACCGAAACTGGGAGAGTTGAGTTAAAGGGAAATAACTGAGATATCCAGAAGAGTCATGGCACGTGGAACTAGAACAATCTACTCAGTTGGACGAAATAAAGGTTCGAAATTCCAATCACCTGAAGAAGGCCGGAGCGTACAACGGCCGAAACGTTGTGAATATGGCAATGAGGATAACAGTCCAAATAACATAAGGGCTTCTTTAGCTGTTTTCATTTTTTTTCTGTATTTTCTCAAATAATTTGATATCCAGTAAATATTCTAGATTATTCAAATCTTAATAATAATTATTAATAATTCAAATCTTAAATTTCTGCATTTGCTCAATTTTGACCAAGCCAAATTGTGTAAAGGCGTTTTAACTCTTCTTTTTTGTAGAAGTTTGTACCTAATTATAAGCTACAGTTTCGCATGTTGATTTTGAAGCAGGCTGTCAATCAGTGTAATTGGCGCTACACACTCTTCCTACGCCCATTCATCTTTAATAGTTGTCAACTGCATTAAACTAAGCATAGTAAATGCCAATATTCACACATTTTGGTATTTGTATGTGTGTGTGTGTGTGTGAAAGAGAGAGAGAGAGAGAAAGAAAGAAAGAACGAGAGAATGAGAGAGAAAAGCAAAGAAAGAGAATAATGCGTGTGTATATGCAGGTGTGTGTGTGTGTGTGTGTGTGTGTGTGTGTGTGTGTCTTGTATGCATATGTGTCACAAGCTTGCTTCTGTATTAAAAGCAGGATATTTGTTTCAAGTTTCCGTGAAGCGGATATCCGTGGGTATTGCCTTTCTTGCATCGGCCGCGCCAAAACGGACATCCGGCCTCGGCCGTGTCCAAAATTGTCGGTTTTCACTGAAAATTGGCAACGATTTTCAGTCTTGAAGCACAAAAGCTTATCAGGGGATTACGGACGACCACTCTCTTCCCACCCCAAATCCTTCCCCCGAGACCGTGCTGCAGTCTCCTCACCTACAATCTGCCTCTTCGGAACACACATCTTGGACCAAGGAAACTTCGTTTACTCATACAAATATAGATACGCAAACTTATATGCAA
>OZ038486.1:3267500-3300000 GCA_964036315.1 Acanthosepion esculentum | reverse complement strand
GACGAGTCCAAGACATATTCCGGAGAGGTGGGTTCATCTCCACAACAACCCCCTTTTAGATATGCATTTTCTTTAGTCGATACTTCTTCGACATGGGGCCACTTCCAACGTTTTAGTCGGATTACGTTTCCGCTTACCTTAACGTTGTATTGTATTTTCAGTTTTAGGAATAGCAACTTCAAAGGTATCGTAAAGTATGACTATCGGTGAATTAAATTGTATTGGTTGCTTATTCTGTGCATATCTAGACATCAATTAATTTATATGTCTTCTATGTTGATATCGTCCACAATATACATCATAATACCAAAGCACTGAATAATTTTTCCTTCCAGTCAATTTTCTTTTCCGAGTTAAAAAGTATTTAAAGAACTTTACCGCCGATCTTAAATGACCTGGTAGTTTCGTATCGTCGAATATTCTTTCTATTCCCTGGCAGTAATTTGTCAAAAATGGATCTAACTTTCTTAGCAAACATGAGCTCTGCAGGTGATATTTTCGCAATGACGCTTGCATTTAACGTCATTCGACATACTCTCAAAAATTCTTGCGGTGCCATTTCTTCAGCTACCAAATCTTTAGTTTTTCTTAATGCTCTTTTGAAGGTGTCAACAAATTGCTCAGGTTGACCATTCTACCTCAAGTGATAAATCAGCGTTCTCAAATGTTTTAACCACGTAGTTTTTGTAGAAATTTAAAAACTCATCTGAAGTAAATTGTGTTCTATTATCAGATACCACAATAGCGGCTATTCCAAACCTTGCAAAAAGTAAAAATTTAATTGTTATTCCGTTGGTAGCTCATTTACACTTCAATATCTCGGGACATTTTGTGAAACTGTCGACCACAATTAAATAGTATGAACCGCTTAGTGGTACAACAAAGTCCATATGCAGTCTTGCCTACGGTTTATCGGTGCTAAGTCATGCCTAATAATTTATAGGTGATGATTTTGTTGCTGAATTACAACGATTATATTTTCTAACTTTATTTTGAATATCCTTGTTCAACTTTGGCCAATAAATATAGCTTCCCACAAGGGACTTCTTTCTCACGATTCCCGGTTGTCCTATATGGAATTGTTTCAAAATCCTTTATTGTAGTGATAACGAAATTACTATTCTTTCCGCGTACAAAAGTACTCCATCACAAATAGAAAATGTTGTATTATGATTTCCTGGTTTAATTTTAGTTTTACTCCATTTGGACTTAACGTCATTCATAATTCTTTGAATAAACTTATCCTTTTTAGAACGAATTTTCATATCGTCTATCGTGACCGGCAAATTTTTAATAGTGCTACACACCAGGTTTTTAATTTCGCTTTCGGATTCCAGCGAATCAATCACAGAGTCTTCAAAATCTTCTTTACATTTCGATATCTATCTGGACAAGCCATCTACGCGTCCCAATTTTTTTGAAAACTAATTTCCATCTTGAAATCATAGTTCAACAAAATCGTAGCTCAACGCGGTTGTCTGTTTGCAATATGTGAGAGAATCCCTTTCTTGGAACCGAATGCACTTAATAATGGACGATAATCAGTTTGCAGTATGGATTTCCTTCCTAGTATCATCCTGTAAAAGTTCTTTACAGCAAAAATTATAGCAAGCTCTTCCTTTTCATTTCAACTCTAGCCTTTTTCCGTATTTGTCAAACTTCTTGAAGCATGAACTACTGCTTTCACTGTACCGTTTTCGAATTTATGGCCTATTAACGCTCTTACGCCGTATTCATTCGCGTCCAACGCTACTATTATCTGTCGGTGCGGGCCATAATATGTCAGCGATAACTCTGAAGTTAATAGTTTTTTCATTCCTTCAAAAGCTTTTTGGCATTCCGCCGACCAATTCCATATCGTACCCTTTTCAAGGAAATTATTCAGAGGTGATCGCAATTTGTACATATCTGGCACAAATATTATTTAAATTTGCTAATCTTGGAAATGAGTGTAGGGTCACTAGATTTGCCGAGGGAATAATGTCTTTAATGCTACTTGCAATAGTGGGATCTGGTCTTCTTCGTCGATTATTTGACCTAAATATTTAATTTTATCCGTAAAGAACTGACATTTCTATTCACTGAGTTTGAAACTGTCATAATGCAGTCTCTGAAATACTTGCTGAACCAGTTTTACGTATTGTATTTTCGTAGCGTTCTTAATAATAATGTCATCTACGTAAGCGACGGTACTGTCGAGTCCAGCCAACATCATATCCATTATTTGCTGGAAAATATCTGGGGTTACTTTTACGCCGAAGGGTAATCATCTAAAATTGTAAAGTCCTTTATGTGGATTAATAATCAAATACTTCTGGCATTCCATATCCACTTTGAATTGAAGTCATACCTCAGACAGGTCAATTTCTGAAAAAAAAAAACACCATTTAATTTGCAAATATATCCTCTGGAGTTGGTAGGGGATATACATATTGTAGGAGGAAGTCATTCAGCCCAGTCGAAACATCTGCACATAAACGAATTATTTTTCTCTTTATAATATCGTGTCTCATTCTGAGTAATCTATTTTTTTTTAAATAACTCGTTTTTCTAACCTATTCAGTTAAGTGTTAATAGACTCCAACTCAGCAAAGGCTATCTTTCTTTTAGGTTTAAAAACTGTGAAAATATTCGTGAATTTATTTTTTGGTTTACTCAGTGTTTCTTTAGCTGTAATCTTTTTATACGGCGAACAATTAATCTTTCCGCAGAATTAATTAATCGGCAATTTCATAGTTCAAATAATTCTAGCCAATCAACGCCTAGTAAATTCGGGTTGGAATTTTTTAGTACGTAAACATCTGATTTTTTTAGTGTTATTTTCAAGAGCGATGTTACATGTAATTTTCCCAATAACAAATAATTTCTTGACCGATATTCTTCTAGCAATTTTGTCATTTCTGTTTTTCTTTAAGTTAGGTTTGACAATCCTGTTCTAATTTTATTCGTCAATAATTGTAATATTGCTACCAGTGTTGAATTGAGATTTTACCGTAACGTTATTTATGTTTACTCTAAACGAATTTTCTATTATTTGAACTTTCCAGTTTTTTAGCTAGTAGCACTACTTTCAGCAAGTTAATTTGTGTATTTCTTTTGCTTTTCGACTTGCAGTAGATTCCTTTGTGACTTGTTTTTGAACATTTAAAACATTTGTTTTTAAAATAGACACTACTTTCTGAAATCAAACATACCACAGCCATAACATGGATTAAGTTTAGCAGTATTTTTATTTCGTATTTTTTTTTTTTGGTAATAATGTCTTTTTCGATGTACTTGTACTTCTGACGTGCCATTTTGTTTGATTTTATTTTTCTCGCGCCATAAATTGATAATTTTGAGCACACTTCCGCGACAGTCTGTATCATTAACCTTGAATCCCGTTCAAGTTTTGTAAGTTTTCGAAAGCATATTTCCGCAACGTTGCTTGATGTTAGACATCTAATGAATATTAGACATTTAAATCTGTCTGGGGATAGTTCGCCCAGTTTAAATTCCTCCCACTCACGTTTGATTTTACCAGCTTATGTGACAACGTGTATAAAAATGGGAATTCTTTTCACCAAAACCTTTTGATAATATCGATACTGCTTCGTTAAATGACATTTTTTCTAGAGTAATCGGTAAAATGAAATTTAGATATTTTTTCATGTTCAGCGGGGCACAATTTTCGTAACAAGACATATTTTCTTCTTATCCGACCATCCTTGACATTAGTCTCTGAAAATGGTCTCGTACCTTCTGAAGTACAATAGAAATGTAATGTTTTCTTCTGCGGAGTAATCGAATTCACTAAATGAATTAGCGACTGAGACCGGCGAAAATGAAATCGACGCATTGCCTGTTCCTTCCTTTTCCAGGATTGCCTTCAGCTGTTCACGATATTCATTCCGCTCCCGCTGTATTTGTTGTAATATTTGATGAATAATTATCTTCTATTCTTCCACGGTGTATTATTTTCGTACAAGTAGTCATTGAAGAAAAATTTGTTTTTTCTAATAGCAGTATGTCACACTCTTGGAATTTGTCGACTTTCGAGTCGCCATATGATTATACACGAACTACACAGAATTCTTTTCCGTGAATTTTGAAGTTTTTTCGTCAGCTATTTATGCTAAGTGAGAAAAAATAGCTTTTCTTTATCGTGGGAATTCGAATCCTCGCCGCCAATGTTATCTTTATTCCATTGAATGAAAATAACATATTCTATAAATAAATATAATGTCGACTGGAGCCAACGTAGTCTTACTGAATTCTGTAGTAAGGATATAAGGCTCGCTCCCGGCTAGCTCCCTCCTGACGATTCTTCAGTATATATAAAGGATTTTTATCCGATATTTTTCTTATTAGTATAAACGTTATTTTTTAGTTGTTTACTTTTTGGATATGAAACAGAAACTAACAGATATAAATTGGTAGAATTCTCAACGACAAGAACATGTCTTCAGTAACATGTAATTCTGACTTTGTCCTGTCAGACTGGCTCCGTGGCTGAACTGGTAGAGGCCCGATTCGAGTGGGATTTCCCTGAGTTTAAAATAGGATGCATTTTCGATTCCTGTCGGAGGCAGAATCTTTCTTCAATAGGATTATATATATATATATATATTACAATGAATCATTCATACAAAAAGTAAATTAGTAATGTTAATGATATAAAATGGCGAAATCCCATCGCTAACTAAATTTTAAAGATGCATTAACCTACTCATCACTTAATAAATTTTATGATACTTTTTTTTTAAATTATAGACTGTATTGTCTCTCCTTAAATATGAAAGAAATTTCAACAGTTTCTGAATTTTACCAAAAATAAACATCATTTTCATGCTTTTTATTTTAAGTTTTGACAATTAATGGGAATCCAACGAGTGACCAGTTTTGAAACAAGCTAAATATCTTCTTAGTTGGTTCGGATTTCGTAATGTCATTTGCGGCTGCGTGCCATTGGAGACTGCTGGGCGTGCCAAGGGTCTCACGCGTGCCGTAGTTTGCCGGCCTCTGCTTTATAGGACTGGAGTGAAGTTGAGCTCCAACAGATGTTGAATGGGATGAGCCTGTCTGCTTGGTGAGGATTAAATATTACACCCTTAGTTTTGGAGGCATTTGAGTTTATAAGGCATTATTCAACATCGTTTGATAGTCGAGGCGTTCAGTGGCCGAGACTTCTAAAACAGGGGTCGGCAACCTTTTGCTAACTATTTGCCGATTTAGGGTTTTTAAATCATTCAATGTGCCAACAGCATATGTATTTTTATACAAGTCAAGGTCAATATACCTGTTGAGTCCTGGAGTGAAATTAAGTTCCAATAAATGTTCAAAGGAAGGAGCCTGTCTGCTTGGTGAAGATGAAACGTTACTCCCTTACTTTTGGAGGTATTTTAATTTATAAGGCACTATTCAACATTGCTTGATCGTTGAGTCGTTCAGTGGCCGAGACGGTCTAAAACAGGGGTCGGCAACCTTTTGCTAAGTATGTGTTGACATTGAGTTTTAAATACGTATTTTCATACAAGTCAATATATCTGTTCTATAATACATTTTATATAGTAATATATAGTATTATATAGTAATATATATTATATATACTTTATTCAAATTGAAACAGCTAAATATCTTCTTTGCCATGTAGTAGTTATGGGTTCGGACTTCATGACGTTATTTGCGGCTGCGTGCCATTGGAAATTTCTTGGCGTGCCATGTGTGGCACGCGTGCCTTAGGTTGCCGGTACATTTTGTGGGTACAAGTATTTGTGTAAATGCCCCCTTCTTTTTTTTATCAATGTTATAAACATTTATTCTGTCCAGCAGCTTTTCTATTTATGGTATCTTTAATGAATGTTCCATGTTGTGTTGTATTAATTTCATAAAGTGACTTATGTAACACAATGGACATGACACTAATGTCTGAAGAGTGAGTATGTTCATTATAAGAAGCCTTAATCACTTTTTATAATGATCATTTGAAGACATCTGTTGAAGACGATGATCTTCACGGCAGATTTTTCATAAAAGGCATAATACATCATTTCTCATTACAACTGCATCCGAGAGCAAGGCCTATGGCCGTGAGATTGGAGGTTTCCAGCAGCATGGAACCACCTCTTAATAGCTGTTGTACCCAGGTCCACCCTGACCCGGGATGGTAGCACCTAGGTATGTCCAATTTAGGCCTTTTTAGCATTTTTTTTTTTAGTTGTTTTTTTTTTCAGTTGAAAGACACATTAATTTGTAAATTCTTGTAAAAATTAAGTACTTGTTGGAATTTAATGAAATCTTCAGAACTTATTCAGAAATGAATGAACTTATTTTAGAAATGTTTGTCTCTTTGAAAGTCATGGTATAAATATTTTTTTTATATCTGTTACCCCCCTCGAACTTAATTTTATGAAAACTCAAAAAAATTTTATTTGCAACCTGAAATTTTTTTTTAATTAAATGCACAAATCTCTGAAAAATCTAAATCATCGATTTTTTTGTTAAAAAAATGTCCAAGATTGTCCAAACTTTTACCTCAATTGTAAAAATACAAAACTCAATAAAACTAAGACAATATTTAATTAAGAAAGTTCTTAATGGCTTTTCTGAATAATATATACGAAGGTAATTATTATCTGAAAGAAAAGATTTTTTTTGATGAAAAATGAATTTTTACATTAATTTTTTTTTTGTTTCAATTTTAAATACACAATAGTGACAATATGACAAAAGGTTGTTATATATTTATAAATTAAGTTCTTTCTGCAACCTTATGGAAATGATATATTATGTTCTCTACTTTTTAAAGATGATAAATTTGAAAGCTTATTAAAATCTGACAACCAATGATATTTTTAAAATAATTTTTAATATTCCAAAATTGTATTTAAAATCGTCTCTAACGAAAGTATGGATGCACACCTTGAAATAATGTCACGTGAGTAGTTACTTTTGATAGAAGCAATGTTTTTTTTTTTAACTTCAGAAATGGCTTTGATTCGTTCAGTAACAACAAAACAACGCTTGTCAAGTTTTCTGAATATCGTCGTATTATTTTCAATTTTTTTCTTTTTCTATTCAAATATAATCGAATAGTGGGATAAAAGAAAATATCGACTATTTACAATTACAAAAAAAAAAAAAAAAACGCCCTTGGAAGTCCACCCAAATTTTCAAGTTTGAAATCGAATGCATAAATTCATTGTACATTACTTTGGAATTATTATCCACACGACAAATTATCAATTAAAACGATTTTTGAAGTTTAAATTTTCTGGAGTTAGCTCGCTACTACTAAATACTTGTTGAGTCAAAACAAGACCAACATAGCATGTTAATTTTATTAATAAATAAAATAAAACTCATTATTACTGCCATATCATAATTATTAATAAATAGAAAAAAATCTGCCTTAATAAAAAAAAATAAAATCTCATTTCATTAAGTTAACCCGTTTCAATTAATGGTGTTTCATGTAATTTTTATATTCTCAGAAAAATATTTCATGACTGAAATAGTAAACCTCAATTTAAAAAAATGTATTTTTTTTACTGTTTCATTTTTACTTGTAAAATTTGATTTTCTTTCATAATTTAAATGTTATTTTCAGTGCAGAATTCTTCCTCAAACGTAAGGTTAAAAAAAAAAAAATTTGAAAGTGAATTTTTAAAAAAAAATCTACTAACCAGATTCACTTAAAATTAGAACGAATTATATCACTTCTGCGCTACCGCCCGATAAATTCCCGTGCCGTAAGTTGTCAATATATTGACGTACATCAATTAACGCCTGTCAAAATAGACCACCTCGGTTGGAAATATCTCTCTTAAAAAATTTTCTGCTAAAAATGTAAGTAATGTTTCTTTCAAATTACATTAAGTATACTTTAATCATTCTAAATTACCTAAGATAACAAAAGAAAAAGGTGTAATAGATTTTTCATGATTTTTTAACTAACAAACTATGATCTTTCCGACAGAAATGTCGATAAGTTCGATTTTACGAAATCTTTTGACTCGAAAAAAAAAACAAGATTTTTTAATAAAATTTTTAACATTTATAGGAAGGATTAAAAAATCTGAAAAAATATTCAGAAAATACTTTCGTCTTTCCTCTTTAATAACAACATAAATATTTAAACGTTAAAAATTGTTTTATCAATTTGGGGACCTTTTTTCGTCAAGGTATACCACTTTTTAGCGAAATATTGGACATACTTAGAAGCACCTGTTAAGATCCAATCTATGAGCAAATAGTAACCCCGCCACACAAAAACAATTAATTAAATAAGTAACTATATGAAAGTATAAAAATGCATTTTTATAATGAAATTACTAGCAATACATTTTATATAAAAAATGGCCAACAGTACATAATTTATAGTAGAATGATCGGTAATAAATTTTATAGTACAATGACCAAAAATACATTTTATCTGTAGCTGAAGCCATAAAATTGTGTTCAAATTATTTAGATTTCAGCAGTAAATAATCCATAGGGGTGTTGATATGCCGCTAAACAAACCCAACCAACCAATGTGAGTAGGCTATGTAGTATCCAACTATTTCTTAAAGAAACTGTACGATGGGGTAATGGATAGCGGTCCGCATTGAGGAATCGGAGAGCCGAGTTCGAAATCCAGTCGAATCCATTACATTTCCTTACATGCTAATATCCTTGGGAAAGGTATGAATCATCTTCTTTCCCAGCTATGGGTAAATAGCAGGACAGACCGGGTTCTATAGCGTTTGATGGCAACTGGTCTACCGCAGAAAGAAATGGCAAACTACTGCGGGAAAAAAACCTGCCTCGTCAGTCATGTATCGAAAGCGTGTATCTTGCATGACTGACTGATCAAGAAGTCATTTTTGAGAAGGCACGGTGGAGTAATGGATAGCGGCTCGGATTGAGAAATTCGAATTCCAGTCGAATCCAGTTCACGATACATGATCGTGTATCACGCATGGCAAAAGAAAAACATATCCCAAACTGTAACTTCAAGAAAACTACATCACAAAACACACATACGACCGCCTCTAGTAATCATGACCAGACCGAATTCTATATGCCCAAATGCTGAGTTTCATTTAACATGTATTCAATTGTGAAAGCAGAATAACGAATATCATTTTTGTTACTTCAAAGCTCCCATAAAAATTAAATTTCAGCATTAGATGATTCAATGAAGATTTGAGATGGCGTTAAACAAAGAAAACCAATTTCTCATCCCGATAAATATATTTATTTCACATCACTTTCCCAGGTTTTGTCGTTATTTATTATTTGACGTGAATTTCACAAATGTTTATTGTTTACAAATTTGCATATTGTAAAATAATTTTTTTTTTCGCGAAAAGCTATTATCATAATTAAGATAAAAAGTTTAGAGTCAGGCCCATCACCAGGAGTGTGTGTGCAAGGGAGGTGGTCGAAAAGAGTGCTGACACCCCACCTCCCTGAAATCATGTGAACTAATCTTAGCGTACAAATTCTTATTTGTGGACCCCCTAAGACCCTCTCCTCCACCCCAACTTAAAACAACACTGGCGACGGGCCTGTCTGGGGGAGAAGTGGTATTATTGGACTGTGTTTCCGTGTTAGTGTGCGCATGCGTAAGTAGAGTATCCATGATTTTCTGTGGGGACACCGAGAAAAGCGGGAGAGAGAGAGATTGCACATTCCCATGTATGCGTAGGTGTGGATAAGTGCAAATAAAAAAAGGTTTAATGTTCAAAGGTAAGACAGAGAGAAAGAAAGAGAGAATGCGGGGGAAAAGAGAGAGAGAGAATGAGGGAAAAAGAGAGATAGTATGAAAGAAAGAGAGAAAGAATGAGGGTAGGAGAAAGAGCGAGAATGAAGGAATGAGAGAGAGAATGGTGGAAAAGAGAGAATGAGGTAAAAAGAGAGAAAGTGAATGGGGGAAAGGGAGAAATTTGGGGAAGAGAGAGTGAATGAGTATTAGGGAAAGAGAGAATGAGGGAAAGAGAGAATGAGGGAAATAGAAAGATTGAGGGAAAAGAGAGAGAGAATGAGAATGAGGGAAAAGAGAGAGAGGGAGAGAATGAGTGAAAGAGAAAGATTTCAAATATATTTTGTTTTTTATGTGTCTGCCTCAATTCAGCTTCGCCCGGGTTCAAAGTTCAAAGTTCATAAGCAAGAAAGAGAGAAAAAGTTCTTCGACACACTTAATGCCTTGAAAATCGGCATTGGAAATATTGTTCAGGTTGATCGGCTCGAATCCTTATCTCTGTCGCCGTCGATAAATACTCCTCAACTAACCCTAATCAGTAAGAAAGTATTTTCGCGGGTTGAGTGAAGGGGTCATAAACATATTGGCGAGGGTGAGGAGCATATTAGTTAGTTTCTCTTAATGCCTGTCTATATATTTATCAATCGTAGCGCACATGTGCGTGTGTGTGTGTGTGTGTTTGCGTGTGTGCGTGTACGTGCGTGTGTGTGACCAAATCACCGAGGCGTGCCCTTTGAAATATGAACGATGTACTGGTAAAGTACCGAGTCGATTCTCAGATCTCGGAAATTGACCTGTTTTGTCTCAGAGGTCAACGCAGGTTAGGAGCGAGACACTCCTTCGGGCTGGAGCCATGTTGGCAGGAACGACCTTTGCCCTCCAAAGGACACTCGCGTCTAAAAGTAGAAACAAACAGGCCTAAAAAAGTAGGTAAATTTTCACACACACACACACACACACACACACACACACACACACACACAGAGCGAGAGGCGAAGAAAGAAGAGACGTAAGAATTGAACCGTGTAAAACGCCTGTGAATTCAAATGTCAGATGCTCTTCCTCTTTGCCCTTCTCCCCCCTCTCTCTCCCCCTATCCGTCCCCCTCTCTCTGCAGTCGATGTCTGTTATACATTAAAGTCTATTTCGAAATCGCCGAGAATCTTTATGATAAATCTCTTCCCACTTACGTGTCCCGACAAAATATCCACATCAGCAAAAGGAAACGCAAACAGGATAAAAAACATTTGGTCGAAATAAAAAAACAAACAAAAAAAACAGTTCTTCTTCTTCTTCTTCTTCTTCTTCTTCTTCTTCTTCTTCTTCTTCTTCTTCTTCTTCTTCTTCTTCATGAGCGTCCTCCTCCTTTTTATTCTTCTTCTTCCTGATCCTCCTCCGCCTTATTTTTCTTCTTCATTGTGATCCTCCTCCTCCTCCTCGTTCTTCTTCATGATCCCCCTCCTTCTTATTATTATTCTTTTTCGTGATCCTCCTCCTTCACCTTCGTGATCCTCCTCCTCCTTCTTCTTCATGATCCTCCTCCTCATTATTATTATTATTATTCTGCGTGATCCTCCTCCTCCTCCTTCTTCTTCATTAACCTCCTCAACCTCATTATTATTATTAGTCTTTGTGATCCTCCTCCTCCTTCTTCTTATTACTCTTTTTCAAGATCCTCCTCCTTCTTCGTGATCATCCTCCCCCTCCTTCTTCTTAATCCTCCTCCTTATTCATCTTCTTTGTGATCCTCCTCCTCCTCCTCATTATTAGTCTTCATCGTGATCCTCCTCCTTCTACTTCGTGATCCTCCTCCTCCTCTTTCTTCTTCTTCATGATCCTCATCCTCCTTCTTCTTCATAATCCTCCTCCTCCTCCTTATTCTTCTTCGTGATCCATCTCTTTCGTGGTCTTTCTCCTCCTCCTCCTCCTTCTTATTCACGATCCTCCTCCTTTCTTATAATAATAATTATTATTATTTGTGATCCTCCTCCTCCTCTTTCTTCATGATTCTTCTTCTTCTTCTTCCTCCTCCTCCTTTTTCTTCTTCATGCTCCTCCTCCTTCTTCTTCATGGCGTGGAGGATCATGGCTCTTCACAACTTCCTATCCTTTGTAGTTGTTAGCAATATTTATCTATTTCCGGGTTCTCTATTTTATTACTAATAGTTTCGCTTTAAATCGATCATAACGCCTCTTGAAGGTGTTGTAGTGAAAATTAGGAACAATGTATAGGTTCAAGGATAGATCCCTGGGGGAACGCCTGCATTAATGAAAAAGATCAAGAAGAGTGGCCATTCAAGACAACATTCATTTCGCAATTTGACTGAAAGAAAGACTGAATTCGTCCAGAAATAGCATAACCTTTCAACCATCGAGACATCCAAAGCAACAGCCCGAGCTTACTTCTTTTCTAAAGCTTGATAGACTCTTTTCACAAGAATCGTCAATATATCAGCAGTTGACCTCGAGAAGCGAAAGCCATGTTGCTTATTAACTGATTATTCTGCTAACTAAAGATTCTGTATATTTTAAAAAAATGATAACTTTCAATTCAGCCATTATCTTGGTGACTCGCTGTAGCTTGTTCTGTAAATTCTCACTATCGGTAACTAATAGCAATAACCCCTAGCCACAGACTATACACGGGTTTATCGTAGCCTGTTTTATACCCGTGGTATAAGTTAGGCTAGATCAGTTTATATCCTAGGACATGAAAACTGGTTCGGCCAGAATCGACCCTCTCCTTTTCGATTTCGGATGTCTTCCCACATGAGAGTCGACAGATCATGAAGCGTCACACGTCCGCAGAAATGTCGTGCGTGAATTGTACAGGTCTCAATTTTATTCCATTTCCTTTGTTTACACAGAAGTAAAACTTCTGGATACCTATTGATTTTGCTTAGACAATAATACCTGATTACCGATAAATGAGTTCATATCAGCCATCATTATTATTATTATTATTATTATTATTATTATTATTATTATTATTATTAGGCATTGTACCGGAGCCATCATATAACATACGAGTTAAGAAAAACAGTTGCTGATAAGATTCGTAAAAGCGGGTATAAACTGACCTTGTGGCGTATAGTTTAAAATAGGCACCTCCTCTAATTCGGTATAAATTTTCGATACGTAAGGTTTAAAATGAATTTTTGAAAACGAAAAATCATTCTTGAAGATTTCATTTTTGCTTTAATTGAAAGCAAAATGATTAAATATACTATTTCCAGTAAGTCAATATTCTGGTGTATTTCAAATAAAAATGATGTAGATCGGAATCTCAACTTTTTCCTGTATCGGTGTTTAAAAGAATTTAAAAATATTTTTGAAACTTTATCATTAAAAAATGAAAAAAAATAGAAACAATTCTTGTAAAAATTCATTATTAAAAGAATGTTTTTTTACTTCAGACTATAATGTCCTTAATATATATTATTTATAGAAGCAATTAAAATCTTATCTAATTAAATAATTAGTTTTATTGCAGTAAATATTTTACGAATTGGTGCAGAATTTAGAAAAGTTGATAGTAGTTATGAAAAAAAAACTGATGATTTACATTCTCCAATGTGTTCTGCTTTTAACTAATATAAAATCATCCAGTGGCGCTTTTAAATTCTAGAAAATTTATTAAATTAATTAAGGGTGTGGCTGACAGATGTAAAAAAATCCAAAGATTTTCTAAAAAATAATATTGTCATAAATAAATTTATTTGTGAATAAGTCCTAAAAGTTGCATTAAAATCCGACAATTATTTGATTTTTGCGAGAATTTCATAATTAATGTGTTTCTCTTTTTACTGTTTTTTCCGCGAAAATGTAGAGGTACCTAGTTTAAAGTAGGTTATTTGTAACTGCCCATATTATTGGGGGGTTTAAAAACTGACTTAGGTGGATATTGTTTAGTGTTATTCTAGGCGAAGCTATTTCATATCTGGGGCTATAATAATATACAATAGGCCAGTTTATACGTCCAGAGATAAAAAAGGGTCTTGGTTAGAAAACACCCCGACTCTTCCCCCACTACCGCAAGAAGATGTATATTATTGTTTTTATTATACACCAAGGTATTAAGTAAGCTAGACCTTATCATACCCCGGATGTTATTTGGTACTAATCTAATCTATAACCCGGTATATTTTGGGACTGGGTTAATCTGGACTGCCAAACCTGCAGAAATACTGAAACCGAAACATACGCCAGGAGTTGACTTGTGTCCTTATGAGTTTTTTTTCTGCTCTAGCTGAGGTTCGCCTAACGAGAAAGTTGGATTACTTCTTTAAGAATTGTTAAATTTATCAGTTTTTGTGTTCTCTTTCAAAGAGAACCAAAACAAAATGATAAATTTGCATATTTCAGTTTTCTTTAATTTTTGTGTACTTGTTTTTATTTGTGTACTTGTTTTTATTTGTTCACTTTCTTTAAATTTTATTTTTTAATAGTATTTCCTATTTTGCGCTTAACCTCCCCACTCCTGATTTTATTCCGTTTTTCATATTTGTTTAATTGTGGTTTGTAAACTTTTACTCGTTTTTAGTTTTAGATTTTTTCCCCTTTTTCATAGTTATTGTTAACCAACTTAGATTTTCTTTCTAATTTTATTTTTTGGTTGCATTAAGAAAGTTGTTAATAAGGCGAACTTTCATTTGTTTCTCCGTGGTGGTTTTGAGCCATCATGGCCAACGATTTGCATTCACTATCGGCGGTGTAACCGCCTCAAACGGCCTGGTCTGAAAAAGGGTGAGGAAAAATAAGCGGCGTACTATGTCAATCAAAGAGGAAAATTTGAGGAATCTTTTAAAGGCAACGAATCCTCACCCTCCCCGAGGTTTGGGAAGCCGTGAATACCCGTATAGCATCCCTGCTGACCACCGATGTAAAGAATCGGAAATTAATTCGGGTCAGCAAGGAAACCATGGAAGAGGCCATAAAGAGCCAGAATATTAGTCCAAAAGTATTAGCCATGAGGTCCAATGCTATGTGGGATATTCTTCTGGCTACCGAGCAGTAAGCGAAACAGCTGACCGGGAGTGTCTTAAATGCTATATCCGTAAGACTACAGGCGGAATACATGGGAACCTGGAGGACAAGAATCACCGTTCATGGGGTGCCCGAGGATATCTGCGATGACCGCATGAGGGCGTTATTTTCAAAATACGACGAAGTAGAGGAAGTAAATGCCATCATAAATAAATCTGGCATCGCAACCGGAGACATGGTACTACAAGTGACATTGACCCGCAAAAGTTTCGGGGAAATACCAAAAATTTTGATGTGCAGAGAAAAAAGAATGTTGGATGTAATGGAGCTCCGGTGATCCTACTGTTGTTCGCGTGGTGCCCCGGGGCACATGGTCAAGGAGTGCCCCACTAAGAATACTCAACCCCAACCTCCACCAAAGCAGAAACCACCACCACTGGAGCGACTAAGAGAGGTGCAAGTAGAAAAGCAAAAGAAGCCATAGAAGGAGGCACTACAGATAGTGATAGAGATAGCCCTAGCTAGGGAGTCCTTGGAGCGTTTGGCTAGCAAGCGGTACATGAGTCAGGTAATTAGACATAATTTAAGCAAAATGTCTTCCGAAGCTGTGAGCATGGACGCAGAATTGCGCAAGGAAGAGATTCGCCGAGGTTCTGGTTGCTACATTCGTGAGGTCAAAACCTCGGATGGCGTACTCTGATGGCATGTGTGAGGCGTTTCGGCGGCATTTCGAGAGTCAGTTTACCAAGGAGCCCGGTCTCTGTGAAAAAGAGTTTCGCAGCTATTTGGCTGAATTTTCTCGACTTTCGCCGGCTGAAGCGGCTAGCTACGTGGGAGAGGTCACGGAAGTTGCGGGCTATGAAGGTCGGCAGAGGCAAATCGTTGAGTCTGGAGGGTTTGCTCTATGCATTGAAATTGAGATTGTGGTACATCTTTGTCCCGATTTTGACTTGTGTTCAACAACTGGTTCCGCCAGAGGTCCGTCCACGACCGGATCTCCAGGGATGTGATCACGCTGTTGGGGAAGGGCAAATGTGTTGGGCGGGATTTAGATGACTATAGGCTCATAACTCTGCTAAACACAGATTTAAAGATTTGGGCCAAGATCCTGACGGAGCGTTTGCAGTCAGTTACAGAGACTGCGTTGCGACCTGAGCAGACTTGAAGTGAAGGGCCGAACAATTCAGAGCAACCTGCATCTGATCCGTACGATCCTAGAGGGTGTAAAAGACGACGAACATGCCGCGCTGATCAATTTGGACCAGTCCAAGGCATTTGATAGGGTTGACCATCGCTACATGGCTGCTGTCCTGCAGGCCGCCGGATTCGAACCCGACTTCTGCTACTGGATTAGCCTCTCGTATCGCTCCCGCAGTGCCGTGGTACAGGTGAATGGGAAGCTGTCTGTCGCTTTTGTGCTGTCTCGGTCGGTTCGTCAGGGTTGTCCACTGTCGCTCCTACTTTATGCTTTGGCGTTGGAGCCTCTTCTTTGCCGGTTAAGGGACAGGGCGTGCCGTCCGGCAATACGTGGAATCACTGCGTATGCCAATTACGTATTTAATTTCGTATCGTCCTGTAGCGGCATTCAGGTGGTACTGAAGGCGCTTGAACGGTACGAAAACGTGACAGGGGCCAAGATTAACTTGGACAAGTCTTCCGGCTTGCGGTTAGGTGCCTGGAAGGGAGTCAATGTTCCGGGGCCCTTTGGTTGGCCGGATGGTCCTGTCCGCATTCTCTGAGTGTGGTTTGGATCCAACCTCCAGCTGGAGAAAAACTGGTCAGAAGTACAGAAGTCAGCGCGGCGGTTCGCACTTCGCAGGATGTTGTCAAAGAAAGGCAGGGCTGAAGCGTGTACCACTTACGTCTTTCCTCTTGTCCTTTACCGCTTGTCTGTACTTCCTCTCTGTAAGCGGCATATGAAGGCGCTCAAGCGCTTGCTATCATCCGCTTTGTGGAAGGGAAGCAACATCAAGTCGACAGAGACGTCTGTGCACAACGTCCGTGTCATAGGGTGCTGGGAATGTCGCACTTGGAGAGTCACAAACTCGCCTCGGGGCTGGCTTTACTATGCCGCGCATTGACAGGGGACACGATTTTGACGCGTTCCCTTTCCTTACTATCTCTCCCTCCCATTTCGCGGGTTGAGCGCCGTCGTAATCCCCGGGATCAATCGAGTTTCCTTTGCGAATGCCGATCGGCCTTGCGAGTCATTCCTCGGTCCAGTAACCATTCTCGGCCTAGGAGAGTCTTTTATCATGGAATAGTGGAAGGGGTCGTGAAGGATCCACTACATGACCGGCTCGGCTTGGTCTTGGGCGCCAGCGGCCGATTGCCTCAGCAACACTGAGATTTTGCTTACCTGGCGACTGGTTCGGAATAGGATATCTCTCAATGACAAGGCCTTCCTATGTGGCTTGGCGGATTTGCCAGACTGTGAACGATGTGACCTTGGCTTAGAAGAAACGGTTTTACACGCTTTCTAACATTGTCCTCGGGTCTACCCGCTATGGGACCATGTCGGCGAGTTGACGGCCCGTATCGCTCTCAAAATGCTCGTGTTCATTGATTGTGCGTACGTGGATGATAATATGTCGCCCCCGTATTCTGGGGGTGAAACGGATGGTGTTTCTATCGCTGCTAGCCACGGCACGAATGTTGATTTGGACGACGCGACAGGAGGAAGTCTTGTGAGGCAACCGTCTTTCTCATCATGATTTGATCCGATTCTTTGAGCACCAGCTCAAATGAAGATTAGAACTGATAGAAAACGGTTGGGTTCGACAGATTTCAGCGAAAGGTGGGTGACTGAGGTGAGCTTGGTTCGTGTGAATGGGGCTAGCTTTAATTTTCTTTTTTTAGGTCGACCTAAGTCACATCGGGGTGGTTCCCTGTGGAAGTTTTGTGTCCCTAGTTAATGTGAGTAACCTGTTCCCTTCCGCACCTTTGGTTATGATCCAAGTTGATATTCCCATCCTCACCTGTTAGCTTTTGGGCCCCCTTTTTTTTATCTCGACTGGGTCAGCTTTCTTACCTCCCCATGTTCGTATTTATTTTTTCGAGAACCAAACTGGTTATATTCCATCACCGCTGATCAGAACCCCAGTCACGATGAACGGATGTCCCCTCAAGGAGGCACTGTGCATTGAGAGGATATCGGCCCTCAAATTCACCCCCGACCTCAAGTGGAACTTATATACGATCCATAGCTAAAGATGCAAGATCGGCTCCCTGTACTGTTCTAGTAAGTACCTGCCTCTTCACGCTTCCTCTACCTTTTATATGAGCCAGATCAGATCGAAAATGGGTTACTGTTGCCATATTTGGGTAGGAGCTGCCTAGACCTCACTTTCCAGTCTTGATAGAGTTCAAAAGCGTCTCCGAGTCCTTGTTGAAGAAGAATTATTCTCCACCTTCCAACCTCTCACTCACAGACAGGATGTGGCGAGTCTCTTACTGCTCTATCGCTGCTCGGACGAACTACACTCCTTAATTCCGCTGTGTCTAACCTTCACGGCTAGGAGTCGCTATGCCACTTACATAGTAACAATACATACACGTTCCCTATATATTCCATCGGTCAGAAATTCCACTCAAACAGCTTCCTCCCTGTGATGATCAAGACTTTCCAAAATTTCCAAATTTTCTCTCCTTTGCTGCCCTTATAAATTTGTTCTCCTTTTGCTAATCCATTCACGCAAGGTCATCAGGTAAATGACTTGCAACACCCCCAATATTTCCTGCCCTCAATATGCTATATGAGGATTAAATTTTCAAGGCCTCCCTTCCTCATATGTCCAAGGAAATTCAGCAAGCTTTACCTGATTCTGAGCGTGGGTGTTCTTTTGCTTGATATTTCCTTTAAGACTTCCTTGCTGCTTACTCGCTCCGCCCACGGAATTCTCAGTATCCTTCTGTAGAACCACATTTCTGTTGCCTCCAGTTTTCTCTTCATCGGAGGCTGCCCAGCATTCGCGACCTTATAAGATTTTGGATGTCACATCGAAATACAGCCCACATTTCTTTGTTACTAATGGATTTTTATTCTGTTTCTCAATACTTTCCTTAGCTTTTGAAATATCTCTTTCTCTAGTCCAATGTGCGTTTGGATTTCTCTTTTTCAATTTTGCATCATCTGCTAAAAAACATTCCAGATATTTAAACTGATGCACTTGGTGATACTTAATTTTTAATGTATTTGTTGAATGGCGATTTCGTGTAAAAAATCAAATTTTTTTAATGGAATGGAATTTGTCTATTCATATATCTATTCATATATCTTTCATATATCTAATCATATATCTAATCATATATCTATTCATATATCTTTCATATATCTAATCATATATCTAATTATATATCTAATCATATATCTAATTATATATCTAATCATATATCTAATCATATATCCTTCATATATCTAATCATATATGTAATCATATATCTTTCATATATCTAATCATATATCTAATCACATATCTTTCATATAACTATTCATATATATAATCATATATCTATTCATATATCTTTCATATATCTAATCATATATCTAATCATATATCTAATCATATATCTTTCATATATCTAATTATATATCTTTCATATATCTATTCATATATCTAATCATATATCTAATCATATATCTATTCATATATCTAATTATATATCTAATCATATATCTAATCATATATCTTTCATATATCTAATCATATATCTAATCATATATCTTTCATATATCTATTCATATATCTAATCATATATCTATTCATATATCTAATCATATATCTAATCATATATCTAATCATATATCTATTCATATATCTTTCATATATCTATTCATATATCTAATCATATATCTCTTCATATATCTAATCATATATCTATTCATATATCTAATCATATATCTAATCATATATCTATTCATATATCTTTCATATATCTAATCATATATCTAATCATATATCTAATCATATATCTATTCATATATCTTTCATATATCTAATCATGTATCTAATCATATATGTAATCATATATCTATTCATATATCTTTCATATATCCATTTATATATTTTTCATATTTTCATATATGAAGATAAATGTCGGTCTTCCGTGTCTAATGCGTTAGAAATGTGTTCAAGTACAAGAGAAAACAGTCACTTTAGATTCTTCAAATGTAAGTCCATACAGCGAGGAAAGAATTGTGTCAATTCTACTGTTAGCGGATAACAAAATAAAATAATGAAAAAATCGCCTCGTGATCAGAGAAATGAACAGGAAATGAAAAAGTCATTTCTGCTTAAATCTAAAATAATTGAGAAAAAAACATTACTACTGTTTTGATATCATAATTAACCACTTCCATTCGGCTGAGTGCTAAAGAGGTGAGAGTTGCATGAATGGCGAATAGCGTTGTGAGTGACTCGGAGACTGGAAAGGAAGGATTAAAAAATGTAACAAAATAACCCCAAAATACTTTGATCTTTCCTCTTAATAATAACATAAACATTTAGACGATAACATTTTGTTTTCTTCAAGTTTGGCGTCTTTTTCATCATACTATGCTCTTTTTTAGCGATCTCATGGAGGTACCTAAGTAAGCAGATGTATTATTTTTACACTTTCATTCAGATTCAACTAATCTGACTTTAACTTTATGCAAGTTACATATTACATTTGAATTTAAATTTGAATAGAAATAGTCTGATAAGTGATTGCCGATCTGAAAGAGTTTCATGTAACCTCTCTCACAAAATCACACATGAACAACTAACACGTATGTAAGAGGTTCATAATTCAGTTTTAATTTGCCAAAGAAGTTTTTAAGGAACGAATATTAAATTTTTCACCATTTTTTTACAACTAGACAGTGATTTAATAATATAAAAAAACAAAGAACGAAATATTAGCCTGGTCCGACATAAAAAAAATGTTGTCATTATTGCACATTTATTTTATCGAAAGAGATTTCTTTGTTGTAACATACAGAAACAACATATTCGGCTATATTTCCTCCTACAATTTCTGCATATTTAACGGATAGAAAATATCTAGTATTACTGATACTTGTGTTATTTCCTGTTGTACTACAGCATATTTAGGTACCTCAACTAGTTCGCTGAAAAAAAACAAAAAACAGCAAAGCATGATGCAAAAAGGTACTAAAAAGTTTTATCGTGAAAATGTTTGTTATTAGAAGGAAAGACCGAAGTATTTTTTTATTATTTTGTTAATTTTTTTAATCACTTCTAACACGTTCCAAATTTTGGTTAAAAATCTTGTTCTTTTTTTTGCGTAGGAGGTCGAACTAATATTTACGATTAGTGATTTAGTGCCCTTTTTCCGGTGAAAAAAAACAGAGATTTGGAAATTCTTGCAAACATCAGATAATTGTCGGATTTCAATGAAACTTTCAGGACTTATTCATAAATGAATGAAATTATTTTTGAAAACTGTTTTTTACAAAATCTAGATAAAAATATCTTTTTTTAACATATGTTACCCCAACCACCACCACTATCTTAATTTTAAGAAATTCTGAGAAATTAAATTTTAATATCGAAATTTGTTTTATTACTTAAAAACAGGACACCTCAATTATTTTTCAACCTAGTATTCATTTCTTGAAAATCTGCTCGCGATCGCAAAATAAAAAGTGCAATAAAACTCTAATTATTTAATTAGAAAACGTTTAATTGCTTTTATAAATGTTTATCATTGACAATATTGTCTTAATAAATTTTTCTCGATGAAAAATGAATTTCTACTTCATTTTTAAAATTTTTTAATTATAATTTATTATTTTTTAAAATAATGAAAAATATCTTTTAAAATTCTTCATTACTTTAATCTCGTTAAGTGACATTATTTAGCGAAAACTATATTTACTACTCAAAAATGGAAAAGCTTAATACAAATAATTTTGCACCAGGTTTTTTAAAATAATGTTTTTTATTTATAAAAAATATTATGTAACGTGACTATTTTTGAAAGTATGGTCGACCATACACGACATTATCAGAAAATAAGAGCGATGACTCTATTAGTAAACATTGCTAAAATTAGATAACAGAGAATATTTTCCTAAATATTTAAGATTACTGAGTATTTAAAAATTCTATAAAAAGGCGCTCACATAATTTTCTTAAATTATGTTTTCCAGATAAAGCCTTCGTAGAACAACAATCTGTGATCGCCTCGTCAATCAGAAACACACACACACACACACAAACACAAACACACGCACATAAATACATACATATATATATATATATATATATATATATATATATATATATATATATATATATATATATATATATATATATATATAGACGCAGCATCCGCCAGGCGTATATTAAACTTTAATGAAATGTATATATGTATTTAATCAATAAGGACTGAACAGGTCCTAAGGTTAAGTATTTATTCAATTGTTCTTGTGATCTTATAATTTTCTTTTTTTTCTGTACATAAATGATGTAGAAATTGTCCGAATGTTCTATACGTCCGATCGCTTTCGTCTATGCTTTTAGCCATTATCAAGGATGATTTGTTTTTTGTTTTTTTTACTTCTTACTGAATGTATAGATTATTTTATCTAGAATTACAGGAATGTTTTATTTTCCAAACACGGTCAGCACATTGTGGCCGTGTTCATAGTTGATCTTATTGCGTATTGGCTTTTTCTTTTCTTATTAATAATGCTTCCATTATTTATAGCCTTTTTTTACACGGGGATGAGTCTATTATATTTGTATTATCAACGAATATGTTGCGGATGGATTTTGTTGGGTCTCCATGTTTAATAAAATGGGACCTAATTGAGCTAATCATTTAAATACACTTCATCCACAAAATGCTTTCGAAAGACTGGCCTCTTAAGAATTTACATTTTTAAAGATGATTTTTCTTCACGATATAATAAGCTCGATCATGAAACTTAATTATTGAAATATTAATAAAATCATTTTACATTTTGGTTATTGGTTAAATAATAATTAATCAATATTATTTCGTAAGATCAAAATCAAAGTAAACTGTTAAAATTGTTTCTGTATCTGCACATTCAATCTAGAATTGAATCGATGATACTATTTAAGAAATGCGTTAAAATAATTTCTGATTAATCGTTGAGATTTTATTTGTGCTTTTTAAAAGTTGATTTTCTTATAAAGAATAAAACAGATATTTTTTTTTACATTTGTTTTATAATAAAAATAATTTTTTATTTGAAACCGGACGTAAAATGTTAAAAACTTTTAGGAATAATTATTTTGTGATTAAAATTGATAAAATCGTCATCAAAGAAATACGATTTGGTAAAAGTATTTTAGTGATTAAACCATATCCTCTTCGGCATAGTAATTGTGAGTTCAATCCTTAGGCCGGGTTTCCCACCGTTGTCTTTGAAACAAGATGATCTTGACGAGCGTCTGCACTACGTGACCATACAGAAACAGGTCTATAGCTGTAGGAATGTTAATTTGACCCCGTAGTCAACACTTAGGTACTATCAACATGTTATGTGCAACATGAGAGCATCTGTTCTTCGAAATGATCTTCACCACCCAGAAGCCTAACCCTTTCAAATGACTTTGATTTAGAAGTAGCACGCGTTTCATAGGCTATGATACGTGTTTGCACAGAAACGTATAGCAGCTTGCATCACAAACTAAAGTTTATATACAGACAATGCACTGGTATGAGTGTTAGTACGAGGGTCATTGAATAAATAAGTTGAATTTTTCGGTATAAGGACTTCTAATACAGATAGAAGCTTACTTTTTTTTTTACTTCTTTTTCACATGGATTTAATTTCTTTTGCAGATTAAAAAAAAAACTTTGAGAGTTTTGGCGATTAACAAAGATGGCCGACCAAGAAGCATGCTCCAGGATTTAACAGCGGCCAGTTATCAAGATTTTGGTTGCTGAAGGGTGCAAACCAGTTGAAATCCATAGGAGAAAGTCAACTGTGTATGGTGCCACATGTTTCAGCAAAAAAATGTCTACAAGTAGGCTAAATTGTTTAAAGAAGGACGGAGCAGTGTTGAGGACGAAGACAGGCCTGGGAGGCCTACAGAAGTGAGGTCTCCTGAGGTGATCGAATCAGTCAATGACCTCATTCAGTCTGACAGTAGGGTGACAGTGGATGACATTGCAAGTAATTTGAGCTTATCTGTTGCGACAAACGCAGGGGTCATCAGTCAGAAGGAGTCATCTTGCATCATCACAACGCAAGGCCTCACACAGCAGCACAAACAGTGCAGACCATCAACGAGCTGGACTGGGAACTGCTCCCTCATCCCCTTACAGCCCAGACCTTGCCCTTTCAGACTTTCACCTGTTTGGTCCCTTGAAAGCGTTCACTAGAGGCACGAAGTTTAAAAGTGACGATGAAGTGAAAAGTGTTGTGAGTGACTGGCTGAGTCATCAGTCCAAAGATTTTTACGCTGAGGGAATACGGAAGCGTGTGCACAGATGGGAAAAGTGTGTGACAGTGCTGGGAGACTACGTTGAAAAGAAAAAGAAAAAGTAAGCTTCTATCTGTATTAGAAGTCCTCATACCGAAAAATTCACCTTATTTATTGAATGACCCTCACAAGAATTGCACCGGTCTCCAGGAATTCTACAATGCAGTCATTTCGCAGTCTTCCTCCCAGAAGGAATATATTTTTCTGATACTTCATTTAATTTTAAGGATTTATTCAATGGTAGAATTGCAGAAAACATCAAAGTAAATAACGCTTTTACAATTGTAGAACCCTGAGAAATTAACTTTTCTTTCAAAATTGAACTCATTTGAGCGTTAATGATTAAAAAAAAAAGATTTACAGTTGGCGGTAATCGAACGATTAATTTTTTAAAAAATGACTTAAGATTCAAAATATTCATATAATTTCTGAACGCCAAATCCCAGTTTCAAAAACCGTTTGAAACTGGAAAACTTGAGAACTAAGGCGAGATATTGAAAATTTGTTGAATCCGCAAACACTTGCCAGATCATTTTGTTGGACCATAAATTAGTTTGGGAAATTTTAGCGCCTTTTTGCGGTACAAAGAAAACTGACTTGGAAATTCTAGCGAAAATAGAGATAGTTGTCGGATTTTAATTAAATTATATGCGAAAAATTTGTTTTTGCAAAAAAGTTTGTAAAAATATTGTTTTTTACATCTGTTAACTTGTGACAGACAGAGCGTCTGGGAAACACACACACGTACACATACACACACACACACACACACACACACACACACAACACGTATATTTTTTTTATTGAAATTGGAGTAGATCTGAGTAGCGAAATTAGATCAGAGTATTTTGTTTGCTGATGGGAAATCTGATCTAGGGCAGAGGTTGTACCCAATGGAATCTGGGTAATTAGAAAACAATGTAAAATGGTCGAAATAATTTTTATCGGTTAAAACTTGGGATAGAGCTGAGTAAGCAAGAAGGAACTTTTAGAATTCACATGATTTTGGTTGAAGCAGTCAGAACCTCGTGATGATCGCGTGCTAGGTGGTGGGGCCAAGGGTCGGTTATGATCAGCCGGGTTTTTCTATATAAACGCGTAGTTATGCTGGAAAAGTGGCAGACGGAAGAGAGAGGCAGCGATCGGTCGGCGCGTCGTCGTCGCATGCGTGCCGTCATGCGCATGAACACCCGCGTCGACCGTTACGGGTCGCGGCGCTACATGAGAGACGGGAGAAAATTCTTGGCGAGACTGGAGAAGAGAATTAGCCCGGGCAGAGTTGGGCTAGAGACACTGAAGAGTCGAGTTGGAGACTCGAGGAGGAGAGGAAGTGACGTCAGAGATTGGAACGAGGCGTCCGCTAACATGTACTGTTGACATAATTGCAGCTGCTTCTGCTACCACGAATATTATTACTACTGTTGAGAAGGAACGCCACTATAAACATTAAGCCCCGCACAGAAATCTTGGTAAATTTTCATTTTAACACCCAAGTGCTAAATTCACTGCTCAATTGGCCTATTTACTTCCTTTCCTTGCAGAAATTAGTACGCGCTAAAAATTAATGCACAAACTTGTTAAAGTAGATGGGTTGATTCTATTTTTTCATTATTTTTCTCATTTGTCCCCTTCTTCTACACAGAAAGAAACCTCCTCCCCTAACCTTAACACCTAACCCTAAAGAAGAAGGGAACAAATTAAAAAATAAAAACATTAAATTAAATAATTGCTTCAATTGCCCTAATCTTTTTGGGGTTAGAGAGCACGATTAATTTTTCTTTTCATTCTTCATAAAAAAAAAATACTTTGTTATTCTTTTATTTGTCGTTGTTTACATATATTTGAATGAAAGTTAACTTTCTTCTTAAATTAAGTACAAAAAAAACTTTTTTTTTTAATCGCTTAACGGAAGCGCGTACTAATTTCTGCAAGGAATGGAAGTAAATAGGCCCATTCAGCAGGGAATTTAGCGCTCGGGTGTTAAAATGAAAATTACCGAAATTTTATCCCTCTATCGCAAGAGTCGTATAACGTTTTGAGACGATTTAACAAGTTAATCACACCACACATTCTGTGTCTAGAATCCGGTGTACGAGTTTTTACGTCAAATACTTTTCTGTAACCCGTTTCTTTTCTATACTATTCTTTTCTGCTATATAATAATCGAATAATCTATGGGTGCTCAGATGACCTACGGCCACTCCCATAAGTTCGGTTAGAACCGGGTAGACACCTCAACCCAGAGAGTAAGACGTCGGAGGTTGAGGGGCTGGGGCGAAAGTGTTAGAAACTTCCACTTCTTTAATTTTTTTGTAATTTCAAGAACGTTTTTTTTTCTATCGCTCAGTTTTTAATATTAGTCTTAAGGACAAGTATGCAGTGAATTTAAGAAAAAAAAATTAAATAATGAATTTTTGCAAGAATTGTTTTCATTTTGTATAATTTTGATTAGAATAATTTAATTTTAAATCTTTTAAAATTCTGTATTATTAATTTATGAGTGTATGTTGTAATCATAAATGAAAAGCCCCCCTGCAATTCAACGACCCCCAATATTTAGACAGAATTTTGAAATTGTATGTATAAACGTGTAGATTTTTGTAAATACGGATGTCCAAACGTGACGTTATCAGAAAATAAGAACGGTAGCTATAGTAAAGTTAAAATTTATTGTTAATTTCTAATCTTTCCTCAAGTAGCGTCTTCTTAAGTTAGACTATAAAGCCAAAGTACCTAAAACTCAATAAAATATTAGAATATTTTCTTAAATTTTTAAGATCACTGGGAAGCTTTATTATTATTCAAGTAAATATTACGATTATGTCGACATTAGAAAAATCACAAACATACTCCAGTATTCCTCATAGAAAGTTTTTAAAAATTGTATTTCATTTTAAAAAAAAATTTTTTAATGAAGAGAATTACATTGAGATGAAAGATTTGTCAATATAGACGATTTTAGCGTTCTTAGTGATACAAAAAAAAGCCCCAAAAAACCTAAAAAACTCGTTCCAATCAATGTAAATTCAGTTTAAAGTATAGAAATGTATTTTTCTTATTCGAAATATGAAATTTAATCTATTAGCTTAAAATTAAAATAAAAGTCTCATGAAAGCTTTTTTTTTCTTTTTTACAAATGCATTTTAAACATTGTGTATTTTTTTTTCATTGGAGGTACCTATAGTAAAAATCACATGTTTATATACACCTTAGACAAAAACACTTAGACTTTTTTTCACAACTTGTTACACATAATTCAAATAAAGATTCCTTATAGCCCCCACTATGGGTTAAATAGTTGAGCAGACTGGATTTCTTAGAGAAACCAAAAAGAAAAAATGCTTACGTTGAAGAATAACGGAAGTGTAGTATAAAATAAGAAGAAAAAGGACAAGAATAACAAAAAAGAAACGCATAGAAAAAGAAAGAGAAGCAGATAAAGAATGAGAAGAAGTTAAAGAAAGGGAAGAAGATAAAGAAGAGAAGAAGATAAAGAAAGAGAAGATAAAGAAAGGGAAGAAGATAAAGAAAGGGAAGAAGATAAAGAAAGGGAAGAAGACAAAGAAAGGTAAGAAGATAAAGAAAGGGAAGCAGATAAAGAAAGGGAAGCAGATAAAGAAAGGGAAGAAGATAAAGAAAGGTAAGAAGATAAAGAAAGGTAAGAAGATAAAGAAAGGTAAGAAGATAAAGAAAGAGAAGCAGATAAAGAAAGAGAAGCAGATGCAATGAGAGAAAGAGAAAACAAAGTGAAAAAAAGAAGGAAATAAAGAAACGCATCAAACAGAAAAATAGAAATGGTAAAGAAAAGGCTAGAAAATATAAAAAAAGAAAAGAAAAAAAAAGAACTTTACTTCTTTCCCGACCGTAAAGTTTGACGTATGTAGTCAGACTGCTTTTTTTGTTTTTAGTGTCTGTTGAAATTTTTACCTGAAGGCAATTAAATGCCCGCTACACTTTTTTTATGATCACTTTGATCTCAACGGACAGAGAATGATAAAAACTTCGACTCCCCCCCGACCCAACGTATCTTTAGGATTAGTTAAATTACGCCAACTCGCACCGCCAGCAAAAACTACACATTACAACCCTGGTGATGAGTGGTCGAATATATTAGAGTTGAAAACACCGGTAAAGATAAAAGTAGAGTTTTTTAATTATTTTTTTTATTAATGAATTTGATGAACCTTGTCGTTCTTAAGTTTCTCCTTGAAGTGTAGATTTTTTAAAGGCGTAGAATATGGAACTGAATGTCCGGGCGTTTAAAATGTAAAATGATATTTGACATCTCTACATTTCTTGTTGGATCCTTTCTTTAGTCCTTGCTGCGTATGTATGTCACGAATTCCAGCTATCTTCAAATGTCTAACGTGGAAAGAAAAAGAAAATAATATTTATTTTATTTATTTGGTTGTTCGGGAAATAATGTTCGATTTTAGAATCCAGTTTTAATCCGGAATGGATCTGCTTAAAAAGTGTTTAAATCCGTCAAAATAAGAACATTGAACATATAGACATTTCGGCCATTGACTTACAAGGTTACTTACGATTGGCGATAAAAATCTAAAGACATGTCTATATTTCTGAGATGAGGTTTTCTAATGATTTACACTATTTACATTATTCGGACTGTTGTCCTCATTTTTATTGTCATATTGTAGTCAAAAGAAATTAGCAACTCTGTTTTGGGACGTAATTTCAGATTGGGCATTTCTTCCATCAACACCTGTTTCTTGTACATTATTTACATTATTCGGACTCATCTTTGTTGCCATATTTATTACAACGTTTCGGCCCTTCAGTATCTGTCTATATTTCTGAGATGAGGTATTATGTACATTATTTACATTATTCGGACTATTGTCCTCATCTTTGTCGCCATATTTATTACAACGTTTCGGCCCTTCAGTATCTGTCTATATTTCTGAGATGAGGTATTATGGACATTATTTACATTATTCGGACTATTGTCCTCATCTTTGTCGCCATATTTATTACAACGTTTCGGCCTTTCAGTATTTGTCTATATTACTGAGATGAGGTATTATGTACACTATTTACATTATTCGAACTATACATACATATATATATATATATATATATATGTGTGTGTGTGTGTGTGTGTGTGTGTATGTGTGTCTGTGTGCATATATATATATATTTATTTAAAAATTAAAACAAAAATTGGTTATATATAGAAGTTGAAATGTTGGTTCAGTGGAATAAAGATAAACACAATTATCTGAATTATAGATGGCATTGGGAAAGAGAATGAGAAAGAAAGGCAATGAGAATGCGGGAGAAGGAGAGGGGCAGAAAGAGAAAGGAAGACGGAGAATGAGAAACAGAAGAATAAAGGAAGAGAGAAGGAGAAAGAGAAAGAAAGAGAAAGAATATGAAACAGAAGGGAAGACCATCAGAAAGAGAAAGAAAGAGAGAATAAAAACAAGAGGGAGAGAGAGAATGAGTGGGAGAGAGAAACAGGAGAGACATGGAGAGAGAAAGAGAATGAGAAAAAAAGGTGATAGAGAGAGACCACCGCACCTCCTGAAAAAGGAAATGTTTTTTTTTTGGGGGGGGAGTATATTTTCATTTGTAGCTTCCTCCATCGAATCCCTCATGAAGATCGACGATAAACAACGGATCACGTGACTTCTACACGTCACTACTCGACACTAGCTTCTCACTTTGTGTGCATCGATAAAAAAAAGATTTTTTTTTAAATAAATCTAATTAAAAATCTACGCCTTTGGATAATTTATTTTATTACTTCTCTTGAGTCACGCATTATTATCCACTTCATTTTTGTTATCGATATACAAAATAATATATATAAGATTGGAATAAACAGGTTTATTTACTGAATAATGCGCAGTAAAGATAAAAATTGTTTCATTTTGCGCAGGTGCAAAACATTGTGGCAGTCATGCATAACATATATCTTATTGTCATTCCACAAAATTAATGGCTACTTTGATAATTTGAAGCGTTAAAATACGTCGTAAAGTTGACAAAGTTGGCATAAGAGAACTGATTAAAAACTTAGAAAAACGTGCGCACAAACGTATTGATTATACAAATATATAAAAAATACCATGATCAATAACACTTTTAATAATAATCCTTACTGTATTCCAATTTCCAGCCTCCTGTACGATATTATATGCTTAAAAAAACAAAATTTATAAGATATATTAATATTTATATGAACGAAAAATCGTGTGTGTTTCAGTTTATATTATCAATACATATTAAAGATATTGATATTATCTTGTTCGGGATGGTGCTAGGTTTATTTATGTAGACACTATACGTCATGAATGAATATTTATAAATGAAGGCAAGAGATTTAGGCCACAAGAACATAGATTTGACTGACCCATTTTCTCACGTACAGGAATGAATTAATATTTTTTTATTTTACGTATTAATCCGGGCTTTTGAAATTCTATCACATTCATTAAATTTTCAGTCATTGATTTTGTTAACTTTCATACTTTTTCAACTTTAACATTACTTGCTTCAACTTACCATTCCATTAATTTCGTGTCTTAGAATCATTTTTTGACACTGCCGACAATAATTAGGTTTGTACAATATGAACAAGAATTGTCTTCTATGAAGAAAGTTTTTGTTGTGACCAGATCCCATTTAATATGTGTAGTAACTTAGAATAATTCTTTGTATTTCTCTTAAAACTCGTAAGATTTTAAGGAAACTAATTTCACCCCCTATAATTTCGCTACCTATAATTTCGCTACCTATAATTTCACTACCTATAATTTCACTGCCTATAATTTCGCTACCTATAATTTCACTACCTATAATATTAATCCCGGAAAGTAATTCACTTATATTTTTTAAAATTTCAAAATCAATACTATTTAAATGAAGAGGGGCATCTCCCATTCAATGTAGCTCTACATTCATTACTAAAACTGTTGAGGAATCAGTTTTCTTGTACTTCACGTTTCTCTTAGTGTTTCTATGTTAAATATGGTGTTTTTATACTTTTGTTCACCCAAAACGAAGCCCAAGTGCCGCTCAAGGTAGACGTTCTTGTAAGGGTGTACAAGTAGGGTGTAACAGGTGCATTTTATAAGATTATGTTGGATAGAAAACGGCTAACCCTAAACTTGAAGTGGTCACGGTTGTATTGAACGGGCAAGCATCCTCCCGTAAGTCTATTTCCAGAACTAGCGGTTCTTGGGAAGGAGCTGTCCGAATGGAACTTCTTTCTTACAAATGGAATATGAAGGGAATAAGTACTCTATTTACATTATTCGGACTATTGTCCTCATCTTTGTCGCCATATTTAATACAACGCACAGTTGATAAAGGCGTTTGTTAGATCCAGTGACAGGACCCAAAGAGTGTGAGTTTAATACCCGGTTAAGGCAGTGGAGAACTTGGAGAGGGGAATTAATGTGTGTGTGTGTGTGCGTAAATATATATATATATATATATATATATATATATATATATATATATATATATATATATATATTCACAATGTGTGTGTGTGTGCGTGCGTTGTCTTTTTTCTTCGCAACGAAAACATCAAGCATTAATCGTATTGGATTATGGATTATCTTAATCTTAAAACGGTGAGCAGAGATTAAATCTGAGAAACTCGAAAGGAGGGAAAAAGCACTAAGTAGCCTTCTTAATTAATAAGGAACGCGTTACGGACGAAAAAGCGGCTGCAGCCGGCGGTGAAATGGTGATTTTCTTCTAAGAATGGTTGGTGGTGTGGATGGTGGTCTTCTGATGTCGAGCGGATGTTGCGCCGGTGTCGATTGTCTCATGAAAATGGTAATGTGAGCTTTGAAGGAGATTCAAAGACAAAGCACTGAATGTAACGACGCAGCAGACATTGGCATGATTCTGAGGACGATAGAACTTGGTTCTTTGCTGAGAGAGATGAGGTGAGAGTTCGATCTCTTCTGCCAACACTTCTTGTTGAAGACCAGATATAGCGACATTTCGAATGTCAAATAGAGGCAGCAGCTTAGTAAGTGTGTGCTTTTTGGCAATTTGTTAGACAGCAAACATGGATAAAAATGATCGCAATAAAACGGAGTAACAAAAGAACGATTTTTCATAAGACATCGTTTTTTTAACGACCTTCACTCTTTGGTAATGTTAATTAAATTGGCATAAAACCTAAACATGTGATGAAAGTGATTTTTTACGTTTGTTTTTATTCTTGAGAAATTACAATAAAATATTAAAAACTATTTATTAAATTGTTTATTTACAAGAATAATTTTATATTTACAACATTCTAAAAACTAATTAGAAGTAATGCAATGCAATATTAA
>OZ038486.1:3245000-3262500 GCA_964036315.1 Acanthosepion esculentum | reverse complement strand
CCTGTTGAGGAACCACAAGTCATGCTAAATCACCTGACACAGACTAAAGAGCCTGTGTGACACAATACCGTGGCTTCTGTGCAAGGTTGAACTAAGTTTACTCACGATATGAAGACGCCCGCCGTAAATCAAACGAATATCTAGTGAAATGTTCGTTTTATACACTACTATTGTAGTTCGTTGCTAATCAGGACGTAAGCGATCATGGCCCTCCACTTCTCCCTATCCCTTGTGACTCTCAACAGGTTTTCTGTATCTGCCAACTCTCCCAGACCACACTCTGCATCCACCTGCCCAAACCCACAACATATGTCATGCGCTGCTTTCCCCTGTCGCTTTTTCCCTCTATTCGCCCTGTGATTATCAGATTCTCCAGGCCCTCCTTTCTCATCACGTGTCTAAGAAAATTCATCTGCCTCTTCCTTATGTTAAGCATAAGCTTCCACCTTGTTTGCATCCTCTCCAAGACCTCATCGTTGCTCACATGCTCGGTCCATGATATCCTCAGCATCCTTCTGTAGAACCACATCTCCGCCGCCTCGAGTCTCTTCTTCATCTTTAAGGATTACTAATATGAGCTTAAAACAGCGGTGTCCAGAGTCTGAAATGAAGAATTGATTACTGAAAAATATCGCAGATCCAGAAACAGAAAAGCAAAACGAATTATTCTAGGATTAACCTTTTTATTAGCCGCATCAGTTTTCACGGAATTCTTGCTATTGGGATTAGAAGCAGGATATTTCATCTAGAAACACAAGAGCAGTTTTTTTTTTCACTCAGTACAAGGCCCAAGGGCTACTTAAGTTGGATTGTCACTGAATGAATTTGTTGAAAGTAGATAACGATTGTCCCGAGACTTGAAGAGGATGTGATCAGAAAAACATCCACCCTGGATTCTGTCCTACAAAATGGCTCACATACTGAACACGTTGAATTACGGGTTTCGGTACGATCATCGAAGTTAAGCAACGTCGAGCGAAGTCAGTACTTAGATGGGTGACCACTGGCGAATACCAGGGGCTGTAAGCGTGGATGTGCGGGAGGTGTAATGGATAATGGAATTGTTAATCAGTAAGCTAAGTTTCAATTTCCATCGGGTTCGTTATATTCACTTCCGCGCAAATACGCCTGGTAAAGGCATGAATCCACCTCACCTGCCTGATAGTTAGGAAGACGTGGATCAATAAAGCATTATTAACAAAACAATTCTTATAATCTAAAAACATTTCCTGGAATTAAAAATCTGATGAGCCACAACAAACGAATCATTAACTCTCTATGTCTCTGTATTATGATTACTTGCATTATTTACATTATTCGGACTGTTATCCTCATCTTCATTGTCATATTCACAACGATTCGCCCGTTGTACGCTCCGGCCTTTATGTCTATGTCTCTCTATATATCTGTCTATATCTCTGAGATGAGGTATTATGATTACTTGCATTATTTACATTATTCGGACTGTTATCCTCATCTTCATTGCCATATTCACATCGTTTCGGCCGTTGTAGGCTCCGGCCTTTATGTCTATGTCTCACTATATATCTGTCTATATCTCTGAGATGAGGTATTATGATTACTTGCATTATTTACATTATTCGGGCTGTTATCCTCATCTTCATTGTCATATTCACATCGTTTCGGCCGTTGTACGCTCCGGCCTTTATGTCTATGTCTCTCTATATATCTGTCTATATCACTGAGATGAGGTATTATGATTACTTGCATTATTTACATTATTCGGACTGTTATCCTCATCTTCATTGTCATATTCACATCGTTTCGGCCGTTGTACGCTCCGGCCTTTATGTCTATGTCTCTCTATATATCTGTCTATATCTCTGAGATGAGGTATTATGATTACTTGCATTATTTACATTAATCGGACTGTTATCCTCATCTTCATTGCCATATTCACAACGTTTCGGCCGTTCTCCGCTCCGGCCTTTATGTCTATATCTGTCTATATCTCTGAGATGAGGTATTATGATTACTTGCATTATTTACATTATTCGGACTGTTATCCTCATCTTCATTGTCATATTCACATCGTTTCGGCCGTTGTACGCTCCGGCCTTTATGTCTATGTCTCTCTATATATCTGTCTATATCTCTGAGATGAGGTATTATGATTACTTGCATTATTTACATTATTCGGACTGTTATCCTCATCTTCATTGTCATATTCACATCGTTTCGGCCGTTGTACGCTCCGGCCTTTATGTCTATGTCTCTCTATATATCTGTCTATATCTCTGAGATGAGGTATTATGATTACTTGCATTATTTACATTATTCGGACTGTTATCCTCATCTTCATTGTCATATTCACATCGTTTCGGCCGTTGTACGCTCCGGCCTTTATGTCTATGTCTCTCTATATATCTGTCTATATCTCTGAGATGAGGTATTATGATTACTTGCATTATTTACATTATTCGGACTGTTATCCTCATCTTCATTGTCATATTCACATCGTTTCGGCCGTTGTACGCTCCGGCCTTTATGTCTATGTCTCTCTATATATCTGTCTATATCTCTGAGATGAGGTATTATGATTACTTGCATTATTTACATTATTCGGACTAATATCCTCATATTCATTGCCATATTCACAACATTTCGGCCGTTCTACGCTCCGGCCTTTATGTCTATATCTGTCTATATCTCTGAGATGAGGTATTATGAGTAATTGGATTATTTACATTAATCGGACTGTTATCCTCATCTTCATTGCCATATTCACAACATTTCGGCCGTTCTACGCTCCGGCCTTTATGTCTATATCTGTCTATATCTCTGATTATGATTACTTGCATTATTTACATTATTCGAACTGTTATCCTCATCTTCATTGCCATATTCACAACGTTTCGGCCGTTGTACGCTCCGGCCTTTATGTTTGTGCCTCTCAATGTATCTTTCTATATCTCTGAAATGAGGTATTATGATTACTTTCAACGGCCGAAACGTTGTGCATATATGGCAATGAAGGCGATGATATAAATCCAAGTAATGTAACTAATGCAATTAAACGAATCAGTGTTTCACAAATTATCTGTTGTTGGGAAGAAGCTTTCTGAAAAGAATTAGTAACGGAAGACGATGGAAATGATGGTGATTCGACTCTGTGGATGTTTATATGGCGGGTCTTAGTTGTAAACATTTGAACAGGTGGAATGTAGCGCGTCAGAACATTTTCCATCGAAATAACAATAGATTAACGAAACACCTGTGACGTTTCCTTGGTGAGTAAGGCATCGTAGGGTTGAAAATAATTCAACACCCACAAGGTCACGTAGACGCTTTGAAATCAGTCAAGGTTGTTAAGTGAAGATTGCATTTCTTTTTTTTTTAAGCATTTCACCCCAAGCAAGGCGGGAAGCCACTAGCACGCAAGGGGTTACAGAGGATTTGGAGCGAGAGCAGATAGGAGTGACAGAGGAAACGATGAGGAGAAGGATAGTGGATAGATCAAGGCAACTGGAGATGTCGATTGACATTACATTTGAATAATTGCAGATTATAGCTATTAAGGAAGCAGAAAAAGGGAAGGGAGTTCCACAGGCGAGAAGTGTGAGATATGTAGCCATTGGAGTAGAAGAGACGGCTACATTTAACAGTTTCAACAATGAAAGGGTGAGAGCGGGATGCCAGCTTCGTAGGACGCTTGAATTCATGAAGTCTGGGAACCAGCGAAAGCAGCTCATCGGAGCAATTATCATGAAAGTATTTGTAAAAAAGATAGAGGTGACAGCACGTCTGTGAGAGAGCGACTGCAGACGAGATGCCAGATCAGGGCCAATTACATTGCATATCCATCTCTGGATCTTATCAATAACGCTGAGACAAACAGAAGGGTCTCCAGACCATATATGGCAGCATCTATATCCCAAATATGTCAGCCATTTTCTATTTTTAATCTGACCTGATCTCTTTGTAAATATAAAGCATGTTTGGAGTAGTCCTGTAGTTTTTGGTGCGATTCGACTATTTTTCCGACGTCTTTAGCGGTAGGATCTTATATATAAGTTCGGGGCTATCAATAGAATATAAACCTTATTGGGCGCACAATTGTTCTTTCTGACAGGAGAAAACCCAGAGTGTGATCAATGATTATGAAACATCACTCGCTAGTTTTGGGAGACAAAACAGTTTTTCTTCCGTTTTGCTTTGTAAACTTTTTTTCTCTGGGCTGCATTTTCGGAATAGTAATTTCCTCGGGCCTCACCAATTTTTATATGATAAAAAGTAAATTTATAAATTTAAAAAAAAGAGAGAGGATTAAAGGGAGATAACCGCGGACATGAACTCAGAAATTATCATTGATAACTCACTCATCCAATTTGCCGACCCTAGTTATTATATTCTTAATACTTGATATAATAGAAAAATATCACAATGATAAAATTGGTCAATAATTGTTTATAACTATTTATACTGGGACTCATGTATGCAATTACAAGTAATCCATAATAATATTTTAAATTTTATAATCATATTTATTTTTGGCATATGAATTTTTTAAAACTGTTTCTAAATCTGTGATTTTCCTGCCATCCTCTTCCGCCTCACCTACTATCCTCTTTCGCCGGACTTATGAGGCGCGCGGCACCTTTTTCAATCACCGTTTTAGAGTTATGTCAGAGAAGAAATCGGCTACCAGGCTCTGGTAATGAAGATTTTTGGTGGTACGCATACACTGTAGCATCATGGATGGGGTGATAATGCGACCAAGACGATCGCTCACCCGAGGTTTTGAAAATAGGGTGTACTGCTAACACTTTCCATAGACTTGGGAAACATTTCTCCTTCAGGCAACAGTTAAAAACCTTTGCTAAACTTAGAGATAAACTCTGGCCTAATGTTCTTAAGAACAACCACAGAGATTTTATCCGAACCAGTAGCCTACATAGCATACTTGGTAATGCAAATATTTTGGTCGATAAGTTAATGCCCGACACGAACAAATCCCACCAAAACTTTGCAACCAGTGAAGACAACCGTTTTTATGGAAGCCATATTTGAAAGAGGAAACGCTATTGATTGTTTATCTCGAGTAGGTATATTTTTATGGGTGCCATTTTAAGAGCAGACATTTGTAATTCTCTAAATAACGTACTTCGTTCAAGGAAGAACTTACATCCATAATACGACCGTAACTACAATAAAAGCACAAGTACACTGACTTCATTTTAAACGTGTTGTATTAATGATACAACACAACGGAGTGAAACTAAAAAAAAAAAAAGTACGTTAATCTAAGCACCGAAGTGAAACATGCCATGAAACGTAGAAAGACACTTGTACTCATAATGATTTTAATACTCTTGTTCAAATACAAGGCTCAAGAGTAACTCAAGGTAGAAGGTTACAGAATAAGTCTGTTGTAATGGCGTACAAGGAGGGAATAATAATGACATATCATGAAGATATATAGAATAGATAAACAAGAAGTTAACCCTTTGAGCCCTGCGTTTCTGAACAATTTTAATACTTCTGTTGAGCTCCTGAGTCAAATAATTTGGTATGTAATGTTTCACGGTAGATATAAAAATAGTTATAAGTATTTACCCACCGTTCAACCAGTTGCTGGGCATTAATTCATTTTTCTCTACCACAGGTAAAATGGTGGTCAGGCCTCAAAGAGTTAAGATTAGAATGCATCCTTTCAGGATTCTCTTACACAAAGAAACACTTCTGTGGAAGTACTTTTTCGATGGAAGTTTTTTCTTACTAATGGAATACAAAAGAAATGAGAATGAGTAGACTCAATGTGTGTAGCTTTCTGGGCTCTAAGTGGGGTCTGGAATGGTGTCACTAAGGAATGTAACTCACCGTAATATCTGCCAGGAAAATAGGTACAGAGTAGCGATAGGTTAGAAACGTTTCGTCGTGGGGGAAAGTCGTTGTAGGGTGGAAAACATGGGAAAATTGAACAATTGTGGCAAAATCTAAACTGGTCTGATGAAAGCATTATAAAATTCAGTAAGGATATTGAGGAAGGTGCTGGATATTTGAAGCGACTTACTATTCTATCAGTTTTCAACGAGTGTCATCTGATTTGGTTGGTTGTTTTGTTTTATGGCATATCAACCTCAGTAGGTCATTTAATGACATCAAAATTTTTAAAATAGATACATAGCGATAGTTTGGTAAAAAGGTGTATATGTATGCATATATATATGAACCATTTTTCAATTACTCATATTTTTGAGCACAATCACATGTATTGCTGGTAATTTTTTTTTCAAAAACATATTGCTGGTAATAGTTTGTTTTTTGTTTTTCAAAAATTAATTTCTGGCTATAATTTTTTTGAAAGTATTTCTGGTATTAAAACATATTTTTACACTTTTATAATGCTTTTTAACTCAGTTTCGGGGTTAACTATTTGCCCATAGCTAGGACCCTAACAGGTGCTACCACCCCGGGTCAAGGTGGACCTGGGAACACCAGCAATTAAGAGGTGGTTCCACGCTCCTCAAAACCTCCTTATCAAAGGCCTTGCTTTTGGATATAGTTTATTGTCTTATCCTGGACGCGGATGTAGTTTATCGTCATACCCGGGACGACCCGTTGGGGGAGCCTTACCCCTCTGCAGAGGTGCAGTGAGCGTATTCTACAGCCCCAGGCGACAGGGCGTATCATCTGATGTAAACATATAAATGTCCTGATGACAAAGGCGTATAGTAAACCAGAAAATGCCTTCGAGAATAGATAAATAAAACTCATTTAGAATATGGAATTCAAGTCACTCCATCGTTGATCGCCGAACTGTATGTGTAATTTTTCAGATCTATCTGTTATGATCTATACTCAGTCTATGAGGTTCGATCGAAAAGGTATCAGGACTGATATAGCTGGCCACACGTATTCGAGGATACCCGTCTACTAAAGCGGCTAGCCAATCCCTATTGTAGACGCTCGCTCAGGCACATTTGTGCCCAGCTGTGGTTTATACTGCAACTATGCTAAGCAGACCTTAGTTACAGTTTCTGAGAAAGAGCGTGTTATCTAGCGTGATCAACAATTTGAACAAGGCCAGCACGCTCAAGCCCTCGGCCACGATGACTTGTAACTTCGGGGTAGCACAGCTATTGACGGCTCCCAAGGGTTCTATCTACCCAATTTCACACACAAGGCTTGGGTCAACCCGTGGTATGGTTTTCAGGCACTTTCCAAAAGTGTCGTACGCTGGAATCGACCTTTCCAGTACGATAACATCAGGAAGTCTTCTTCCTGAGAAATCGACTATGTTGAGATTCGAACCTGGGTCTGAATACGAACGTTCTAACCACTTGGTCACGAGCCCATAATCAGGACTGGTACTACAAAACTATAACACATATCAATGCGCCAAATAATCTCCTTCGAAGTAGTCCCTCTTCTGAAGCCACACACATCGTCGTTCTCATTAACTGAAGCATTCAATGGAGCTCCTTTTGGGTGTGGGGAGATAGCGAGCATCTACCAAATTTGTGAAGGGAGTCACGATTAATCTTAACGGGATTTCCTTACAAATATTCAATTTGGATTCCTTTCAAATTTCAGTAAAATAATCAAAATATTTCAGGGAACAATAACAGAATTTCAGACAATATTATCTAGATAAGGACACGAACCCCGTCTCCCAGCATGGTTGTAAGGTCAGAATATTTATTGCAGCCGGAGATGTTTCAACACCAAGATATGTCATCCGTCTTCAGGCTGGATTTGGAATTCAGTTTTCTTTTTTCCGAGACTGCTTGCCACTTCAAGACGAGAACAGATTCGTTCCTTTCCCTGGGGTTATATGTGCAAGAGGGAATGTACTGAACGCAACCATAATTTGAACTTAACTCGTCGATTTCATTTCCCAACTAGTTGTTACACCATCCGCATATCTCAAGATATCTAACATTAAAATAACTATTTCTTGTCATTATTCTAAACTAAAAAACAAAAAAAAGATTCTTACGCGTTTTAGTAATAAATAGAACTCGTGTTTGAAGTGATCCCATTTTAAAACTGATTTCAGCCATCAACCGAGACGTGAAGAGACGCGAACCCTTCGTCAAAATTCTTCCGTTTACAAAAGGTCAAGAGTCATGAACTGACAAATTCAGAGAGTTTGAAAAATATTGAAAGTGAACACGGAATGTGTGATTCGTGTAAGGAAAAGAATAAAGTTGAGTAGCAGCTGAACGGATATCTTTAAAAAAAAAAATAATGATCAATTTTAACTTTGAGAGAGAAAAGAAGAAACGTATATAAAAAAGAAGAAAAAAAGAGAAATTAAACTAAAATAAAATAAAAATATTATATTCACACAAATAAAATAAATCAAAACTTCTAACACACACACATATATATATATATAGGTATATATATGTATATATATATATATATATATATATATATATATATATGTATATATATATATACTGTGTCCAAAAAATGTACTCAGTCTTTAAATGGCAATAAATGCAGTATTTATTGACATGCAAACAAGAATAATAGTTAGAATTAAGAAATTTTAATGTTTATTGACTTGCAAACAAGATTAATGGTTACATTTAAGAAATTTGAATGTTTATCAACTTGCAAACAAGATTAATGGTTAAAATTAAGAAATTTTAATGTTTATTGACTTGCAAACAAGATTAATGGTTAAAATTAAGAAATTTTAATGTTTATCGACTTGCAAACAAGATTAATGGTTAAAATTAAGAAATTTTAATGTTTATCGACTTGCAAATAAGATTAATGGTTAAAATTAAGACATTTTAATGTTTATCGACTTGCAAACAAGATTAATGGTTAAAATTAAGAACTTTTAATGTGTTATCGACTTGCAAATAAGATTAATGGTTAAAAATAAGAAATTTTAATGTTTATCGACTTGCAAACACGATTAAGATTAATTAAGATTAAGAAATATTAATGTTTATTAACTTGCAAACAAGATTAAAAGTTTACATTAAATATTCAAACTAACCTCAAAGTCATAAAGTGAGTACATATTTGGGAACACTCTGTATATCAGAGGCTTATTATATATATATATATATATATATATATATATATATATATATATATATATATATATATATCTTTTTTTTAATTTCTATTACAGTTTGTTTATTGGTAAATATATTTATGTATTACTGGACGAACGAGAAATATTGATTACTTCAAATATGCAACGTTTTTCTCACGCCCACACAAACGCAGATAATGTATATATTAATACATGTATTACACGTACATACATAGTTTTCTTCGATTGAGATAAAGAGAAGAAACAAGTATTTTTTGTTTGCAAATATTTTTTTTCCCGAGGCGCCAAGGTTGTGAGGTAAGACGAATTAAAACATTTACAAACAGTGGCAAGACGAACGCGAAGAGACAAGGCGGATATTTAAAGAAAGCTTTCGGGAAGTGATTTTTTTTAATGGTTTTCGTAAAGCACAAACGAAATCGCTTTCTCAATAGATTCCTAATAATACTTTGATTGTCTTCGAGTATGGAACTGATTCCATGAACGGCGTCAGAAAGAAGAACGATTCCACAGAGTGAGGAATCAGTTTGATGAGCTAAGAGAAAAAAAGTATGGGGTGAAATTAAAACGGGTAGGGGTGAAAAATGCAGGCAGGTGGGGGAAGTCAAGGTGGTTATAGAAAATAAGGGAAAAGAAAAGAGAAAATAGGGAGAATGTGTGTGTGAAAGAGAAGGAGAGATTGAATTATGATCAAGTAACAGAACAAGGTAAGAAGGCGCAGGATGGGGGGGGGGGGTTGGTGAAGAAAAGAATTGTAAGGATAAAGGAACGGGAAGGAAGTTTATTGAAAAGATAATGTGGAAGAGAGGAAGCGAGAAACATGGAAACGAAAAGTAAAGCTGCAAGAGAAAATTATGTGGAAGAAACGGAGGAAAGTAAGAAATTGAGGAGGAAAAATATCATGACCTTGCTCAAGGACTGACGAAATTCTGTAGTATGTTATTGTCTATAAATGTAATAACTATAAGAATTGGTGCACCAGACCCGGTCGAAAGAAGCAATACCGAATGAAATTTTATATTAAATCGATTCGCATCAATAATCGTTACAGTCCTTTTTGTACAAATAAATCGGAAGACACCCACCCCCAAGTCTACCGATTGGATGCAGAAAAATAAAATGGCTTTGTTAAAAAAGAGTTCATAAAAAAACAAAAAAACAATTGCAATTCTCGGAATATTATGTGCTTCCCTTTGATGAGGAAATTCATCACATGGCACAGCATAATTTGATATAAATAAGCTGATGATTTTTACACGCAAAGAAAAAAATTTATTATTGTTATACACACACACACACACACACAAACACATGCACACACACACACACACATACGCACGCACATACACACACACATACACACGCACACACACACATACACACATATATATGTTTCGAACAATATTGAAAAATTAAAAAATTAAAGTTTTCAGTCATATTTTTTGTTTTATTATTTCAATTAGGTTCCTCGACTAGTTTCGGCCAGTATGGCCATCATCAGACATATTTTTGTTTGATTATTTCAATTAGGTTCCTCGACTAGTTTCGGCCAGCATGGCCATCATCAGGAGAAAAAAATCGTGCTTGTTAGTAGCAATGAACTAAAGTAATACATGACTTTCTGAAGAAAATGAACTTCATCTGTAGTTTTCATTTATTTTTATATCATTAATTTTAGTCAGTCCTTGTGTTGGTCAAACGGCCTCTTTTAAGTTGTTTTTTTTTTAAATAGAGACTGGGTAGATTCATGTGATTCCCTTGGTCATTATTATTGGTTCCTAGGAAGGGGATGTATTTGTGTTAAGTGTATGTTATCATTTAGTTCTTCGGGAGTGTGTATGATGTGCATAAGTGTATATATTAGGATGGATGTGTGTATAAGTGTGTGACCTCAACACCTCCGTAAACATGTCTGTCTTGTGTGGGTGAATAATGTGGGTAGGGCTTGATTCATGGGGTTATATATTAATTTTATCTATGTTGTTAAATTTGTGATTAAGTCCGTCTGGATGGAGTGTATTGAGGCGCAAAATTCATTTGTCTTCATTGTCTTCTAGAATTTTCTAATGTTATCTTTTCTATTTTTCAATTACTGTGAATTTTGCATGTAAGAGAGTTTGGGAACTACACGCAAACACACGCACATTTTTTTAAATTAAAATTGGAGTAGATTTGAATAGCGAAATTAGATCAGAACAATTTTGTTTACTGATGGGAATCTGATCTAGCCCATTTGGAATTGGGTCATTAGGAAGACAATGAAATATGATCGAGATTATTTTTATCGGATAAAATTTGAAATAGAACTTACTAACTTTGAAATTCACATGATTTTGGGTTGAAGGTAGTACTCGTGATAATCGTGGGCGGGCCAAGGGTTGATTTATGATCAGCCAGGTTTATCTATATAAACGCGCACAGAAATCTGTTGACAGAGTGGTTGGCTCGTCTGCAGTCGAGCTAGGTAGAGAGAGGTCGGAGACTGGAAGTGACGTCAGAGATTGGAACCCATCGCCCGCTAACATATATTTTGATATAAGTCCGAAGAAGCGAATTACTCCTCCAACAATCTAAGTCTGCTACTGCTACTATTATTACTACCACTGGAAACGGAAATATCGAACAAACTACAATAATCAAAAGGTTGTTTTGGGGCTGTCGTCCAGTGCAGTCGAGCTGGGTGGATAGATATCGGAGACTGGAAGTGACGTCAGGGATTGGAACAAAACATGTACTATTAATATAAGTACCGATGCTTCTGCTACCACGAAGATTACTACTACTGTTACTACCGCCGAGGAGGAACGCAACTATAAACTTTAAGCCGCGCACAGAAATCTTTATCTCTCCATCGCAAAAGTCGTATATCGTTCTGAGACGATTTCACAAGCTAATCACAACCCACTCTCTCTCTCTCTCTCTCTGTCTAGAATCCAGTGTATGAGTTTTTACGTCAATTATTTTCTTTTCTGTAACCCGTTTCTTTTGTATACTATTCTTTTTCTGCTATATAAAAGACATTAACAATTCAACCATTGAATAGTTGTTTGTCCGGCTTTCTGCAGATATATTTTTTTTGTTGCATTCTAAAATTCTTAACACAGACTCTCCAGCCGTGTCTACATCTTCAGTCGACCATGAATGGATGAATATCACTTCTGCTTTCTGGATCAAACCAAACACAACGTGGGCAGGAAGCAGGATTAAACCAGTGGACCGCTCGATGGTCTACGGATGCTCAGGGACCTAAGGACACTCCCTTCAGTTCGGTTAAGACCGAGTAGACACCTCAGCCCAGAGAGTAAGACGTCGGTGGTTGAGGGGCTGGGGCGAAAGTGTTAGAGCATGGCTTTTAAAATCATGTTTTTCTAGGCAGAAATGTTGTTCTACAGGTAATAATCTTTCGTGGGGAGCCGACTTAATCAGATTCGGATTATTATTAATTATGTAGTGAAAGGGCCATTCAGATTTTCCCACATATTGTTTCTGGCATAAAGAGCATTCTAAGAGGTAAATTGCGTTATCACTTCTACAGTTAGAGTTTGAAAGTAGATTTAGTGACCGAGCTAGTGAATGAATTCGTGTGTCTAATGTGGTTACAGCATAAGCTCCTTTTGTTGTTACATGGTTGGGTATATCCTGTTATTTTTATTTTTGGTCTACTACGGATTACGTTATCCTCTGAAATGTGGTTACTACCTATGATTTCCTTAAAGTTCTTAGGTCTACGATATGCTAGAAGGCCGGGTTCATCAATCAAATTTTGAGATGTATTTACCAGCGACTTTTGATTATCTGGGTTAGTGGAAGAAGTGTGTGGTTGAAGTGGTTACTAGAGGGATGCGTCTGGATTTATTTTTAATTTTGTACATCAGTGTGTCGTCTATAGGTGTGGAAATTGCTTTATTTATTTCTTCCCTGATTAGGTGTTGTTTATAGTCACGTGTTATGAATTTATATTTATTTAGTTCTTCATTGTTGGAACATATCCTTCTGAGTCTAAGTGCTTGTGAATAGGGAAGGTTCTCCTTAAGGTGCTTAGGGTGGGTAGACTTAAAGTGTAGATAGTTGTGGGTGTCGGTGATTTTAGTGTCTAGTGTTGTTTGTAGTTTTCTGTTTTTATCTATGTATATGCGGATGTCTAAAAATGTTAACGATTTTGTGGAATTTTCGTAGTCGAACTTAATCGAGTCGTGTACCGTGTTTAGGGTCATGAGGAATTCAGTGAGTTTATCCTCACTGCCCGTGTATACAAAGAATATATCATCGATATATCTTGCATAGAATACGCAGTCGCTACCGATGAGGGGGATAGATATGGGTCTCCTCAAATTTTCCCATGAATATTGTAGCATATGATGGAGCTGCAATGGTGCCCATGGCACAGCCTCTTACTTGCAGGTAGTGTGTTCCAGTGAAGTTGAAAGTATTCAATGTAAGATTATGCTCCATGAGTTTTATGATAACTTCTGTGTGTGTGTGGGGGAGTTGTTTTCGTCTTTTATTAAGTACGTCCTTAAGGGCGGTTAGTCCTTCGATGTGTTTAATGTTTGAATAAAGTGATCTTACGTCCATAGTCACTAGAATAAAATTTCCTGGCACTGTTAGTATGTGATTAATTTTGTTTAGTAGATCTGTTGTGTCTCTGATGTAGGGTATTACTTCTTTAGTTTGGGACTGTATGTAATGGTCTACGTATTTGGAAATTTTGGACGTGTGGCAGCTAAATGATGAAATGACCGGACTTCCTGTGTTGCTGTTTTTGTTTATTTTCAGGAGGAGATAGAAGCGGACAGATGTGATGTTTGTGGGTGGAAGTATTGAGCATGTTTCGTTGTCGATTATTTTGTTGCGAAGTGACATGTTTAGCGAGCTTGTTAATTTTTTTTTTGGTATTCGGGTAGAGTTTAGGGTAGGCTTTTGTAGTTTTTTTTTTGTCAACTGATCGTTGGCCTATTTATTTACCATGGTCGATTTGTCAGATGTTATTGGACTGGCGGGGTCGAACCCAGAGTTCGGCACCTTTGGAAAGTGCCTGAAAACCATATCAGCGGTTTAAGTTGTGAGCGAAATTGGAGACCGTCAATAGCTGTGCTAGCACGATGTCATAAGTCATCGTAACCGAGTGCTTGAGCGTAGCGTGCTGGCCTTGTTCACGTTGTTTATCACGCTAGATAACACGCTCATTCCAAGAAACTATAACTAAGGTCTGCTCAACATAGTTACAGTATAAACGACAGAGCAGGCGTCTGCAATAGGGATTGGCTAGCCACCCAAGTAGACGGATGACCTCGAATACGAGTGGCCAGTTATTATTATATTATATACTAGCCTAAAATCCACTCTATCAGGCGGCAATTAACCTATCTTGTGCGGAGGGCTCTTGATTTGACCTTCGGACTATTCAGGAGTTTGACAGTCCCTATATCTTTGCATATTCTCAGCATTGAAAGTTCTCCTGGCTGCCGTTTGTACAGGTTTTTCATTTGCACGAGACTTTCTTTTCCTAGCTGCAGCCTTGGCTCTTTTGGTTAGAATCTGGTCGTTTGTTGCGGAGATTTCTTTTTGCAATGTATACTGCTGCCGTATGCGATAAGCAACAATAAACTACAGAACTCAAAATTGATCCCGGCATTTAAATATTGCATTAATATTTAAGCTTACCTTTTAAAAGTTTAACGATAATTCTTCTGTCGCCACTTAATTTAAAGAAAATTTGATGTGCGTAGGTCCTTATTTTCCATACAAACAATTATTTTTATTTCATGGCTGACTTTCGCTGGATTTTCATTACCAAATTTATTTCCAAGTTATAAAAATTGTTTTCGTACAAAAATGTTTTTAATTTGCTCACGGAGTCGGAATTATTCAAAAATTTTATTTTTATTTTAAAGCATATTTTATATTTAAATATTTTTTTTGTCTCTGCCTGGAAAATATTGTTTTTAAATCCATTTATTGTTGAAACCGTTTGGTCTGATGAGAAGAAACCGTAGTATTGGTTTTGCGAAATAAAATATTACCATGGGTTTCTAAAGTCTCCACTTTCATAATATTATATATATATATATATATATATATATATATATATATATATATATATATATATTGGCTAAACAGTTGACGCAGAAAGAGCGACACAAACACACACATTGAACCAAAATTATGGAACCTGGCCGATATATAAGAAGAATGGCAGCTTTTGTCACGTATCAACTATTTATGACATAGTCAGAGGTAAGACTGTCTCGTTTATTTCATTTTGATATGAAATGCCAGACTTATGACCTAAGATGAAATATTTGGCTGACTTTGACAAAGGCCAAATTGGTATGACTAGAAGACGAGATTAATGTATTTTCTGAACGACACGCCTTGAGGGCTACTTACGTTCAGTTGTAATGAGTGCTTATTGGCAGGTGTATCCAAAAAGCATCGATATCAATGGACGGCCAAGACTTATCGCTGTGAGAAATGAACAATAAATATTAGTCAGTACATGGGTTCTATATGGTACATAATTACAGATTGCTTTAATCAACGTAAAGAAAATTAAGTCCAACAACCCAACCTTCCTTTTGCATGGTGCAGTGCAACCGGCGGCCAGTGAAACTTATTTAGTCATTCCCATGTCTATAAATTTAATAAAGGGTTCAGTTCAAGATTTCTTGAAGATTACCCAGACCGATAAAAACTTAAGGAATGTCGGATAGCGCAACGGCTGAAACGTCGTAAAACTGACAACAAATATTTGTGATGTTAGACAATCACTTGTAACTTTCTTTAGGTCGACGAACCATCGTGATCACATCCGAAATGCTCGTTGTAGTCGAGACTTTGTAACTACAGATACTGGTAGTCTACCAATTTGTCCCTTCAGCCCCTCAACCTCCGGCGTCTTCCTCTTTGGGTTGAGGCGCCCACTCGGTCTGAACCAAACTCAGGTGTAGCTGGCTGCACGCTCCCTGAGTACCCGTAGATTGTTCGACCGGACACTGGCCAAGTTCCCCTGCTGCCACGTTGTGTTAAATTTTAGATCCAGTAGGCGGGGGGGGGTATTGTCCATACGCTAACGGTCGATTGGGGATGTAGGCACGGTTGTGAGGGTGGGCGGCAGGAAAATTAGAATGTGGCGAAAAAAAAGGAAATAATATCTGCAGAAGCCGAATAACAATGGGTAAAATATTGATGTCTTTTATATAAGGAAACAACAACAGTAGAAAAGATTACAGAAAGGATAGAAAAGCAATTAACAGAAGAAAAGAGGACTAATCCTCTACCAATTTTCCAACAGAAAGAGGTGTGTGTGTGATTAACTCGTTCAAAATCGACTTGGGAGGATATGTGGCTCGTAATTCCAGCCCTACGTGGAAGTGTAGCTTTTCAGTTTCTTGTCGTAAATGACAAACGTTAGGTTTCAGCGGCTTTTCAATGCAACTGCTAGAACGACGATGATATTTCTTGAAGTCCTTATCTCTGACTCGTCACTGGACCGACTCACTGCAACGACAGTCTCTCTACCCCGACTCTGCTTCACCGACGTAACTCCCAACGTAACTCCCAACGTAACTCCCAACGTAACTCTCCAACTCAGCATAACTCGCGTTTAGATAGCAACCGAAGGTTATAAGCCAGGTTGTTCACGCGCTTAACACGAGTGTCGCCATAATCACGTATATTTGCAAAGTTTCTGTTGCTTACTCAGGTCTATTTCAAATCTCTTAGTGGATAAAATTAATTCGTTCATTCCAATTGTCTTTTTGATTACCAAATTCAGCGGATACAACTTATGTTTAGATTAGATTTCGCTAGCAGTAGACATACACTGATCTTACCTCCCCGGTCCAATTTACTTCAATATGTTTTTATCAAAAATATTATTTCCGTCTATTTTGTTTTTATGACCCAAATTAAACATCGCCTCCTGCCCTTTGCATTTGTTTATAAACAAGTCTTCGCCAACCCGATCTGAAATTCACTCTTTATGCATCAGCCGTCCTAGGTTTCATATATCATTGTTCTAGATTCTTTCCTATTAATAGCGCTGACACAGTTTGTAACTTCACGGAAGATCGTGTTTTCCATTTTCAATCAATAAACGTTATATTTGTGCGTGTGCATTCATGTGGGTGTGTGCGTCAGCCTCTCTATGTTACAGTAGTAGTAATGCCTTCAAATAATAATTGCACCAATAATAGTTGTTCAAATAGTAATCAACAAATAGTAATTCGTATAATAATCAGTATAGAGAAATAGCATAGTGGATAAGAGAAGAGCGATTACTTAGACGTCACACTAATTCCCATTTATACGTTTCCTTTACGATCACGTGATCTACTTATTTGATAATGGGATCGTCCGTGTTTGCTCACTGGTGATCTGGGTTCAAACTACGGTGTCGGCAACGACACTTTATTCCCATACAACAAAATATGAGGACAATAGACCTAGTGT
>OZ038486.1:3217500-3242500 GCA_964036315.1 Acanthosepion esculentum | reverse complement strand
ATACAAGACAATAATAATAAGGAAATTTCGGCAGTACACTTATATCGACAATATTTGAAAAAGAAATGCGATAGTAACATTAAAATTTGTTCTATCAATCTACATCAGAAAAAGATACAAACAATTTGTATTTAAGTAGAAATATGAAAATGAACTGAAATGATATGAATAATTTTTTGAAAGGAGAGAAAGTAACAACGAAAGAACAATAAAAAAAGAAGGAAGGCAGAAAAAGAAAAGAAGAAAGCAAATAGAAATGTAGACAATAAAGAAGGATGGAAAGGAAAGAATAGAAGGAAGAAAAAAAGAAAAGTAAAAAATAAAAAAGGATGGAAAGGAAAGGAAAGAAGAGAAAAGTAAACAATAAAGAAGACTGGAAAAGAAAGAAAAGAAGAAAGAGAAAGAAAAGTAAACAATAAAGAATGATGGAAAGGAAAGAAAAGAAAAAGAAAAGTAAACAATAAAGAAGACTGGAAAAGAAAGAAAAGAAGAAAGAAAAAGAAAAGTAAACAATAAAGAATGATGGAAAAGAAAGAAAAGAAAAAGAAAAGTAAACAATAAAGAAGACTGGAAAAGAAAGAAAAGAATAAAGAAAAAGAAAAGTAAACAATAAAGAATGATGGAAAGGAAAGAAAAGAAAAAGAAAAGTAAACAATAAAGAAGGCTGGAAAAGAAAGAAAAGAAGAAAGAAAAGTAAACAATAAAGAATGATGGAAAGGAAAGAAAAGAAAAAGAAAAGTAAACAATAAAGAAGACTGGAAAAGAAAGAAAAGAAAAGTAAACAATAAAGAAGGCTGGAAAAGAAAGAAAAGAAGAAAGAAAAAGAAAAGTAAACAATAAAGAATGATGGAAAGGAAAGAAAAGAAAAAGAAAAGTAAACAATAAAGAAGACTGGAAAAGAAAGAAAAGAAGAAAGAAAAAGAAAAGTAAACAATAAAGAAGGATGGAAAGGAAAGAAAAGAAAAAGAAAAGTAAACAATAAAGAAGGCTGGAAAAGAAAAAAAGAAGAAAGAAAAAGAAAATTAAACAATAAAGAATGATGGAAAGGAAAGAAAAGAAAAAGAAAAGTAAACAATAAAGAAGACTGGAAAAGAAAGAAAAGAAGAAAGAAAAAGAAAAGTAAACAATAAAGAATGATGGAAAGAAAAGGAAAGAAAAAGAAAAGTAAACAATAAAGAAGACTGGAAAAGAAAGAAAAGAAGAAAGAAAAAGAAAAGTAAACAATAAAGAATGATGGAAAGGAAAGAAAAGAAAAAGAAAAGTAAACAATAAAGAATGATGGAAAAGAAAGAAAAGAAAAAGAAAAGTAAACAATAAAGAAGACTGGAAAAGAAAGAAAAGAAGAAAGAAAAGTAAACAATAAAGAAGGCTGGAAAAGAAAGAAAAGAAGAAAGAAAAAGAAAAGTAAATAATAAAGAAGGATGGAAATGAAAGGAAAAAGAAAAGTAAACAATAAAGAAGGCTGGAAAGGAAAGAAAAGAAAAAGAAAAGTAAACAATAAAGAAGACTGGAAAAGAAAGAAAAGAAGAAAGAAAAAGAAAAGTAAACAATAAAGAAGGATGGAAAGGAAAGAAAAGAAAAAGAAAAGTAAACAATAAAGAAGGCTGGAAAAGAAAAAAAAGAAGAAAGAAAAAGAAAATTAAACAATAAAGAATGATGGAAAGGAAAGAAAAGAAAAAGAAAAGTAAACAATAAAGAAGACTGGAAAAGAAAGAAAATAAGAAAGAAAAAGAAAAGTAAACAATAAAGAATGATGGAAAGGAAAGAAAAGAAAAAGAAAAGTAAACAATAAAGAATGATGGAAAAGAAAGAAAAGAAAAAGAAAAGTAAACAATAAAGAAGACTGGAAAAGAAAGAAAAGAAGAAAGAAAAGTAAACAATAAAGAAGGCTGGAAAAGAAAGAAAAGAAGAAAGAAAAAGAAAAGTAAATAATAAAGAAGGATGGAAATGAAAGGAAAAAGAAAAGTAAAAAATAAAGAAGGCTGGAAAGGAAAGAAAAGAAAAAGAAAAGTAAACAATAAAGAAGACTGGAAAAGAAAGAAAAGAAGAAAGAAAAAGAAAAGTAAACAATAAAGAAGGATGGAAAGGAAAGAAAAGAAAAAGAAAAGTAAACAATAAAGAAGACTGGAAAAGAAAGAAAAGAAGAAAGAAAAAGAAAAGTAAACAATAAAGAATGATGGAAAGGAAAGAAAAGAAAAAGAAAAGTAAACAATAAAGAAGGATGGAAAGGAAAGGAAAAAGAAAAGTAAAAAATAAAGAAGGATGGAAAGGAAAGAAAAGAAAAAGAAAAGTAAACAATAAAGAAGACTGGAAAAGAAAGAAAAGAAGAAAGAAAAAGAAAAGTAAACAATAAAGAATGATGGAAAGGAAAGAAAAGAAAAAGAAAAGTAAACAATAAAGAAGGATGGAAAGGAAAGAAAAGAAAAAGAAAAGTAAACAATAAAGAAGACTGGAAAAGAAAGAAAAGAAGAAAGAGAAAGAAAAGTAAACAATAAAGAATGATGGAAAGGAAAGAAAAGAAAAAGAAAAGTAAACAATAAAGAAGACTGGAAAAGAAAGAAAAGAAGAAAGAAAAAGAAAAGTAAACAATAAAGAATGATGGAAAGGAAAGAAAAGAAAAAGAAAAGTAAACAATAAAGAAGGCTGGAAAAGAAAGAAAAGAAGAAAGAAAAAGAAAAGTAAATAATAAAGAAGGATGGAAAGGAAAGGAAAAAGAAAAGTAAACAATAAAGAAGGATGGAAAGGAAAGAAAAGAAAAAGAAAAGTAAACAATAAAGAAGACTGGAAAAGAAAGAAATGAAGAAAGAAAAGGAAAAGTAAACAATAAAGAAGGATGGAAAGGAAAGAAAAGAAAAAGAAAAGTAAAAAATAAAGAAGGATGGAAAGGAAAGAAAAGAAAAAGAAAAGTAAACAATAAAGAAGACTGGAAAAGAAAGAAAAGAAGAAAGAGAAAGAAAAGTAAACAATAAAGAATGATGGAAAGGAAAGAAAAGAAAAAGAAAAGTAAACAATAAAGAAGACTGGAAAAGAAAGAAAAGAAGAAAGAAAAAGAAAAGTAAACAATAAAGAATGATGGAAAGGAAAGAAAAGAAAAAGAAAAGTAAACAATAAAGAAGGCTGGAAAAGAAAGAAAAGAAGAAAGAAAAAGAAAAGTAAATAATAAAGAAGGATGGAAAGGAAAGGAAAAAGAAAAGTAAACAATAAAGAATGATGGAAAGAAAAGGAAAGAAAAAGGAAAGTAAACAATAAAGAAGGCTGGAAAAGAAAGAAAAGAAGAAAGAAAAGGAAAAGTAAATAATAAAGAAGGATGGAAATGAAAGGAAAAAGAAAAGTAAACAATAAAGAAGGCTGGAAAAGAAAGAAAAGAAAAAGAAAAGTAAACAATAAAGAAGACTGGAAAAGAAAGAAAAGAAGAATATAAGTCTCGCTAAGATATTAAAAAATTTAAATTCAGTCAATTTCCCACCGCCATGTTATTGGTCCTGACCTGGCATCTCAGCTACAGTCACTTTCCCTCTGCCTTTTCTATAAATATTTTTATGGTAATTCTTCTTATGAACTTTCCATTATATTTTTATTTTCATCTCCCCCTCCCCCACGCGCACACACCAACAAATTGCACATATGCGGACTAGTTAGGACTACATAGAGACCCTCAGGTATTATGGTGACTGTAGTGAGAATGGTAAGAATGTGTTGTTTCGGTGTAAGGAATACTGTGCTATGTTTGGGTTAGTAATCGTCGTTAGCTAAGACAAGACAGATTGAAAACCAGCCCTCCCCTATCTCGACCTTTTGGCCTTGTGTCACATTTTTGTATTATTCAAAATAAATATTACTTTCTACTATGTTACCTAGACATTGTGAATTTAAACGCAGCACCGAACTGACGGCAAGGTGTCATCATTTTAAAGCGGAAGTGGCTAGATAAACCGTAAGTTCTAGGCTAACAGTTTCTTCTCTTGTACTTCTCACTTGTGAAATTCTCTTCTGGCTTCTTGCTTTCCAGTCAACTTTGATTTTCAAAAGTTCAAATGCAGTGTCAATTGTTATCTTCTGTCTTCTTAATTCTTGTTCGTTTGTTGTTCTCTCTCTTTCTTCATAATTTTTTTTCATATTCTCTCATATTCAGTAAAATACTCATGTGAGTCTTATTTTGCCTTGCTTGTGTGAAATGATTAAAAACAAGAAATAAAGTATTTTCTTTTTCATTGTTAATTTTTATATGTGTTATTTATTTTAAATATATTTAAAGAAAAAAAAAATATTTCAGGTCCTTTAACTACGGCGTAGGTGAGGTTGCTGAGTGACGTAATATCGGACGTAATGAGGTTCACTCTAGAAATGTGACGTAACAGTCAATTTGAAGTAAGGTGGGATATTATTGCGTTAAGTTGACCATTGATGACAATTCCAGAACAAAGTAACTATAAACAATTTTTTTCCTATCCTCTGCCAGCCGCTATGATGGAGAAAGCATTACCTCGAACCGTCGCCAGTGAGACACGCTGCAACAGCCACTCCGTTACGCGAGGCTCGTCCCTTAATCGAGACGCAATCGCGCCAATCCTCCGAAGGAACGCCATCGAACGAGGGCCAATAACCCCTGAAGTCTCCACTGCCACAGGAGTAAAAAAAAATCTATCAGCAAGAGAAGAATATTTAAGTATTTTTTTTTTCTCTCTGCGTCTCGGGCGACGGACCCCAGCTCAACCGCGGACCTGATCAAATTACCGGCCGAAAATGTATCCACACAGGTCGCATCCCAAATCAACGACTTCCCTATTTTAAAAGGGAAAATGGTAATGCCATCCGGCCGCATTCCATTACCACGTTGCTTTTTTGTCTTTCTTTTTCAGATTTGATTTTGTTTTATCTTTACATTATTGATATTAACCCTGCAGTTCCCTTCTTTTTTCTTTCTTTCTTTCTTTCTTTTTTCATCTATCTTTATTTTTCTCCTTTCTTTCTTACTTTCTTTCTTTCTTCATCTATCTTTATTTTTCTTTCTTTCTTTCTTTCTTTTCATTTAGTTTTTTCTGTCTTCTTTTCTATCTTTCTTTTCTTTCCTTATTTCTCTTTCTTGGACATTCTTTTCTTATTCCTTTTCCCAAACTGGTCTCTCACTTCTGTTATGGCGTCTACTGAAGAGACATCGTCCACCCTGTAATCGTCGCTCGCCTTTTATTCTTTCCACATCCGAAAAAAAAAACAAAAAAACAAAAGTAACGATTGTTTTCATCGAAGTTGAGGTTGGACAAAGCTGAAAAAAAGCGCCTAAAAGTAAAAGTGAAAAAAGCACGGCTAAAAAGAAATTCGTAGCGAAGCAGAATGGGTCGGGTGTTTAATATTCTGCGGGTGGATAAACTCGATGCAAAACACTAGGGCACACACTATGATGGGCCCGGCTGTGAAATAAGGTTGAAGGTGAGTATTATTGTTGGGCGCATAGGGCCAGGGGGAGGAAAATATATAAAATTACCCGTAAATAAAGAAGAAAAAAAAGCGAAAGTAAAATGAAAGGCCTATTATTTGAGCGACGAAGGAGATTAAATTCACTGGGATTAATAGAGCGGATTGATAAAAAGAGGACTTTAAATACGGGAATCGAAGGATTATTATCATTCAGGTGTTAAAAGTTAATCGAATTGCGAGTAGATCCGGGTATGGTACAATCCATTATATGTTAAAGGGGTGGCAAGTTAGATTATGTTCAGGTTCGGACGTGAAAAGGGTTACATTTAGGAAAGCGATATTATTTTTTATAATGAAACAAGAGAATAATTTTAAGAGATGTTAATATGTAAAATGAAAGTAGTCCATCCATATAAGGTAGTGTAATGAACTGCGGTTTGGAATCGGAGAACGGAGGTCGAATTCAATTCGAGTTCGTAACACTCACTTATGCCCTGGGGAATCCATCCCGCTTCCATTCCAGCAATAGGTTAAATAGTAGAGCACACTTGGTTCTTCAGCCTTGGTTAGCAACCAGTCTAGGAGAATGACATCTCTGAATTCAAAAAACGTATATAGCCCTGGTGGGCGAAGCACATACTTTATAATAATGAAAGGATTGTGGTGGTCACGATGACTTTATGATCCCGACTGGTATGAAGGGGCCTATTTCTCTGGCCTATAATAACATCGTAGCCAAGGGCGCTAACTACTTGGGGGATTCCTGTCATGTGTTTGAGAGACTAGAGCTTCTTAGATACAAAGAGAAGAAATAACGAAATGAATATAGCATAAAAAACAGTGTAAAAATTAAAATTTATTCGAAGTTGGACTGCTTCCAACATCCGGGGTCTGATAGGAAAGGTAAAGGAATTGCTTTCCGTTTGACGAGATCTGCAACGAGATTAGTTACGCTTTTCTTGCTTAAATCTATCCGCCCTCTCCGCCTTTGCGATTCAGAACCTCATCTTTATGCTACTGCCCACTGTACGAAGTTCAATGGCCAAATTATATTTGCGATAACAGATTCGTGGCTTTTTTAATAAGGATTTGCTACAAAGCTCAGAATGATTTTGTGAAACTCTCATTGAAAAAGTAATGAATGGCAAATAATGATGTTTCTCGGAAAATTAGTGATAACTTTGGAAGACATAGATTGTGTTGTGTCAGTCCGTTAGCAAAAAAGGTCACCGAAGAATACTTAAAAGAAGCTACACACAGCAATCAAAACAAAAACACCAGTAGTATATAATAAAATGTCTGATTGAATAAATTATAAACATTATGTCAGTATATTTTTATCATAATCCTTTCATGTTCACGAATATTTTTCCGTATATTATAATTATAATCAAATAAGGCAAAAAATGTACTGTAACCGTAAGAATCACTTTTATTTCCCAAGTACATTCCATCTCTTTATGTGTACAAAAAACTGTTACAGAGCATTTCTTGCCTTATTCAATTGTAATATACGGAAAATATTCGTGAATATGAAAGGATTATAATAAAAATAAGCAAACATTATGTTTGTAATTTATTCAATCAGACATGCCTAAAAGAGAATTTGCTTCCCAAATACACAAATAATAAAATGGTATATACTGCTACTACTACTAATACGACTACTACTACTAATAATAATAATAAAATATTTGAAGAAACGACGCAGATATTGCAATTTATTTATGGAGGAAAAGATAAAAATTATAGAATTCAAGAACTTAAATGGGTTAATAAACAATAGAAATGATGTTATTCCGGACGGATTTACACGCTGATGCATTCCGTTTGAAAAAGCCAAGAAATAATTCTCGAGTTTCGGAGCGCCCATTTTGAAAATCCGACAACGTGAAACAAGGTGTTAATTGGTATATATATATATATATATATATATTATATATATATATATATATATATATATATATATATATATAAGTTGTACAGTATATATATTATATCATAAAGAAATCATTATACAAAGAATTAATTAGCAATGTTAATGTGATTAATGTTGAAATCACGTCGCTAACTTACTATCAATTCCTTGAATAAGGCGATTCTTATATTTAATTTGTTGACAGATGGAATTAATGATCCTGGGGCGAGTGCTTTCGACAATTTCAAATTGTCATCTTCAGGGCGTAATATTTCCATTTAAGGGTAAAGACCATGACAAAATAAATGTAGTGTAGACCGAAAGATGTTTTTTTTTTAAAATATCCTATTTATTGATAGTTATATTATTTTGGAACGTGCGATATATATATATATATATATATATATATATATATATATATATATATATATATATATATATATATATATATGTGTGTGTGTGTGTGTGTGTGTGTGTGTGTGTGTATTCAAAGTGCATAAATAAGAATAAGTTGATCCATATAATCCAATAAGTTGATAAGGTTAGATCCAATGACTAAACCAAAAGTGTTGTGAGTTCAATACCAGGCCACAGCAGTGGGGAACCAAAAATCTTGGAGAGTTGAGTTAAAGGGAAATAACTGTTCGAAATTCCAATCACCTGAAGAAGGCCGTAGTATACAACGGCCGAAACGTTGTGAATATGGGAATAAAGATGAGGACAACAGTCCGAATAATGTAAATAAAATACTTAGTTTACTTATTGAATAAAAGACTTAGTTTCCTTATCGCATAAAAGATTCAGTTTACTTATTGAAAAAAAACTTAGTTTACTCATTAAATTCTATTTAAAGCTAAACTAGTTTTGACTTAGTTGCTTCAGCCATTTTTCATGTTGCTTAGTTGTGTTGTCATTTTACCTTTCAAATATAAAATAATTAAGTGAATTGATTTTAAATATATTATCGATTTATTTACCTTGAGTAAAATAGGTAGGTTTATGCAGCTCGGGTGAAAATTATCAGCAGTTCGTGTAGGGTTAGTAATCCAAATGATTCGCACTCATTGTGGAGAGAAACACACGGTCAATTTCAGCAAACCAATTTTAATGATTTCAACATAAACAATAGTTATTCGATATAATTAGATTCTTTCTTCTTCTCTATCATAATTCTCTGATATTTTCGATAAAATTGACGTTTTAATTACTGAATTTTTATTTTTTATTTTTCGAAATTTACCGGTGAGTTGTCAAAAGTCCATGAAAATGTTCAAAGGTGAAAAGATCACGTGGAATATTGACTCCTCCGATTGTGTTTTGATTTTAAATCTGTGGAATCTTCCACGACAGCCAGTTTACCGTCCGCTGGGATATGCACGCTTCCTGTTACGATTTTACCAACATCATACTTACAAAGTAATCAACAAGCATTCATTGGTTAATCACCTTCAATCCAGCTTACTGATTGGTCAGTTTTGACCAATCAGATCACCCCCACGCGACAGATCTATTTAGGCGCCAACTCGGTTTTGAGCCTCCCACGTGATACAACGAATTTATAAAAATTCAACACGTGTGATTCTCGCCCTCTTTTCCTCACTCGAACCTAACTTCTCTACGTCTACGTCACTCCGCCAAAATGTGACTCTAAAAGAACTCCCGTCTTGACTAATGCAGTCAGACGTAAAAGAACTGTACATCAATTCATGCAAGTACAATCTTCTAAATTACAATTTAATAATCAATTTATTCGTTATGAGCTTAGGTACAAATATTAAATAGTCTAAGAGACACAACTCTGTCTAACCTTTCAGTTAACATGCATGTGCATCAAATACTTAATAAATTCAATTGTTATGTTTTGAATCATTATTTTTGTCTTTTATTAATTGTTGTGGATGGAAGATCATTGAACACGCACAATTTTAAGCCTTCTGATCATTCAAACCTTCTGATAACATCTTCACTCAATCCCAACAAATCCAAAATAAAAATGACAAATGATTTGATTTCGTATCGTCATGTCTATTGCACGCGTTCGCTGCGTCTATGCCACTAGACATTCGTTCATTTCTTCTTTTACGACTTTCGCTTGAAATAAAGAAAATACTGCAAAGGCATACGGAAGTCATGCACATTATGTAGTTTCGATGCCATAGTCAGGCAGATCGATGAAGACTTTCATAACTGGGCAAGGCGACAAAACAGTCCAAGTTCCTTTAAATGGTAACAAAGAGATCAAAATACGTTGGTAAATTGCTGTTTCATTTAAAAAAGAAAACAATGAAAAACTGTTATAATAATAATAATAATAATAATAATAATAATAATAATAATAATAATAACAACAACAACAACAGCAACAACAACAATTGATCATCTTACATCAAGTTGCACGATATTGGCACCCACTGAATATAAAACCCAGCACGACAGAGTGGGCCAATATCTGCATTGGAAAATCTGCAACACTTACAGAAAGGAAATTGCAAGATATGAACACCACCCAGACCCGGTTACGGTGATAGGACCTGTAACAATTTTACGGGACTTCACAATCAAAGCTACTCGCCCAGACATTGTTATTAGAGACCGCAAACACAAAAAAGGTGCCTCCTTTTTTATATGGCAGTCCCTGCGGACTGCAATGTATCACTGAAGATCTTCAAAAAATTATCAAAATACAAGGACCTTGAAATCGAAATCTCAAAAATGTGGCGCATGAGGACATTAACAATTCCAGTTGTAGTTTGAGCCCTCGGATTGATTGGAAAAAATTCCTATAGACACATTCAAGGAATCCCTGGTGGACCAGTCGTTAAAGAAATACACAAAATTGTACTCACAAGTATAGCCGACACCTTACGAAGGGCTTTATCCATGTAAAATATATGCGATTTTTTTTTCAAAACTGCTCAGTGGAAAATATTCTGATGCCATTTCTGACCTTAGGACTCTGGTCGGGACCCGGAAAGCAATGAGTATACATCAGAAACCAAAAGAAATAATAATAATAATAATAATAATAATAATAATAATAATAATAATAATAATAAACAAGAGAATTACACTTTATCAAATTCAAATGAGAATAACATCAGAAATATTTTAACACTTCGTGGTATTGGCTTCATGGTACCTGATACAACCAGGCTCATCAGCTTTAATAAAGGCACATCTCACGGAAATTGGTAAAATTGGGTCGCTTTAATTTTAACCTAGAGTTAACCGTTATCTTTCCCACATATCCTCCTGAACCGTGCCTCTTACCGCTTAATTTTTAAACCTCTACCTTGGGTGGCTCTTGGAATTTGTATTGTAACAAAAAGGTAAAGTAAATTAATTTGATTTGATTTTGTTTCAAATAAGTCTTTCTGGATGATTAAAAGGCCAGTCTCATTTCTGATCGTTATATTCCTGTCTTTATAAAACAATATATTGCTTTCTTTCTTGTTTGTTTCATCTTTGACATCCAAGAGTCAGTTGGCCCATGAAAATAGCGACTGTCATTGGTAGTCATTTACCAAAGAAACAAAGACTAAAATCCGTCACATTAATGAAACTTATGAAAAGCCGTAAAGTCAAAATTCAGAAGAAAATTGAAGTCATTAACATAAAATATTCTGTGAGGTTTGATCTTTCTTGATATATTCAGCGTCCCGGGCATTTAGGGGTCATACTGAGGACATTACTTCAAACGGAAATTCAACCAATTTCCTGTCACTTTCGCAATTACTTTGAAAATATGATCCACTGATTTTCAAAATATGTTTACAAACGTTGACTTGTTCGAAATTTATTGTTTGTCAAGATTTTGAAGAAATACGATTTTTTGTTTGATTCCACGACTGATTTTGCCCATCGTCATCAATTGGTCCAGTTGATTGTTTTTTTATTTGTTTCTGTTTGCATAAACTGTGAGATATAAACACAAGATGCCAAAGAGTCATTCATTTATCGAGATTAAGAAAAAAGACGTTGCCAATAAAGAGAAAATAATCAAATTAGATGACGATAAGCTTTTGTTGAAGGTTATTCGCAACTAGATGATAATGCTTCTTATATGCCAGGCCATCTGCTCAACAAAGAATTACCAATAAGAATTCGAAAACGCTGTTTATATACTTTGATAGCCATAGTTTAGGAATTAGCATCGCCTCATGTTGCAAGTCCGAAAATAAGAGTGATTATCATTTTTGTATAATTGAAACTATTAATCGCTTGTAAACCATTCCAAGTCAACTTCAACGAGAATTCATCTAAATAAGTTTGAACTTCTTCAACATTACGTTTTTCTCTAATTCACTTCACTGTATTTTGAATAATGTTTTTACTATTATTGTTTCAATTGGAAATGTATTCCAATTTTCTTATGTCTTCAGACTTTGCATATAAGACGAGGTAGATATTTCTATCTTTTTTTGGGGGGGGGAGGAGGAGAGCTAAACGCCATCAAAAAGGGGGAACCTTATATGCTATAAAATCGTTTTTGGATTACTTTCAAAATTGTATTTTTGTCTGTAAATTATCCATGAACTTACGTTTTCTATCCTTTTGTTAGTGTAACCATAGATCCAGTTATTCACTTGACTCTGTTTTGATAACCTGCTTCTCCCAAATTATGCTTTGTACAAAACCATTAGCAACCATACGTGTAAAAACAAACAAACAAAAACAGAAAAACAACAAGGGTTATTTTGTTTACTTTTTAAAATTGTATTTGTAAATTCATGCAAAGAAAATATTGACCATTTTGTTATTTGATTGAAAAACAAGTCAATTCTGCCTGTACCTTGTGGCCCTCTTGCATGAAGTAAGTATATCTTCAAGGTGAATTGACATTTGTCGACGAATAGAATAAAAAAACAAAAAACAAACTCGTTCATTGTTTAAAACAGAGGGAAAAGCATGTAAGAAGGTTCGCTATCAATTAATGATTACTGAAATGTGAAAAAAAAACTAATAAGAAAAATTATTTTCGAGAAATTTGATAATTTCAGGAATTCTTAAAAAGTCGAACCTGAATATTAACTTGGAGATGACTTAGTCACTTAGTATAACTGAGTACAACTCTACAACCACCCCCGCTATATTCGCCAAATCGGGTAACAATGATCTTAGGTAATAGATTATTTTCCTCGTCGGATTGATGTAGTTTCTTAAGCAGAATAATTTTGGAGAATGGGGCTTACCGAAAAAGTCTACCAAACTTCGACCCGTGTTGTTTATTTACGTAAAGACATATTCGCCGGCGGTCTTATATAAAGAATACATTTGGAAATCAGGTTATCAAAACTCGGTCAAGTGGGTAGCTGAGCATATGCTTTCCAGAACAAAAGATACACTGAGAGAACGTAAGGTCATAGTCAATTGCGTCATTGGTAACAACTCTGGATTTTATACATATACAAAGGTACTGCATTTAGTTTAGGTACTGAATGCACTTTTCAGAGAGAAAATAGTAAATCATTAACATTTCAAAACAGAGAGAAAGAGCAGACACACACAACTGTTAATTTATCATCATCCTCACCGTCATCGTCATCATCATCATCGTCGTCGTCATCATCATCATCATCATAATCATAATTGTGAGCGAAGGAACTTCAAGTTTAGATTAATGTGCATTGCTATCAGATATTAGAACTGGTGAAAGGTTGCAAAAAAAGAATTTTAATTCTTTATGAGCTTTAAGTTGTTACACCTTTGCAAACAACGCTAAATTAAACTTCATTTTGTTAAAATCTTATTAAGTTATACAGGATTTCTTCCCCAGGTTTCCAAGAGTTTGCTCTTTCTCATGGATCGATCATCTTTACTTTTGTGTGCCACATGGTTGGGTCGAGTTTGTGCTCTTCCAAATTTGAACTGAGGATTGGTTATCAAAAAACAATAAGGGACTAATCAGCTTTGTTCCTGACTAAAATGCTACGACTACGCCAAAAACGTAAAGCAAAAAAAGAAAAAAGCAAAAAAAAAACACACACACTGAGCCGTGAAAACACACAGAGCTGTGCAAACACACACAGCCATGGAAACACACACAGCCATGGAAACACACAGAGCCATGGAAACACACAGAGCCGCGGAAACACACAGAGCCGTGGAAACACACTGAGCCGTGGAAACACACTGAGACATGGAAACACACTGAGCCATGAAAATACACAGAGCCGTGCAAACACACTGAGCCGTGGAAACACACAGAGCCATGGAAATACACTGAGCCGTGCAAACACACAGATCCGTGGAAACACATCGAGTCGTGGAAACACACAGAGCCATGGAAACACACTGAAACGTGGAAACACACAATTCCATGGAAACACACTGAGCCGTGGAAACACACTGAGCCGTGGAAACACACCGAGCTTGTCGTTTTAATGACCAGATCAACGGGTCAATCGCCGGTTTACTGTTATTCATCTGTGGTTGGTTAAAGTTTAATCAGAATCCGTAGAGTTAGCATCACTTGCATCCTTTCTAACTCCGTAGCAAATGCCATATTTAAATATAAATAGCGGTTGTATTATATGTGCTATCAACAACGGCATCATTAAGATTTAACATGATGCGGACGAAAAAATATTAGGACATTCGAAATATAATTGCGTATTTTATTGTTATAAATCAGGAATCAAGAGACAAAGTTAAGAATGTTTCGAAACTGCGTCAATAACTTTGAATTGTGTGTTTGTTGAAGTAAATCGGCTCATTGAAGCGTATCGAAAATGTCATATGGAGATAGGAGTGGGTAACTAATGAATGCATGAAAAGTGAAAAGAGAAAATGTGTTAACTGCTGAGACAGTTGGCTCAACGAAGAAACCTAAACGATGGTTCTGTGTTCTGAAGATATTAGATAGATTCACATAGAAGTCTTGATCTTCAGTAATGTTTCTTATTGGATAGAAAACATTTTTGCTGCTTTGATGCTTATTTTTATTACTACGAGAACTTGTTTCGATCGCGCATCTCTTTTGTAAAAATACTTTCTACGATTGGGCTTCCGGTTCGTGAGGTTGTTCACTACGGTGACCGGAAGATTCGGTAGCGGAAGATTCGGTAGCGGAAATTGCGGTAATTTTGACAAGGTAAAAAATTCGGTAACTGTGGAATGAAACTCAATTGAAAATTGATCTGGAGTTGGTATTTGGGGGCTAAGCACCTTTCCCTATATTTTTGAAATAGAAATGATGCTATAGAGTTTTTGATTTAAAAAGAAAAACTATCTAAAACTTAATTTATTTACTACTTTTGTATTAAAATAATAATTTAAAAAGAAAATACAAGAACTTTAACTTAAATAAATCAATTTTATTTGCATGAAAACAATAGAGTATAGTAATTAAATAAATACTGATTTTAAAAATATACCTATTTAAAAATATTGCAGGAGGAGGGGCTTAGCCCCCTAAATCAACCATACAGAAATACAGTCCTGGTAGTGTTGCACTGGGGTTTTATCTGGACTGGAAGACATGATTTTTTTAGATAATAATATTTGAACGTATGGGGAAGGGAGCTAGCCCCCTCCAGAAAGTACAACCCTGGTATTGTTGTAGTGGGGTTTTATCTAGACATTCATAGTTAATAATACTTTTTTAAAAATATTGGGGAGGGATACCTAGCACCCTAACACCTGCTTTTGTAAGTACGGCCATGGTATTGTTATAGTGGGTTTTTATCTGGAACCCACGATTTTCAGTTATTTAAAAATATAGGGAAGAGGGGTTAGCCTCGAATTATCACTCCAGAATGGGTCTAAAACGAATTTTCAATCGACTTCTATTTCAAAGTTACCGAATTTTGCTAAATTCGTTCACTCCAATTCGTTTGTAGCCATTTCTACTTTTACAGATGCATGTGTCTAGTTGCTGTTTTATTAACTTGTCGGGGGTTATCTCCTCCTAATTTTCGAAACCGTTACTAGAGGGCGCTCTCCATCACTATAAATACACAGCGATAATTTTTAGCACCATCTTCTTACTTTTTACGTCAGCATGTAGATCTCTCTCAGAAGAACGCGTTCTCATTTGGGAAACACATGAACAATACACACACACACGTACGCACGCACATTCACTCACTTCACGTACTTTAGACCAAAATGTTTCCACATTCATTTGTTACACAGATTATGTCTTTGTCGCATGTAACCCTTTGTTGTTAATATATTATTATCATTTGTGTATATATATATATATATATATATCTGTTCTTGTTGTTTCTTTACATTTCTTTACGTGAACTCATTCATGAGTCTGCCATATTGTTGTGGACATTTCAGGAGACACACATGTTTATCTCTCAACGCAACAAACTGACCTCCCCCCAACCATATTTGCTTTTATTCCAGTTTTATTTATTTTATTTTGCTTAGGAAGTTCTTATGACAAAATGCCCCATCAATTCTTTCGTCTTTTTCTAATTCAAAACAATCTATTAAAAAAATGGAAATATTACAATCAGAGGAATTACAAGAAAAATCCGAAGAATTAAAAGAAAAGACGATGCGTCAGACTTATTCTATCGGCAGCAAATGAAACAATTAAACATCTCTAAATTTGTTTTTCAGATTTTCAATGGCAAAAGGAATAATGGACGAAACTCGAATTTTCTTTTTCATTTCGTTTCGTCTGATTTATACAACCCTCCATGAAGTGGGGTTTCGAGTTTGCTGCTTTTGCAGGGTTTTTATAAGAAAGAAAAATGTCCTATCTTTTGCTTGTGTCCAGTGGGTAATGAACTAATATCCCCGCTACCTGTTTATTACGACCTTTGTGTCAGTTGCTTTCATTGAACTCGGGTTCAATACTTGGTAAAAAAAATAAAAAAAAAATGCAATAAAATACACCGTGAAAGTGTATGGATTCAATGACCGTAATATTTGCCGCTTATATCTACGGGGAGTGCCTTCAGCTACCTGTAAAATAGCACAGGAAAAACAAAGAAAAATGTTTGTTTAAAAAATTCGTGATAGAAGAGGTGGCAGGAAATATATACACAAATAGAAGTGATTCCGAGTAGCATATTGTAAATTATAAATATCCAACGAGATATAAATTTTCTTTAGGCATAGGCGCGTCTCTATCGCCAGGCTGAACGATGAATGTAATAGGTAAGCGTTTCCTCTGATCGTCGGTGTTTGAGTTGATATAAAAAGCCACAGATTCAAGAGAAAAGGAAAACTTGACCTACTTACAACTTTAACGCAACACAATCTTTCAAAATTTTTCCCGCCTATTTTACACTGAGTCAAACTTAGTTAATCAGAGTTGACCATTTTCTCTTTAAGTATCTGCAAGTCCGTCTCCATCTTCTGAGAAGGTAATATCGGATGTCCATGACTCTATCTACCAGGCAACGCCCTTCTCTTACACTAATACGAGTAAACTTTGAGATCTATGTCACTAAAAAAAAAAAAGGAATAACCTTCCATAAATATTCACATTGAATGTTGTGACCTTTCTGTTTGATATGCACATTAACCGATTTTAAAAGAGTTATTATCATAGTTGGATTTTATGGCGTATGGTACACACGCACGCGCACACACACACACACACACACACACACACACACACGTGCTAGTCTTACAAGTTGTGCTATCCGAGTTTTTTTTTCAACCGAGTATTACTAGTAGTATAATATATATATATATATATATATATATATATATATATATATATATATATATATATATATATATATAAGTTAAATATCACTCCATATTAACTTAAAAACTAAATTTTAAGTAAGAGAAATAGTCGCCAATTGAACTCATGAATAAAATTCAAACTGATAGAGATATCACCTTAATAATCAATTACAACTAGAAGTAAACTTATATTTGAAAATAAAATTTTATTCTTTTAATGTACATTCTATGAATATTTTTCTAATCGACTATTTCATATTAAATCCCCAAAACTTTTTGTAATAAATTAAAAAAAAACAACTTTAACAAACATATAATTAAATTCCTTATAGACTATTTAAACATTCAAACTTATATCAAACATTATAATATTTATGAACTCTCAAAGTAAAGAAAAAAACAGCGTCTATTTCATTCAAAAGAAAGTTAATGACACTTTCTCTCATAACTTCTTTCTCTCTTTTTCTCTTTATGCCTTTTTCTCCTCTCCCCCTTCCATATCAATATATAAATTCCGTTAAGTTAACCGATTTAATGTGTCAGTGTCTGGATTGCCTCAAACAATTAAAATTTGAAAGAATAGAAATGTTACATCTAACTCAATCTTGTCTTTCTCCCCCCTCACTTCCTAACTTCGTTAATTTACATATACTTAATACTGCCCGTCAAAAATGTGTAAATTTCTTTTCATTTTTCGTTTCAATCTTTGGAAGTAAAGTCTGATGATCCGCGGTCCGTTAAAAGGGTTGTGGTGAAATAATTTATTATATGGAACCTTAAAGTTGTCTGTTTGTATTTAAATTATTAGCTCTGATTTACATTGAGCTCTCTGGATTTTATCGTCCTTGGGTCTACCCATACTGATTACCTAGTTATTCGTAAACTATATATATATATATATATATATATATATATATATATATATATATATATATATATATATATATATATATATAAAGTGGGCAAGGAAGACAAAGCCGAGTGGTGACAGTATGTTTCATGTTTGAATGCAATCTGCAGTCTATCGTTATTTATCAGTAGCAGTTCTTCTTTTATACACGTTTCGTTAAAGATGACTAGCAAGGCACTGCAATTAAGCTTTTTATTATTTATTTATTTATTTAATTGCAGCGAGGTTCATCCTCTACAGGGCTCGGGGACCACTCGAGGTAGAGGCTTACGTTTGGAGGCAATTTTTGTGTATAGGTGTGAAAGATAACAGGCAACAATAACCTTGAATGGGTTAAGATTGTAGTGATTGGGGAAACATCCTGTTGTGAGCCAATTCCACACGGCTGTGGTTCACGGGAAGAAGCTGCTCGAGTGGAACTTATTTCTCACCGATGGAATACGGATTGAATGTGGGTGGTTTGATAATATGTAAGTCGGATGGCGTTTTGAGAGAGGTTGAAAGGTCGAGAATATATATATATATATATATATATATATATATATATATATATATATATATATATATATATTATAATTATTTAAAAAAAAGAATATGATTCCTTCGCTACATAAGAGTTCTCATGTTTCAAAAACAAGAACCAAAAACTTCAACATAATTGCTAACATTAATTTGAATGAAAGTATCAAGCTCTGTTTCATCCTCAAGCGAAAATTTAGGACCCTAAGTTTTCTGTCATATTTTTCTATATATTTGCACACATACACACACACACACACACACACACACACACATATATATATATATATATATGAATTTGTTTCAAATCAGTCAATATTCCTCAAATGAAATTTACGAAAGGTATATATCATTTTTGTAAGATTTTTAATGAAGACAATTACATTTGTCCTAAGAGATGGCTAAAAATTTTAAAATCAGTGTTTTTTTAGCAATTTCAAAATAAATTACAAAGTTGTAACTCTTTTAAAATTCTGTATTAATCTTTAGCGGTTAAGTGATCTTGTTATTAGGTAAAAACTATATTTTTTAATATTAATGGAAAGCTTACGACAATTTAGTGAACCCCAGTATTAAAAAAATTTAGAATGTTTTGTGTTTGTGAAAAAAGTACCGATTACTAGAAATACCGGCGTCCATACACGACCTTATTCGAAAATAAGATTGATAACTACAGTAAATTTAAAGCCTAAGTACCTAAAATTCAGTAAAACTTTAGAAAAATGTTTTCCTAAATTTTTAAGATGACTGGCTAGTTAAAAATCATAAAAAAGGCACTGACTTTATATTAGTCAATTAATTTTTACAGATATGTCCCTTCTAGAAAAAATTCGGTAAATTTCCTTCTGACAAGTAGCCAACATAGCTCTCGAAACATAATAAAAACACCTACCTTTGTGTTTAAAAATGTACTTCTTAAGGCGAGTTCACTCTTTACAAGACGCGGGGACCACTCGAGGTCGAGGGTTATCCTTGGAGGCAATTTTTGTGTATAGGAGTGGAAGACAACGGTCAACCATAGCCTTGAATAGGTTATGATTGTAGTGATCGGGGGAACATTCTATTGCTCACACGCTTGGTCTATGATATCCTTAGCATCCTTCTGTAGAACCACATCTCCGTCGCCTCGAGTCTCTATTTCATTTTTGAGAAATTCGTCCAACATTCGCTGACGTAAAGAAGGATGCCACGTAAGAGCTCAGTATTTTTTTCTTTGTTACCTAAGAAATCCTCCTGTCTCGCAATACTCTGCCCAGATTGTGTCCTTAGCCATCCCAATACGTCTACGGGCCTCAGTGTCACACTTACCGTTCTCTGTCAAACCGCTTTCTAGATGTTTAAACTTCCGCGTCTGCTTGATTCTAGTGTTCGCGACCTGCAAATTGCATTTCGGGCTCATCCTTTTACTGATGACCATGCCAATTGCCACGAATCTTAAAATTCCTCTAAAAGGAGGAAATTACTTATTTGTGTCGTTCGAGGTATGTCCTATAGTCCGACCTTCTTTTTAATCTGACCGATTTAATCTAATATATCACAAACTTTTACTGAATTTTATTACACTTGGTTTCCGAAACTGTGAAAGTAAAAATGATATCTGGTTGTTTTTTCTTTTCAATATATTTTATTTGTTTATTTTCTTTATTCACGTAATAAAGGCCTTATTTTTTATATATATTTTTTTAAGCGTTTTACCCCAAGCAAGGCGGGAAGCCACTAGCACGCAAGGGGTTACAGAGAGTTGGAGCAAGAGCAAATAGGAGTGATAGAGGAAAGGATGAAGAGAACGATAGGGGATAGATCAGGGCATCTGGAGATGTCGATTGACATTACATTTGAATAGTTGGAGATTATAGCTATCAAGGAAACAGGAAGAGGGGAGGGAGTTCCACAGGCGAGAGGTGCGAGACATGAAGCTATTGGAGTAGAAGAGACGGCTACATTTAACAGTTTCGACAGTGAAAGGGTGTGAGCGGGATGCCAGCCAAGTAGAACGCTTAGATTCACGAAGTCTGGGAACTAACGAAAGCAGCTCCTCGGATATTTCCTGTTATCAATATATAAATAAACTAATATTTGAAACGCTAAAATCGACTCTATTATTATACAAAACTATGGCCAGCAACTCGGTGAAACAATTACATATCGGCGCATCAGATTTTGCGTGTGTGGAACGGAGTTGTCTATTTGATCACAGCGATTCCAATTTTGATGTTTTGGAATAAATCTATCGAGAAACGAGACTTTATAAGTGTTGTACACACACACACACACACACACACACACACACACACACACACACACACACACATATATATATATATATTATTTATTTATTATAATTTTATCATATCGACACAACCATTTTACTCACTACAAAGATTCAACTTCGTTTCAGTGCATTTCAACTGCACTTCGACGGGTGAGAATCGAAAATGGTTATGCCGAATCCTGCTTGTAGGCACGCCGTATGTGAAAGGTCACTTCCTTTTTCAATTTGTTTGAGAAGGAAGAAACACGCATAAAGCAAAGAAGGTGACGGATTGAAACAATAGTTCTTGTTGACAACAGTTTCGTGAAGAATGAATGGGATGTTAAGATTTGTGGAGATTTTTTCTTGCTGATAAACACCGGTCAAAAGTTTCTTTCTTCATAACCATTTTCGATTCTCACCCTTCGAAGTACAGTTGAAAATGCAGTGAAACCAAGTTGCATCTTTGTAGTGAGTAAAATGGTTTTGTCTATATGATAAAATTATAATAAATAAATAATTATCGCTCTACTATCGAGCCCTCTTTTGGATTAATGCTGAGAACGTTGGAATTTATATATTACTTTCATTCTCATCGCATCAGATATATGTATATGTATATGAAGAAATATAGTTTTAAGGTGTGCTATATTTATGAGATAAAGTGCTCAATATCAGAGATAGGGCGTATGTAAATATAAATATAAAAGTGAACATTGAAGTCAACACTCAGAGGCCACAATCTGTTTCATGCTAATGTTGACTTCAATGTTCACTTATATATATATATATATATACACTACAATATATATATATATAGACACTACAATATATATATATATATATATATATATATATATATATATATATATATATAGACACTACAATATATATATATAGACACTACAATATATATATATATATATATATATATATATATATATTGTAGTGTCTAAGATTTTAAAAAAATGTTAATATTGTAGACACGCCAATAATGACAGGGAGGAAATCCGCGAGATTTATCGTAAGCTTTACAGACAGAAGCAGACGTTCAAAGATTATGACTATAGCAAAATGCCCCAAAGAAACGAAAGGGCGTTGCTGTACACAAGGAAATGGGGATGTCATCATTTGATGGTGGGGACGTTTAAAAAAGACAAAGAAAAAATAAATGAACACAAAGGACACCAACCGGAATCGACGAGTGGAACGCATTGGCCGTCGATGACAGGAATTGTAATTATCACAGAGTGAGTGGGGAATTGGACGGGATAAAGACGATTAATGACAATGGTAAAATAAGGGTTACGATGTGTGACAGGCAATCCCTAAGGGAATGGCGTCGGTAAGCGGTTGGCATCATGTTGCTGATAAAAGGGATTGAATTTGAAATTAGATTTAGTCAGGATAGGAATTATTTTAATGCGATGATGTGACTGTTCAGGGACGCAACCAAAATGAACAGCTAAAAGCCCTGGCCGAAAAGCTGCAAAGCCTAGGGATGCTTATATTGATTTTTTTATACTGAAGTTCACTCAATACATGACTCGAGCGCCACTCAAGTTAGAGAATTACTGCTAAAATTGTTATGATCAATGAATAATGTGATATGTGTGAAAAAAGGCGGTGGTAGGAAATGAAAATTATTAGGATAAGGAAGATAGATAAAGATTAACGCTTGATGAAGAGGTTAATAGTGTAGCATTCAAGGAAGCATCCACGCGGGAGTCTGTTCCATAACGTGGCAGTTCTTGGGGGAAAGGTTGTCTGAATGGAGCGTTTTCACTTATATTATGCATACAGATGAAATGAGGGTGATTCGAGTCCTTGGAGGTAGCATACCGTTTCCTAGCTTTAAAGGTCTGGTGAAAAAAAAACTGAATTGGAACTGAAAAAGTGGAGCTCATCTGAACATTTGTTCTGAAAATACCGACAGATTAGAAACAGGCTTCCTATGTTGCGTCAGAGTAGCGAATGTCATATGTCATATGTCATAAATGATATCTATCAAGGCTGGAAAGTGGGGATTGTACAGCTCCAGCTCAGATATGTCGGCAAAACACCATTATAGCATGGAAATTATTATTTTCTGGAGAAACGGGAGCCTTCTCTTCGGATACGAATTGTACGCTAGTAGAAGGTAGGAGAGTAGATAGGCCGAAACAGTGAGGTAAAAAGAAAAGCAACATAAAAGCAGAATTCGATATTTTGAACAAGCCATGGAACTATTACTTTATAACAGTCAGATTAGATGTTTTGATCTAATCTGACTGTCATAAAGATGCAACATGGCTGGAACCCGGTATTTTCTATTGATTCAATGAACTGACTCCTTTTTCCAGTAAGGAGACATAGAGAGTTATTAAAAGCACAATGCTCAATGTCTGAGATAGGTGGGCATTTTTCCAATCATACCAGTGTATGAACCAAGGTTGAAGATAATAATTTGCCATGCTCATTTTTATAGTAGTCTGCATCCTAACAGCGTGAATGCGACACGCACATTGATTTATATCTGTAATCATCTCTTGTAAAAACTACATAACCTTTAGGCTTAATCGTGAGTAAATTGAAACACATATTCAGGAGGTGGCAGTGTGCTTTTCCTATCAGTCGGCATGCGAAGATGCACACCCTCGTGCAAATTAATTGAAACAAAACGAATAATTCCGTTATTTACTTTTTTCGTATTTTTCCAATGAAACATGACCTAGTGCACATATTCGTGCTTCGTATGTCCGCCTTTATTTTTTAGAAGCTCTTTGATGCAATTTGGCATGGAATCCATTAATTTGGAGCAGTCCTCATTCATCTTGAGTTCACAGTATCATACGTCTATAATAGCCGTTACGAGCTTCTCTTTCACAAAACAGTCCGCATTCTCTCTGTAAGGCTTGCCAATGTGTTCGGCCAGCGTTACAATTTTCGTACGCTTCCTTGGAGTAACGTGCAGACAATGGCCGTAGGATAACTAATCGACAGTAGAGACAATAGTGTCTAGGCATGATAAAAATCTGACGCAATCACGGATGACGCTATATTTTTCTAGGCCAAACAAATTTCATCGTACACCCCGAAAATAGATTTATATTACTGCACACCACTGCAAATGACTTAATCTAATGAAAAATCGATTACACCCTGTCACTCCAGTGGGTCTCAAACTGACTGTATGGTGAAAGAAAGAAAACTAGAGCAGCCGTTTCAATTAATTTGCACAAAAGGGCGCACTGAAAAGTACTTGGTTTAATCCACATCACAAAATCTAAACAAATCACCAAAACATCAGGACTTTACCCGGAAAAGCTTCTCGGTCGGGCTGGTAATTTTTCAGCATCTCTTCGGATACGTGTGGATAATAACTACGCTAATGCGGTTGGGCAATCATTGCTGCGGACGCCTGCTCAGGTAACCTGTGACTATACTAAACGGACTTTACCTACAGTTTCTGAGAGAGAATGCATAATCTAGAGTGATCAAGATTGAACAAAGCCAATACGCTCAAACCCTCGGTCACTATGACTTGTAGATTCGTTTCCAAACTGTTTCATCGACCTAATTTCACTCAATTCGTTGTATGGTTTCCGGGCAGTTCGCAATTGTGCCGCACACTGTAAACGCATCTCGAAGCTGATAACATAAAGAATCCCCCTCGATCTAATCGACCATGGTAATATTCGACCTCGGGTCGCAGGGTAAGAAAGCGAATGATGTAACCACTCGACGTTCTGTTTCACGCCTACACGAATAAAGGCAATTCTATTAGAAAAGCATTTCTTATTCATTTGTATCTAGCTTTCATTTTTTCTCTCTGTTTCTGACTCTCTTTTTCCATGGCTTTTTCTGTATGTGTTTCTCTCTTTCTCTCTCTTTTCTCCTCTCTCTGTGTCTCTTTGTTTTTCTCTCTTTCTGTTTTAGTCCTTTTCTCTTTCTGTCTTCCTCACTCTGTCTGCCTCCCGTAACGCGCACACACACGTACAGAGACAAGGTTCTCTGGAATTAGAATGAAATCATTTCGTTGCTTTTTTTTCTTACCTTTAAAAAAACGCCGAGAAGATTCCATGATTTGTTCAAACTATTGAACTCTCCTTTTATGTGGCTTTTTTTACATCACTATTTCGGCCCATCTATTCTACTACCTTCTACTGGTGCACAATTCGTATCTATTCGTTTCTACAGAAAATAATAATTTCCCAAGTAAAATCACACTTTCCATACTAAAGCTGTTTCACAGAAAAAATATGATGATTTCAGAAAATCTTAGTTGGACTCGAGAAACAGAAAAAGTCATTTTAAGGAGGATGTGTAGGAAATCTGGTATGGCAGA
>OZ038486.1:3030000-3212500 GCA_964036315.1 Acanthosepion esculentum | reverse complement strand
ACCCAGTCTGTCCTGCTATTTACCCATAGACGGGAGAGGGGGAGAACAAGAGGATTCTTAGCACGTAAGTGAATGTAAGGGATTCGACTGGGATTCAAATTTCTCAATCCGAGTCGCTATCCATGACTCCACCGTGCCTCCTCAAAAATGATTTCTTGATCAGTCACTTATGCAAGATACACGCTTTCGATACATGACTGACGAGGCAGATTTTTTTCCCTCAGTAGTTTGCCATTTCTTTCTGCGGTAGACCAATTGCCATCAAAGGCTATAGGACCCGACCTGTCCTCAATCCGAGCCGCTATCCATTACCCCACCGTGCCTCCTTATATAATAGTATTTACTTTTCGAAGAAGATGTATTTCAGGATCGTTTTTGTGAATGAACTGTTCGAAATTCATGTTTGTTCTATCCGCATTTCCGACCTCCATTTACATCTTATTCGAAAATTGGAAAACTACAAATTTAAACAGTCCGCCATTGTCGGTTGAATTTAATAAAACTAGTTTGGATGAATACTTGCTATCTAAATTTACCTCATTTAATATTTAAGAACGTATATATTCTCAAAATAAATCTAAAAACTAAATAGACAGCTCCTAATATACGTCATTTATTATAAATGATAAATATAAATCATTAATATTTAAGCCCATAAATAAGAAATATTGGAATTCTATGTTAAAAAGGAAATCGGTAGCGAAAGAACAATTACAAGGGACACACCGGCGACGATTTTCTTGTCTTTTAAATCCTCCTCCTTTTATCTTGACTTCAGGGTTAAAATTATGTAAAAGAATATGGATTATATCCATATAAATATTATTCAGGAGAGAGACAGATAGACATAGATATACAGAGAAATACACACACAAGGATAGATAGATAGATAGATAGATAGATAGATAGATAGATAGATAGATAGATATGAACAGGCTGAGATAGATAGATAGATAGATAGATAGATAGATAGATAGATAGATAGATATGAACAGGCTGAGATAGATAGATAGATAGATAGATAGATATGAATAGGCTGAAATAGATAGATAGATAGATAGATATGAATAGGCTGAAATAGATAGATAGATAGATAGATAGATATGAATAGGCTGAAATAGATAGATAGATAGATAGATAGATATGAATAGGCTGGGATAGATAGATAGATAGATAGATAGATAGATAGATAGATAGATATGAATAGGCTGAGATAGATAGATAGATAGATAGATAGATAGATAGATAGATAGATAGATAGATAGATATGAATACACGGAAATTGATAATGAACAGACTGAGATAGATAGATAGATAGATAGATAGATAGATAGATAGATAGATAGATAGATAGATAGATAGATAGATAGATAGATAGATATGAATACACGGAGATTGATAATGATCAGACTGAGATAGATAGATAGATAGATAGATAGATAGATAGATAGATAGATAGATAGATAGATAGATAGATAGATAGATATGAATACACGGAGATTGATAATGAACAGACTGAGATAGATAGATAGATAGATAGATAGATAGATAGATAGATAGACAGACAGATAGATAGATAGACAGACAGACAGATAATGAAATCAGGTTAAATATTATTTAAAGGTTTTCCTTACCAATGGTATCGCTATACATCTTTATATTTAGAAACAGTTTCCAGTCGATGAGACTCGACCTTGACAGAGTTTGTATGAAGCGCTTTCTTTTCAGACACTTATCCACACTTTTCAATTGACGTCATTCTGGCTTTAAATAGGTAAAAACTTATTTGCTCATTAAGAGTGTCTCGTCAATTCATAAAAATAAATAAACTCATTTCGAAGAATTTTTAGGCACATCTTTTATTATTATTTTTAATTTTCGGTTGCATCAAGAGAATCCGTCGCCTTGTCAGATTCATTCTCTCGTAAATTTGCTAAGCATTCAGCGGATCTGTAATTAAATATGTTTGAAAACTTTTTCACGTATGCGCACTCTGTTTATTTTGTCTGATTTTCCGGATTCGTGATATAACCTCTCATTATATTGGCGCCTGTTGTTGAGCGAAGGTTTAGAAGTCTTTGTTAGTGTAATGAGTTCGATTCTCACTCGGTATTTCGCTGGCATTTCCCTGAACGGGTCTAAGCTAAGTTTTCAAATATCTGATCTTTTGTTGTATAGTGATGATCTAAATAACTTAAATTCATCAACCTCATCATTAGACTCATAACCTTTTCTGGTTGTAGGGCTGCTGCGCATCTGAGCAACTAGTGAGATCATTCCACATATCTGGGTTGAAAGCCGGAGAGGTATTTATTCATGCGTAGTGTATCAGGGACAAGTAAACCTGGCGGAACCCATCCCCCACTCCAAGCCAAATCACAACCAATATTCTCCAACTTGATGGGTTGCCTTGGTCACGGATACGTTAGCCGTTGATTGCATCGAGAGAAGCCTAGACTACTCTGACGTCAGTCTTGGAATCGCTCCGCCCAGCGTTGACGTATTATCACGCGAAGTGGCTGCACGGAGTCACATCGACCCTACAATCTCCGGAGTTAAGCAACGTTCAGCTCGGTCAGTACCTAGATGGATTACCACTTGGGAATACCAGGAGCTGTAAGTTTGGATGTGTGGGTGGCGTAATGGATAATGGCTCGAAATTGTTAATCGGAGAGCCGAGTTCCAATTTAAGTTGTATTCACTTACGCACAAATACCCTTGGGAAATGTAGGAGTCCACCTCTTCTCCCTTCAGCTAAGGGTTAATTAGTACGACTTGTATCTCTAAAGCATTATCTAAAATTTTAAAAAAACATCTTAGAATCCAAAAATATATTTTTGCTGTCTTTAATTAACCTGCAAAGGGTTGATATCCCGTAAAAATGAATCAATCACATCAAAACTTCAAGAAGGACGATTCGCCCTTTGTAATCCTGCTACGTGTTTAGCCACCCTCAGCACCAGAAAAGCCCGGAGGAGAATCAGTTCAGTCGCTGATGACACGGATATATGGTAGGTAGTACTCGTAGACTGAGCTGGCATTAAAGGGCGTATCGATTGTGAGCAGGTTAAACCTGCAAACCGTTTGGTTCGATTCTCACGTGGTGCCCTTGCACTGTCACTGTGGGCGCCTGCTCTTCAGTTAATTATCTTATTTCGTTAACTGCGATTTCGATCAGAAATGTGTGTTAACTTTTTGATATAAACATTTATAACCAATAAGGTTTTTGTTCTGACTAAAATGTTTTGGCTGGATGCCAGCCAAAGGTTATACCACTTTCATCATTGTCACCATTCTTATGCGTCATTTGAACTTCAGGTTTGTTGAATAAGGTGAATAGTATGACATTTTGGCGACAGACTTTTAAAACCTGGATGACCCTATTTGTGTCACAAATATTCAGGTGACGATTGTTCAAGCTCAGTGATTGTATAGTATTAGTTAAGCTGTAAATAGTTCTTCAGTTTCCTCATAAGGATTGGAATCACCTGGTGCGGTACCTCACTACGTTATTCATATTATCCCCCAACAGCATTAAAAAACTTTAAAATATTTTTTGTAATCGTTTTTATCCCTAATCCGAAATTGCTATTTGTAACAATGAAAAAACAATGATCTACAAAATTTTAAAAAATGAGGTACAAAATTTAAAAAAGAAATGAGGTACAAAATTTTTAAAAGTGAGGTACAAAATTTTTAAAAATGAGGTACAAAATTAATAAAATTATGAAGTACGAAATTTTAAAAAGATGAGGTACAATATTTAAAGAAAATGAGGTACAGAATTAAAAAATGAGGTACAAAATTAAAAAAAAACAAAAAACGGTACAAATTTTTTAAAAAATACGGTACAAAATTAAAGTAATCATTTTTTTCTTTTTAAGAAGATATTTTAAACGAAACATTTTTTGTCCGGCGAAATAGATTTTATTACATATTTTACAATATATATATATATATATATATATATATATATATATATATATATATATATATATATATATATATATATATACACATTTTTATTTACAGAAGAAACAGATAGATATATTCTTAATTAACGAACAAAGGAATATATAAATATTTTAAAGTATAAACGGATATATACAAATTTAAACAAATATATTTCACCTGAGAAACAATTGCTTGTTTAAAGTACGTACATAACTATAGGCAATTATATATTATTATATATTAAAGTATGTACATATTATTATATATTATCATATATATTAAAGTACGTACATATTATATATTAAAGTGCGTACATATTATTATATATTAAAGTACATAAATATTATTATATATTAAAGTACATATATATTATTATATATTAAAGTATGTACATATTATTATATATTATTATATATTAATGTGCGTACATATGAGTTTGTTCTTTATTTAAAACGAATCTTTTTGTTAAAAAATATCAGTTTTCTTACGCAGATATCAATAACGCACACACTGATTTAAACTTGACATTTGTAGAGAAAAAAAAACAAAGTAGAAAATCTCTTTAAGAAATAAAGGACTGATTTTACACTGAGTCGATATTATGATCGGATCCTTTCTTCCAAAAAGGATAAAAAAGCAATTCAAATAACAAATGTTGTGCCTTAGGGAAGGAGTAATAAATACGAATCTACCAAAAATATTTCCCTATATTTTATGAGTGTTTCTTGAATAGTTGTTATGAATAATCAAAATCAAAAGTGGTCTTCTCTTGTTATGTTACTCTCCTCTTTGAGACAGCTATTTCTGTTTACTGGGACTATAAAAGGACACTATACGCGAACCTTGTATTCTCAGTTGAATAAAGGTTTCTTAAAGGCCACACCTGCGTACTTTTGTCATTACACTAGTACCTCCCATTATTTCATTCTGTGTTCACTGCCTATCGATAGATCGATCTGACCTTGTCGTGTGAACGTTGAATTAAAACACCGAAATGTGCTTCGAAAATCTTTAGAAAATTCGCCGCTGTTTGCCTTAGTCGAAATTACGTCTCGTGACAGGAAAAAAGTCCTATTGTCTGAAAATGAAGTAAATTTTAACATTTGCAAAACAGAAACAGTTCTTTTTTTAACAATCATATCAGCCAATGCAAGGCAGTAAAGCCACTACGACACAAGGGGTCAGTGAGTGTGGAAGAACAAGAAAAAAAGGAGAAGCATTTGAATAGAAGAGAAATCAAGAGGACAGTAGATAACGATTGACATTGCATTTTCATTTTTGAAGATCAACTGAATGGGAATCATGGAGCCAGAAAGGAGTTCTACATTCAAGAAGTGCGAGAAAAGAAACTGTTAGCATAGAACTTACGGTTGCATCTAACCAATTCAAATGTGAATTGATGAGAAGTCATAGGAGCACCGGAGTATATGTGGCAGCAATATTCCAGGCATGGACGAAAGGTAGACGTGGACTTGGACATTATAATTTAGGCTTTCAGTTGCACAATTCAGTCGCCTTTCGTCAACCAATCCCCAGAATTTCCTGCTTTAATATTTTTGCTATCTCTCTCAAATTGTCCCACTTCCTGTATTTTTCTTTGTTCTTGATGCTTTCTTTTCCAAGTTTTTTTTCGCCATGTTCTTTAGGAATTTCTCTTCAATGTTTACCAGGTACCAGTTCAACGACTTACGTTCACTAGCTACACACACTTCTATGCTGGTAAGTCTTTCGCCTCCTTTTCATGGAGCGTATGATCTTATCACATTTGAGTTTTGGTGAAGAGAACCATTATCAAAAACCAGTTTTCGCGTATTTCTGTCTAAAGTTTTTATCTATTCCGTTTTCCACCCAACCACTCGACCAGTTTTCCACTATTCCCTGCGACAGATACAGCCCAGTTATTAACGGCAGTTATAGGCTTTCAACTTGGATACATTTAACCAATTCAACTTTAAATTGATGAGATTTTGATGCCAATCTAATTCTGCTCTTAATTTCATAAAGTCTCGTAGCATAGCGAAGAGTTCATCCAAACAATTACTATAAAAGTATTTATAGAAAAGGCACAAAGAAGCTACATTATGGCGGGGAAAAGTCACTGAAGTCGAAAGGCCAGGTCAGGACCAATAATATTGCTGATTCTTCTTTGCATTTTATCAAGAATCTCTAAATATACAGCGGGATCACCGGACCAAATGTGGTAGGAATATTCAAAGTATGGACGAATGGTAGACTTATAAATATGCAAGATAGATTCTGGAAAGAAAAATGGTCTGGCAGAACATAATGACTCGACTTTCTTAGCAGCAGACCTGGCAATGAATTCAATATAGTCTTTCCATTTCATATCAGCTGAGAATGTTCTACCGAGAAGATGTAACGGGTCACTGTCATGGGGGTTTGAAGGTAGGAAGGGATCAGGTGATTAATAGAAAGAGGTTTCGTTTTGGATTAACGAGCCATTCCTTGCCCCTGTTACCAACAGACAGTAGGTTTTTTTTACATCACCTGCCAATTTGACCTTATTGAACCGATTCGACAAGAGACAAGATTAAAGGGTTGTGTCATCAGAATAGATACAAAGCCGAGAAATGATATCATCCGGAAGGTCGTTGAGTAAAATTAAGAACAAGATAGGTCCAAGGATAAATCCTTGGTTGTCACAAGCATTAGTACAAAAACGTCGAGAAGAGTGGCAATCAGTATCTGTCTGTATTTCTGAGATGAGGTATTATGCACACTATTCACATTATTTAGACTATTTGTCGCCATATTTATCCTAGGCCACAAAAATCTCCTGAGCCGACCAAGCATAGAAATGAATACAATATAGGAATCAGTAATAAGGAGTGCCAGAGAAAAGCAATAATAACAAAATTTGCAAAATGAGCTCTGGTAAAAAAAATTGTGATGAAGACATGTTTATAATACCCAGAAATTCATACACAGATGACCTCAAGGACACATGGCACAGTGGATAATGGCATTAGTTAGATCCAGTGCCAGGACCCAAAGAGTTCAATACCTGGTTAAGGCGGTGGAGAACTTGGAGAGGGGAATTAACAGGAGATAACTGATAGCTGGCATCCATTAGACATGGCACGTGGAACTAGAATAGTCGCCATTACATTGCCATCAGGTCCTCGTTTTATGGAGAGCCAAATTAGAGATGATAGCAGAAACCACGGAAGGAGTTATATGAATAAAGACTAAGTTTTAAGTCAATCTAAAAGAGACAGAAAATGAAAATAAAATAACTTAATTCAACATAATCTAGTCGCAATCTGCTAGAAATTAATACGGTTAAAAACTTTAGAATTTTAGGTGAGTTTTGTTTGAAAATCTTTTTTCGTTTTTTTTTTGCTAAGACGTTTTCATCTTCGAAGGAACTTTTAAATTCTGCAACTTTCGCATTCACTTTCCCCAGCCACCGTCTCTCACTTTGCCATCACTGCATCTATCCTTTTTCTCCCTCTATCTCCCCACTCCTTCTCTTATCTCAACTCCTTTCTGCCCTCTACTTCTCCCTCCCTCCCGTTTTGTTTCTCTCTCATTATAAGGAAGTTTAATATTGAAACAACTTAAACAAGAACTCGTTACTTTCCCGCTCTTGAAATCTCCCGCTTTAAATTGAAAACCTTCCCAAGTAAGCATTTTGTTGCTTTATTGGTGAGGACATAAGAATTCAAATTAGTCAAGTCACACTTGGATTGCTTTTGCGTTCGGGGTGGTGGGGTTAGCGTCTGATCATTCTCTACCGGGCCACTTACGTAGCAATTTAGAAAATGTTAAAGTACACTTATTTTTTTTCCAAATCAATTCATTACTCGTGTTCTTCTCTGATGTCACGTGAGCGTAAAGGCGAAATTATTTAAAAAGAAAGTAAAGATTTATAAACAGATTAAAGAAGGAGAAGGTGAAGAGGGTGGTAGTTGTGGGTTTATTTTTTCAGCGGCATATCAACCTTGATGGGTTATTTGATGCCGAAATCTAAATATTTTATACGCAATTGTACGGCTTTATCTACAGATATTTTGGATATAATTTTGTACATTCAGGGCAACCATATGTTTTTTAGATATATAGTTTTGCAGAAAGTTCTTCACTGCCTTAACCGGGTATTGAACTAACACTCTTTTGGGTCCTGTCACTGGATCTAACTAACGCCTTTATCCACTGTGCCATGTGTTCAGAGGGGAATTAACAGGAGATAGCTGATAACTGACATCCATTAAAACATGGCACGTGGAACTAGAACAGTCTACCCCGGTGAGCGAAATAAAGGGTTCAGTTCGATATTCCAACCACCTAAAGAAGGTCGGAACGTACAACGTCCAAAACGTTGTAAAAAATATGGCGACAAAGATGAGGACAATAGTCCTAATAATGTAAATTATGTACATAATACCTCATCTCAGAAATATAAACTGATACTGAAGGGCCGAAACGTAGTAATAAACATGGCGACACAGATGAGGACAATAGTCCGAATAATGTAAATAATGTTTCGGCGGCTAAGTTTTCATTTTAATAATATGTCTAACATTTCTAAACATTTACAACAACATACCTGTCCACATTCGCAATTCAGAAAAATCCACGTTGAAAATAGCTCTATACTTTTTCACGAAAAGAATAAACATAAATTAAAAACTGTTGAAGCCATCTATATTAAAGAATTGAAACCAAACCTTAATAGAATTAATTATGAATACTCCACAAATATTTTAAAATGTGTATAATAGATAGGATGAAATGCCATGGTATACAATAATAGTTTCTCTTTTTACTACTCATGTCGTAAAAAACCCCCACTTCAGACCATATTTGTTACCTTCCTCTAAACAGTTTCAGCAATCACGTACTGGCGCAGCTTTCTTCACTCTATTTGTAAGACATGTAATTTTCAGGTAACACAAAAATTTATCTCTGACAATAATGGATACTATAATATTTATGTTATTATAAACAATACCCTAATCATGGCATGAATATGTTGAAAGTACTTGATAATAAAACAAATATGTATAAACACGTTGATTTTCTCTCGTCTTTCAGTATTTACACCAAAAACCTATCCAAGAGTATGAAAGGATCTTATTGAAAATGAGTAGACAGAATCTGTCTAAACTGTACAACGAAAGATGTCAATATATAAGGGTGGGTTTGTAAACAGTGACTATTAAGGCTGATATAGCAAGACTCTTCGTTAAACGCGAATTGAGTCCTGTCGGTCATTGTGTGTTTATCTAAAAATAAATACGCTAAAATTCACCTTTATCCCTGCCGTGCGCCGATGGCTTAGTGGTAGAATTTCCGACTGACGCCAATTCAGTCGGGTATCGATCCTAGCTAGAGGCAACTGGACGTCTAGCCACACTGAAGAGCTGTGATACAGCGAAACAGTCTGTCTGTGGATGACAATAATAAAGGAGTAGTAGCACTCGAACTGAAGACCCTGACAGTCAACATGCATTGTTGATTCTTACATCTATATTGACTTTATCTATGTATGTTTTTAAAAGAAATATACTCAAAATGTTTTGCTTTTTTAGAAAGGAAAAGTTCACAAGTTTTTGTGTACGAAAATTCATGACAAAAATTCATATTTAGTATTTTATGTGTCTGCGATATAATGCGTGTAATAAAGTCGAAAAGAGAATTGACTTTCATCTCACCATGTCTTCTGTACCTGGAGATGAAACGGGTATTTCTTCGCGCACTTGGTCAATGTGGTTAATATGTTATTTAAATACCAACTAGCGTTAAAATAACGAACTGTGTGTGTATGCGTGTGTCTTTGTGCGTATGTTTGTGTGTGTGTGTGTATGTCCTGATTATGTCGCCTGCAAAATTACTGGATGGGCGCAGCTGAAATTCGGAACACGAATGCATTTAACCCCGGAGGGTAATAGGTTTTTGGGATCGCCCTAAATTATTACGAAAGTAAAAAAAAGCAAGAAAAACAAGAAAGTTAATTGAACCGCTATATAATAAATAAACAGTGCTTCTTCGCTAGAGTAATGTTAGAGTTATTTACCCTTGATTCTAACGTTATTCGACATGTAATATGAATGAAACCTAAATAACGAATTCTCAATCGTTTTTCTGCAAAGAAAAGATTTCATAGACTCCTTCTTGATGTACATGATTCGTCATCAGTGTCAGTAAACATTTCATTGTTCTTCAAATAAAAAAAAATTGCGTCCTGGGTATGACGATAAACTACGTCCAACAGCAGGACCTCTGATCAGGAGTTTTTGAGAAGCGTGGAACCACCTCTTAATTGCTGGTGTTCCCAGGTCCACCTGTTAGGGTCTCAGCTATGGGCAAATAGTTAACCCAGAAACTGAGGTAAAAGGCATTAAAAAAGGTGTAAAAATAGGTTTTAATACCAGAAATACTTTGTAAAAAATTATTACCAGATATGAATTTTTGAGAAAAGAGAAATATTTTACCAGCAATATGTTTTTGAAAAAATATTACCAGGTGTACGTTTTTGAAAAAATAATATTACCAGCGATACGTTTTTGAAAAAATAATATTACCAGCGATACGTTTTTGAAAAAATAATATAAACAGCGATACGTTTTTGAAAAAATAATATAAACAGCGATACGTTTTTGAAAAAATAATATTACCAGCGATACGTTTTTGAAAAAATAATATTACCAGCGATACGTTTTTGAAAAAATAATATTACCAGCGATACGTTTTTGAAAAAATAATATTACCAGCGATACGTTTTTGAAAAAATAATATTACCAGCGATACGTTTTTGAAAAAATAATATTACCAGCGATACGTTTTTGAAAAAATAATATAAACAGCTATACATTTTTGAGGAAAAAAATATTTAGATAGACAAAATATTACCAAAAAAGAAAAAAAGTTGTCGGCATTAAATGACCCATTGAGGTGTTGATATGTCGTAAAACAAACGAAACGAAACGAAACCAAACAAATTTACCCTCCTAAAAGATCATTAACATTTCACTTATTAAATGAAACCTGACATCACGTCACCGTAGCAAAAGCATTGTCATGTCTGCACATTTTGGGAAGTTTCACAATTTATTTTTTAAATTGTTGAAGTCGAAAATCTTATACGAATGATTTTAGATTTATCGTCTTTAAAGGTCTTGCTGTACTTCCAGGATGTGAGAGACCATTGCTTTCCACAATTTTCTGTTTGATAATTATGTCTTCATGAAATCTCTAGGTGGAGCATTTTAAAATTGCTGAAATAATTTGGCAACACCAGTTTAATGGCAATAAGAGAATGAAGGAATTATGAAAGCGACGAATAAAAAGAAAGGAAAGAAAAGTGGTGTAGAAGAGGAAGAGAAAGAAGAAAGAAAAGAAGCAAAGAAAAAGAGAAGAAAGAAGAAAGAGGAAGAAAGGAAGCCAGAGAAAAGATGAAAAAAGAAAATAGAAAAATAGAAAAAAAAATGAAAGAACTGAAGGAATAAAATTGAAAATAAAGAAAGTGAGAAGTAAAAGAAAGAAAGACGTGAATGAAAATTAAAGAAAAAAAGGAAAAAGAAGAAAAAGCACCACCATAACAAAGTAAACCTTAAAGAAAAGAAAGAAAACGAAATAAGGAACAATTTGGGAGATACGACAGAAATAATGAAAAGATAGAAAAGAAAATTATGAGAAAACGCCTTGAGTCATAGAAAAAAAAAGATATAATTCATTATATAATATTTATATTCATTAAAGCGAGAAAGAAAGAAAAAAACTGTGATGAATATCAAAAGATACAAAAATAGGGATCTCCGCGTTTTTGGCATAAATTTTCGTATACTACGCCTCTCAAGAGAGAAAGACGAATCGAGTCGAGCCGTTAGTAGTTCACGCCAAATCAGACAGACAGTCATAGTAACACCTTCCACATCTTGTATTTATTTGGAACTGACTGGATGCAGAAATTTGACCTCTGGGATTTACCGATAAATACGTTCTGCCAAAAAGTGGAAAGGTTATTGACCGAGGCAGAGAAATTGAAGGAGAAATTAAAGGAGAGTTTCCCCGACGTATTTTCAGCTGGCCTCGGGATGTGTAAAAAAAAGGCGGCCAAAATCGAACTAAAAGAATATGTACAACCCATTTTCAAGAAGAAAAGAAATGTACATTTTGCATCATTAGAAAAAATAGACGAAGAGTTGGATAGACTCGTGAAAACCGGTATATTGACAAAGGTGGAATATAGTCAATGGGCCGCACCTACGGTTTACGTGAAAAAGAAATCAGGTGAGATACGAGTATGCGCTGATTTCTCGACGGGATCGAATGCGCAACGATTATGGATTAAGGATTATCACTATCCTCTCCCTAGTCCAGAGGAAGTTTTCACAAAGTTGAACGGAGGAAAATTTTTATCAAAGATAGACTTGAGCGAAGCATACCTACAAGTACCAGTAGATGAGGAAAGCTCGAGGTTGTTGTGCATAAACACACATAAAGGGTTATATAAGTTCCAGAGATTACCATTCGGGATCAAGGTTGCGCCGGCGATATTTCAGCAAATAATGGACACTATGCGAGGCGGACTGAATTTCACGATCGCATACCTTGATGATATCCTGATAAATAGCAAAAATATTGAACAACACTGGGAAAACGTTCAAGATGTTTTCAGACAGATACAAAATTACAGTTTTAAGGTAAAGGAAAATAAATGTGACTTCTTTATGAAGGAGATAAAATATCTGGGCCATATTATTGACGAAGAAGGAAGAAGGCCAGAGCCAGAAAGAGTCACGGCAATAAAAAAAAAAAATGTCGGCTCCAAAACATTTAGCCGAGTTACAAAGCTTCTTGGGTTTAGTAAATCATTATCAACAATATTTATTCCTAACATGCACGAATTACGCGCACCCCTAAACGAACTGTTGAAGAAGGAAAAAATTTGGGAATGGTCATATGAATGTCAGAAAACTTTCGACAAAATCAACAGCAGATTTATCTTTAGCGCATTATGCTCCAAAATTGGAAATAATAGTCGCGAGTGACGCGAGTGCCTATGGTGTTGGGGCATGTATACTTCATAAAATGCCGGATGGGACACTAAAACCCATCGCGCATGCTTCAAGAACGTTACTACCAGCCGAACAAAATTATTCGCAAATCGAAAAAGAAATGCTGGGGATTATTTTTGCGGTTACAAGATTCCACAGATATATTTACGGTAGATTTTTCACCTTACAGACGGACCACAAGCCGGTATTGACAATATTTTGATCAAAGAAAGGTCTACCTGTCTACACTGCTAATAGATTGCTAAGATGGGAGACGATTTTATTAAACTATAAATTTAAATTGGAGTATCTTCCATCAAACAAAATCGGGGATGCACATGGTCTTTCGAGACAAATACCAAAGAAAACGGAGCCATTAGAAGATTCCGTAATTGCAGCTCTATGATATGAGGAAGATATTAGAACATCATTATGTAGTACAATTCGTGACCTCCCCGTCACATTACAGGAAATAAGAAATGAAGCAGTCAATGACGAATTTATAAAGGAAACGAAAACAAAAATTGTAGGAAAAGATAAGCATATATCAGACAGTTTTTCGTTATGTGATAATGTTCTGCTATATAATGAAAGAGTAGTAACCCCGAAAACACTACAAAGGCGAATCCTCAAGGATTTTCACATGGGCCACCCAGGAAAGAACAGGATGAAATCCTTAATGCGAAGTTACGTGTACTGGCCAAACATGGATCAAGATATTTTCCATATGGTGGACAAATGCAAGGGTTGTTCCTTAGCACCTCCGATCACACATGGCCTAAGACAGATTGACAGCGGTCGAGAATCCATGTAGATTTCGCAGGTCCATTAAAGGGTTTCTATTACTTGATTGTAGTAGACAGTTACAGCAAATGGCCAGAAGTATTTCGTTGTAGAAAACCTACTTCTGAGACTACAACAAATTGCCTTCACAAGCTGTTTGCTCGTTTCGGGGTGGTTGATTGTTTAGTCACCGATAATGGGACACAATTTACATCTGCGGATTTTCAAGAATTTTGTGAAACACATTAAATCCCCGCCATATCACCCAAGATCAAACGGGTAAGCGGAGAGGTTTGTAGATACATTAAAAAGAGCACTAAGGAAAGCTAATGACGTACCAACAGAAAAGGCTTTACAACAATTCTTGCAAGTGTATAGAATTACACCGAACAGTACTACGCCATCGGCATTATCGCCGGCGGAAGTAATGTTCGCCCGAAAAATTAAATCGGCATTCGACATATTACTGCCAAAACAGACAAAGCAATCACCAACGTCGTTTGTACCAAAAATAAAATTTAACCCAGGGGAGAATTTTTTTTTAAATGTTCAAAAACAACACATCTTATTGGGAGCCAGGTACAATAGAGAAACGAATCGGGAACGTGATTTACATAATTCAGGGTCTGAAGTTCTCGGATAAAAGGCACTTAAATCAGATCAGAAAGAGGATGTTAGAGGATTCTAACGGTCTACCTCAGGAAGAGGAAGAAGTAATGGACACAATATTTGACACATTCGATATGCAAAGGCCTCAAGCAATTTCAGAACCGCGCAAATCAAGCAGAAAAAGAAAATTTACAGAGCCTTTGATGATTAATCCGAAGAGGAAAAAATATTAAAGACCCCTACGAGGTAAAAGCGAATTTTACACGATTTTAAACTATTATAAATTATTATAATTTAAATTTTTAAAAAAATAAAAAAAAATCTTGTAAAACTTCATTATTCATCAGAAAAAAATGATTTCGTCAGACAATAAAGTCCATAATATTAGTTATTAACAAAAGCAATTAAAATCTTTTCTAATTAAGTAATGTCATAGTTTTATTAGATTCATTATTTTTCAATTCAGAGTAGATTTTCAGTTAGATAGCTCAAATTCGAAAAAAAACTAGGTGATTTACAATCTCCGAGGACTCCTATATTTAACAACAAAATAATTCCGGAAATAGAAAGGTTTTGTGCAAAATTTCATGAAATTAAGTAAGGGGGGGTATCAAATTAAAAAAAAAAATTTACTAAAATTTTCTAAATAAAAACATTTCAAAAATAATTTCATTCATTTGTGAATAAGTCCTGAAAATTTCATTAAAATCGGACAATTACTTGACTTTTACAAGAATTTCCAAATCAATGTGTTTTCAACGGAAAAAAAGCGAAAAAAAAAAAACAATGTCATTTTCATGTCACCGCGATGACGTAAACAAAAGAAGATTTTAACCAAAATTTCGAACGTGTTAGAAAGGATTAAAAAAATAAAAAAAATAATTAAAAAATACTTTGGTCTTTCATCTTAATAATAACATAAACATTTTGACGATAAAACTTTTTTTTTCGTTAAGTTTGTGGCCTTTTTCATTACGCTATCTGTTTTCTCGCGAAAATGCGGAGGTGCCTATACAAAAATGTTTCGCAGAGGTTTTTCTTGTCGTTGGGTGGAAATAAATCATAAATTATTTGATGCGTTCTCGTTACGAACTTTATTTCACAGAGAAAACGATGTATTCCTTGCAGTAAAAGGTTTTCATCTAACAAAACGTCATGCTTCATTGCAGAACAAGTTTATTTCTAAAAGAACATGGCGGATTATTGTCATCAGCATTAACTTCCGTCGATTTGGAGTCTTCCAGAATTATACGCCTGTTTTTCGTACTACATATACATATCATCTTTTACTCGATGTATTTATATTTGCTCCTAGCCCCGTCGTGGACGACTCTGTTTATTAAAGCCTTCGTTTAAGATAACTCTGTTTCTTATTACAATTATGTAGAAAGATACTTGCCGTAAAAATTGTTCCTTTCAAATAACGAAAAAAAAAAACCGTTGTTCGAGAAGGGGACTAGGCGACCCTCGCATTAACAGATTGTACAGTAAACAAATAAATAAAAAAAAATAAAAAAACGATGTGTTTATGTTTTCGAGTCTATTAAGCAATTTCTGTCTTGCTTTTAACCAAACGACTTTCAAGAGAAACAACGAAATGTATCTCTTTTTTTTGTTAGTTGTATACGAGAATATTTTCAGACTGAAATATTAAGTTCTTAAATTAAATTTAAATGATGCGAAATCTTAGAACAGACTTCAATATTGTAGTGCATAAATCACATAAATGAAGAAAATGCTGTCCCCAAAACCTTTCATTGGATCAAAAATGAGAAAAATTTTTTTAAATGAAACGAAGAAAATAACGGGTTTTAGAAAATCAGAGAAAATGTCGAAAAATCTTGTGAAAAAGAATAGTTGAAAAGTGAAGATGTGTGGAAAGATGAAAATAATTTTGTAGAGGAGAAGAAAAGACGTTGACATCAAGGAAAGAAGAGAAGAGAGAGAAGAAAAAGAAGAAGAAAATAAAGCAAGAAATAGACGGAAAAGATTGAAAATAAACGACAAAAAGAAGAAGTAAGAGTCGGAAAAGTACAGATGAAGTAGCATAGGAAAAGAAAAAACAAAGGTAATGAAGGAGAAAGAAAGAAAGAAAAGAAGAGAGAAAGAAAGGAAGAAAGAAAATGGAAGACAAGAAGAAATGAAAGTTTCGGAAGAAAACAATGAGAAGTAGAAAGAAAAGAAAGAAAAGAGGAAGAAAAAGTAAAAAGAAGAGTTGTTGAGAATAAAAAGAAGAGAAGAAGAAAGAGGGGTAACGGCAAAAGAGAAGAACAGACAGACGTGAAGAGAGAAAAAAACGAAGGAGACAATAAAGTCGAAAGAAAAAAAAACATACATAGCAAGAAAAAGGAGATAACCAGGTACATTAGTAATGGACGATTTTATTGAATATTGGGAGGCAATTGTTTGGAGAACGAGTCAGAAAAGAAGAAAAGCAAGATACAGAATTCGAAGGAAATTACACATTTATTTAATTAAATAAAAACAAATGAGTAGAAACCCAAAAATATACACGAAACATTGCATTGGAAATCGAAAATATTTTAGAAAATATTGCTTCCCATTCCTGAAAACGAAGAAATCGGTAACGACAAGAAGAAAAACAAATTTTGAAATGTAAAATTTAGTTTACCTAATATAGATTAGACGGCCAAACTTCAAAGGCTGTATTGCATGATGTTCCTGCGAATATGAGAATAATGTACGTACGAATATAAGTGTATATATATATATATATATATATATATATATATATATATATAGATATATAGATATAGATATATATATATATATATATATAGAGAGAGAGAGAGAGAGAGAGAGAAAGAGAGTTTTATAAAAATATAAAGTCGATATAAATTTTAACGGAGGGGAATTTTAAACAAACAAATGATTCCAGAAGAAGGTTAAAAATAATTCACCTCTGAATTTTACAGACGAGAAGCAATTATGTCTTCTTTCTTAAAAGTCAGATTGCCAAGGATTTGCATTAAAATCGTCAGGAAGGCACACGATAAAAATGTTCCCTGAAAAAATTCCTGGAACTAAAATCCTGCATTGTAGACTACATATACTCTTAGTAAATTAGTCTATTGGTATTTACTAAGCTTAGATTTTTCTGTGACCTAGTTGCAGTTTCGAAACAGCTAGCGAATATCTATCACACAACAAAAGAAGTAAATTTGTTAACACATCTTTTTAGATGAACAGCTACCCAATCAAAAACTTAACAGGTAGACATTGAAAAGTACTAGAAAAAGAATGAACAAAGACACATGGGGGACATTAATAGGTTGGAATTATATAAATATAAAATTCTGAATGATATAGCATCCTCTCGACCACTTAGCAAATTAGACAATGTAAATTAGTGTGAATAAAGCAACACCTACGTATGGAGAAAGGAACAAGTGGAACATTATTATTGTCAACAAGATGTATCGACTACTAAACGAAGCTCTAACATTTCAGAAGAAAGAACTTTAGGATCATCATGTACATTATTTACATATTGACTATTGTCCTCATTTTTGTTATTTATATCACAACATTTCGGCCTTTGCGCTATGCAAATTTAATCAGAAGCTTGTCAATTTGGTTCATCTGTCGTTCGGTTCACACCCTCCCCGTTTTTTTTAAACAGGAGTAAAGGTTTATCTTTTGTTTCCTGTTTAGGATTCGGTTTTCGGTTTCTTCTAAAGTCTACTTCAACTCTAACGTTTCCGCCTAAACACTGAAATTTAATTATTTTATATATTTCTTCTTTTTTTTCCCTCAATAGGAGTAGATAGATTCGCCTATCATCCTGTTCACACCCCTCCCCGTACTTTTGAATAGGAGTAGGGTTTTGGTTTTCCGGTTCCTTCTAAAGACTCTTTCACTCACAGTAGCCCCCTCCCCACTTTGCGTCTTAGTGGCATTCTTGTCTTGCTTGGGCTGAACAGATTAAAGAAAAACTGAACCTTTTCTTTTATAATCCCTCAAAACTGCAAATGTGTTTGATCGTTTTTCAAATTCTATTAATTTAAAAAAGAATTGTCATTCTAGATAATGGCTGAAAGCAGTCGAAAGAACGAATATGAACTGTAGACAGTTTTTATTGACCTTTAACCTCAAAATACATAAATTAAATAGCCAAAAAAAAAAAAAAACTAAAAATTACAATGGGCATAATTTGTCGTTTGTTTTTAACAAAATCTGTTCAAAGGAACATTTTTGCTTGCATATATACAATACATATGGACTATCGTGCTTCTCATCTATAAAGAGGGGGCTGAGGGGAGGTCAACTTTATCCCGATCGGGGATCATCTGCGTGCAAATATTAAAGCAAGTTGGCAGAGTATGCTGCTTCCCTCGATGCCTTACCTGGCATTGTCTTACCTGTGTGTCACACGCAGTAAATAGGCCATGATCTTCAACAACTTGAGCAAAATGGCTCAACTAAATGTTCCGTCTGCAAAACACCTGCAGGTCTCGGGAGATACATGTGTCTCCATAGAAGTTGAGTAAGTTATTTGTCGTCCGTGTCAAGAGAGACCACCCTATATATATATATATATATATATATATATATATATATATATATATATCCGATGCGATATCAAAAAAGAGCTCGATACAGATAGTAGAGCGATAATTATTTATTTATTATAATTTTATCATATAGACAAAACCACTGATGCAACTTGGTTTCAGTGCATTTCAAATGCACATCGACGGGTGAGGGTCGAAACCCCCCCAAAAAAAACAAGAAAAAAAAAGATTTTTTTTCGATCCTCACCCGTCGATGTGCAGTTGAAATGCACTGAAACCAAGTTGCATCTTTGTAGTGAGTAAAATGGTTTTGTCTATATGATAAAATTATAATATATATATATATATGTGTGTGTGTGTGTGTGTGTGTGTGTGTGTGTGTGTGTAGAATTGTATGCGAGTCACTAGCGAGGCTGAAGTAATATAGACGACACAAACATAAAAACTGAATGAGGTTGTCGGATCATCACACGTTGAAATCGACGAGAAAGTCCATTATATATATATATATATATATATATATATATATATATATATATATATAGATAGATAGATAGATAGATAGATAGATAGATAGATGGGGTATATTAATTAAAATCTATTATATTTATGAGAGAAGAGTGCTCAGTATCGGCGATAGAGCCTTTCTAGATATAAACAGTATGGATATAGGAATCAACACTGCATGTTGATTGGTAGCTTTATATTGTTCTGGTAAGATGAATATTGCTAGTTTCTCCTCTGGCCAAAATGTTACATTGTTTTGGGCTGTTGTTCTAAGGCGGCACTGTTTTGTTGATGTTTCATTTTAAAATAAAATATGAAAAACGGGCGGTAACAGCTATGATTCAAATTATTCTAGAGGCTCTACCGCCACTCCAATATCCGTTAAGATAATACAACAGACCTTATTACTATACTGTCCCATTGACCAGCATATAAAAAAGTCGATCCAAGACGCAACACACATGGCGTGAAGATTGCGTTCAAGCATGAAACAGACGCTTGCCGCTCGGTGTTGACCTCAGTATCCTCTTTTATATTTAGACAGAAATTGGGGATTTAATGAATTTCACCTAATAATTAATTGAGTCTAGAATAAGAATTCTCAATTGGATGGACGGCCGTTTCGAACTTTTTCGGGACTCATCAGTAGTGAGCATGCACTAACGAGAATTGAACGCGGACCGTTACGATAACAAGCTGGCATCATACCACTGGGTCAGCGGACCTAGGCGACGAACAGAAGAAAAGAACTCGACTCAATATAGCGCAGCTACTCCTAATTCCAAGGATATATAACCCAGTGGAACCGGCCTCAAGATCAATGTCTTCGTTTTGTAGTTATAAAACATCAATCAGCACATGGGCTAAATTTATTTTTATTAATCATATATATATATATATATATATATATATATATATATATATATATATATATATATATATATATATATATATATATATATATATATAAGAACAGTAAGATATATAATCCGGTGTTCTTACAGATATTTTTATTTTTACAAAATAGTGCTCAATGTAAATTTACAGAGCATTAATATTATAAATTAACTGATTAATATATGTTTTTTCGCTACACTCTAATAACCATGTTTCAAAAATGTAAGCTAAAAGCTTCGAATTTAATTTTGTAATTAAATTAAAAAAATTAGTTCCATTTCATCCTCAAGCGAGGGTGAAATGAAGTAATGTTTTTAATTTACAAAATTAAAATTTTAATTTACAAAATTAAATTCGAAGCTTTTAGCTTCCATTTTTGAAATGTGGTTATTACTGTGTAGCGAAAACCCCATATTTTAAATCAGTTAATATATATATAAAAGTGAACATGGAAGTCATAGCAATAAAAGTATTAAGCTTAATATTACTAGACATATTAAAAAACGCGCGAAGCAACCGGTTTCGCTCCCGCTCATCAGGCTTACAACGGGAGATTTAAATTTAAAAGACAGAAAATGTACAATAAAAGGAAATGTCGAGGGGGATAAAAAAAAATTATGAGCAAAAGGAGCTAGAGGCAAATGACAGCGAGCCCCAACAAACACTCACGTTGTTTACACAAAGAAGGACCCGATGTAAAGTGCCTCCAGCAACTTCAGGTGAAATAACGAGTGTGACCGGGACAACACGGTGAACCGGTCAACGCTAAAATTAACTGCACACAATCTGCTATTTAATAAGTGCTCACAAATGGCGGACCCGCAAGCCTTCCTTGTATATATATATATATAAATGCGTGTATATATATATATATATATATATATATATATATATATATATATATATTGTGTGTGTATTTAGGCAGCAATTTTTCATTGATGCATGTTTCATTAAAAAATATAGACAAGTTTTGTCTATATATTTTACTTCTCGTTTTCACTTTCACGTGGTCATATGTGACGTCACAAGTTGCGACACGATTTTCGCTTCCGCGTCTCGTATACACGAGTTTGTCGTTGCTCTGAATTTTATCATGCAACAAAAACAGACTATCATCATTGTTTTGTCCGAGTATTGTTTAATATATTGAAATGATATTGTCATCTTTGATAACGGCTTATGTAAGCCGAAAGCTTAGATAGGATTAAAACATGTATCAATATGGTGATTTCCTTTCCTCTTTCAATTATAATGTTATTAAGATTAACAGACAACATGAAAGGAACTTACTTAAAATAAATAGACAAAACTTGTCTATATTATTTAAAGAAACATGCACCAATATATATATATATATAAAGAAATATAGTCTTAAGGTGTGCTATATTTATGGGATAAAGTGCTCAAGATCAGAGATAGAGCGTGTGTAAATATAAAAGTGAATGCAATCGTCAGGTAACTTATATATATATATATTGAACAATAAAAAATATTAAAAAAACAAAATCTTCAGACACACTGCGTTATATATTAATATTCCTTCGTTTTTATTATTATTTCATTTAGATTCCTCGACTAGTTTCGGCCAACATGGGCATCATCAGGAGAAAAATAATTTTCTGCTTGCTGGTAGTAGTGAACTGCAGAAATGAATGTCTTGATGGAGAAAATGAAATTTTGTCTGTAGTTTTCATTTGTTTTTTATTTATTTTTTTAACATGAATTTTGGTCAGCCCTTGTGTTGGTTAAACAGTCTCCTTTAAGTTGTTATTTAAGATAAGAACTGGATGGATTCATGCTGCTCTGAATTCCCTTGGTCAGTTTGACAGTTTATTGCTTCCTACACACACACACACACACACACACACACACATATATATATATATATATATATATATATATATATATATATATATATATATATATATGTATAGGTGTAGTGGCACTCGAACTGAAGATACTGACAGTCAGCATGCATTCTTGATTCTTACATCCATATTGTCTATATCTATTTAACTACCTATGTTTTTTTTTAAGAAATATACTCAAAATGTTTTGCTTTTTTAAAAAGGAAAGGTTCATACACGTTTTCGTGTACGAAAATCCATGACAAAAATTCATATTTCGTTTTTTATGTGTCTGCGATATAATGCGTGCAGAAGATGTTAATAAAGTCGAAAAGAGAATTGACTTTCATCTCACCATGTCTTCTGTACCTGGGGATGAAACGGGTATTTATTCGCACACCCATTCGAAAGGAATATGGTACAAGGCCGTATTTAAAGTGGAATCCCACGGGTACATGAGATTAGAAACAACAATTGCTGCCTCCCTCGGCACTTCTCTTTTGGGACACCTTAGGCATCAAAATCTGGCCTTGACCCACCCTTGTTAAGTGCAGTGTGAGTGATGCTGCCTGGATTGATGGTTCCCAGGAGCTGGGTACATTAATCTTAGTTTTGGCCCGTTTCAAGAACATACTCTCTTGTTATATAATTATTTAGCATTCACTGTTTCTTGTGGAAAAATAATGGTTCTTTTTTCTTCTCTTCCATGTCGTTGACCTTCTTGACATGGGAGATCATGGTTCCCCACAACTTCCTATCCTTCGCATTTCTAATGCTTATCTGCATCCTTCATAGTCCCTGTTCTGCTATTCATTTATACAAGCTCGTTTGCTTCATTATGTCCTGTGAGGGTTAAATTCTCCAAGCCTACTTTCGTCGTTATATGGCTCATCTATTTTATCGTGTTTTTTTGTTCCCATTTTCAAGTTATTCATTGCACAGTTTCAGCATTCATGGTATTTTCAGCGTCTTTCTGTAGAACAATATCTCTGTTGCCGCGTCTCCTTTTCATCTCGAAGGAAATTGTCCATCTTTCGCTGCCATATAGGATGATTGATAGTGCATATTAACTCAGCACTATTTTCTTTGTTTCTAACGAAAATTCCCTGTTTCTTCATACATTACTTAGCTTTTAGAAGGCATCTTTCACCATTCCAGTGTACTTTCGGATTTTCCTGCCACATTTTCTGTCTTCCCAGATTGTTAATTTTCAGTTCTTGCTTTGTCCATTACATATACTAAAAACCGTATACCCTATCTTCTTATAGTTAGTCCTTTCTTCTCGCTTTCCTTAATTACCTTCTTTAGGAGAATTCCTTTCCTGTCATCAACACTGTATCCTCTGCGTATCTTATATTGTTAAGATTGTATACGTTTCCTTTGCTCCAATATTTAAATGTATTTTTTCTATGGTGACTTTAGAAACCAGACTTTTTATTACGTTTCCATCGTTAGAATCTGAAATATTTAAGTGCTGATTTTGATTTGAAATTATTCGATTAAGTAATGTCAGCCGAGAAAGTAATATTTTCGCCTGTTGTCAGCAGTTACACATTGTAATTTCTTATTTAAAACTTTGTAAATACGCCCGATGACATAAAACAATATTTTACCATCTGGATATTTAGAGGAATTTTGAAAAAAGAAACAGAAGGGAAAACAGGAATTCTTGGCACGACATTTTGATATTATCCAAGAAACCAATATCAAAGAACTTTCTTTCTGAATTTCTGGATTGTAGAGTTAATATTGACACTATTGTCCTCATCTTTGTTGTTTTTATCACAACGTTTCGGTCTTTCTACTGTCCGGCCTTCATCAGGTGTATATCAAACCGTGTAACCTACAGGCAATTCCCAACTGAAGCCTTCATTTAATGTACGGAAAACTGGCCTAGTCGGTTAAAACGATGGTTCGTGAAGACGATGGCAGAGTAATTGTGAGTTCGATCCCTGGATGGCAGTGTGTAATTGGAGTCGGTGGAAAGAGGGCGAGTAATAACCGACCAGTAAGTAAAAATAAGAACGCGCATGCATAAAATCTAAAATGGCGACAACTTACCCATTGCACGCTGTATTTTGACCTTCTATACGTATATACAGGGGTTGGACAAAATAATTGGAACAGGTGCAAATTCCACCCCTATATTTCAAAGACCTGTTATATTAAGAACTTTAACTAAAACTTTGTAATTTCAGGTTATATCTATTGTAAATACGTTTATTTATCTAATTTATTCTCTTATTTATTTTTAGAATTTAGTAAAATTTAAGCTAAATGCGTGACCTCTCTGAGTTCGAAAAAGGGCAAATTGTTGGAGCTCGCATGGCAGGAGCCTCGATCACTAAGGTTGCTGAACTGTTTGGTTTTTCAAGAGCTACCATATCAAGAACTATGACGCAATTCTAGAAACAGGACAAAACCTCTAGCAACCGTAGCAATTCGGGCCGGACTTGCAAACATACTGACAGGGACCGACGTGCATTGAAACGCAATGCGGCAAAAAATCATCGGACTACTGCGACCAAAGTGACTGCTGAGTTGAATAATCATCTGAATAGTCCAGTTTCTACTAAAACTGTTCGTCGTGAGCTCCATAAGTCTGCATATCATGGAAGAGCCGCCGTATGGTAACCTCTTCTCTCCACTCGCAACATTCAGAAGAGGTTGAAGTGCTGCAGAGATCACAATGCCTGATCTGCAGACCAATAGAAGCAAGTCATATTCTCAGATGAGTCCAGTTTTTCTCTTTTCCCAACTTCAGGGCGAGTTTATGTGTGGAGGCAGCCCAAAGAAGCTTACAACCCTGACTGCCTTCTTCCAACAGTGAATCATGGAGGTGGATCAGTGATAGTTTGGGCCGCCATATCATGGAAATGCGTCGATCCAATTGTTGCCCTGCATTGTAGAATCAACAGCAAAGATTACCTGAACATTTTGGAAAATCATATTCATCTAATGGTCCAGACTTTATTCCCTGATGGTGACTGCATCTCCAAGACGATAATGCTCCAATACATACCGCTCGAGTGGTTACGAATTGGTATGAAGAGCATGAAAGTGAACTAGAACACATGGAGTGGCCTCCCCAATCTCCAGATATCGATATTATTGAACATTTGTGGTGCATTTTGGAGCAACAAGTTAGGAGCTGCTATCCCCTAACATAGTGCCTTAAAGAGATGGAGCAGGTGTTAATGAAAGAATGGCTGAAAATTCCTCTGAAGTCAAGAAGCTGTATGATTCCATTCCTAGACGTATTAAAGCTGTATGTGAGGCTAATAATAAATTCATTTTCTTCAAAGAAAATTTCACAAGTGTTTCAATTATTTTGTCCAACCCCTGTATGTGGGCTGCTGAAAAGCTTTTGCTTCTAAAATCAAAACCAAACATCAAAATAGTTTGCAATTCTGTTTTGGTCGGGTCGAGAACGTTTCCGTGCACAACTGTATTTAGAAGGCTTTATTCAAGCAGTCTCATTTAAAAACTTTGGCATCAGAAGCTAAGCAACGTTGATAAAACCTACACTAGGCGATACAACTTTCTAACTGCCGGTCGATTTCATTTTTGTGTTCTTTTTTAGTGACTGTCTTAGGAAAGTCAAAAGACGTAAACAAGCTCCCACACACATTTACTAAATCACACACTAACACACACTAACCTATTCCTACACATACACACTAAGCGCGTTTGATTAGAAAAGTCTCCTTTTAGAACAAATATTAGATTCTAAGTTGAAAGACATCGAAAAAAAATATTTCGAAAATTATTCCACTCAAAGCAAGGCGATAAAGCCACGAAGATGTAAGGGGTTATTAAATGAAAAGGAGTTAAGGAAAATGAAAAAAATCTTATTTAGTTGAGAGGACATTAAAAGAACAGGTTCCAAGAAGACGTAAGCTGATTGATTTTCCGTTTAAATTTTTGTAGGTAAAAAGAAAGCAAGAAAATGGCGGAAATCTGCACACTACATAAGTCGGTCCATATCTATCTATCTATCTATCTATCTATCTATCTCAGTCGGTCCATATCTATCTATCTATCTATCAAGTGTGAGGTGGGTGAAAGAGAGAGAATAGTAAAATGGAAAGTCTAAATCGACATAATGCTAGCCCTAAATAGTCTCTTGACTCCAGGATTCCAACATGGAAGTGTCTGCCATGAAAATCTTGTCACTCCGTAAAAAAGACGACAAGTGGAAATCGTGATTCTTATTAATTTTCCAATCGTGTTTCTTTTAAATTAATTTATTTGCCCTCATTGAGAACAGAATTTATGACGAACGGCTTGCGAGATCAGTTTAAACATTTTGTTCTTTTCCTCCTTTTTTGTCCGTTTTTTTCTTTTTCTCATTTCCCTTCTCGATTTGCCTTAAAGAATAATAACAGAGCTGCAAGCCGATTCAATCAATCAATTGGCCAATACAAAGAAAACATACCGCGAAAAGAGATCAATAAAATCAATATGTAGACGAAATTAATGATCGGTTTCAATAATATTGATCGATCAGATAGGAGATGAGACATTTCAGGATACAGAGACGGTAACCAAGACGATGTTTAAATATTTCAAATGAATATCATAACAAATAAGATATTTCAATCATTCATATATATATATATATATATATATATATATATATATATATATATGTATATATATATATATATATATATGTATATATATATATATATGTATATATATATATATATGTATATATATATGTATATATATATATATATATATATATATATATATATATATATATATATATATAGTACTTTACAGTACTATCAAAATGTGATGCGTTAAGTAATTTTTGATTGTGTTCTCTCCTTCCTGAATATTGAAATGAATCAAATAATACTGTATATAAAATAGTTTCTTTTTCACCATTTTTGGGTAAATTTCAAGGAAATCTAAATACTTTGGGTAATCACTCAACTGTTGAATAATCATTTCTATGTCAACAGATGATGAATAATATTTAGAATTTATGACGTAGAAAAGTGGTATAGACAAAAGTCTATCTATCTATCTATCTATCTATCTATCTATAATTGCAAGACCTAGCGCTCATATTAAGAACGAAAGGAAAATTGTCTGAGATGTAAGCACACATCGACTTATACAAGGGAACAAAAACAAATCTATCTATCTATCACGTCTGTTCATAACTATCTATCTCGTCTATTCATATCTGTCTATCTATCTAGCTAGCGAGCTAGCTATCATATTTATTTATTTATTTATCAATTTTACCCTAAGGAAGTCATTATAACCACAAAAGAATAGATAGTGATTGACATTGCATTTACATTTTTGAAGATAAAAGATGGGTGGAAAGCATGGATCCGTAAGGGAGTTCCACAAGCGAAAAGTGCGAGAAAAGAAACTTTTAGCATAGAAAGAATTTGTCTATATTTCTGAGATGAGGTATTATGTACAGTATTTACATTAGTCGGACTCAAGGACACATGGTACAGTGGATAAAGTCGTTGGTTAGATCCAGTGACAGACCCAAAGAGTGTGAGTTCAATACCCGGTTCAGGCAGTGGAGAACTTTCAGAGGGAAAATTACCAGGAGATAACTGATAACTGACATCCATCAAACATGGCTCGTGGAACTAGAACAGTCTACCCCAGTGATCGAAATAAAGGGTTCGGTTCGAAATTCCAACCACCTGAAGAAGGCCGGAGCGTACAACGGCCGAAACGTTGTGACAAATATAGCGACAAAGATGAGGACAATAGTCCGACTAATGTAAATACTGTAGAAAGAATTTACGGTAACGTTTAGTCAGCTGAACGGTAAATTGGTGAGACCTAACCGTCATTCGAGTACTGCGCTTAAATTCATAAAGTATAGTTACCATAAGGAAGGGCCCATCCGAACAGTTGCTATGGAAGTACTTATAGAAAAGACACAGGGAGACAACATTACGGCGGTGGGAAAGTGACAGAAACTGAGACGTCATTTGTATCAGAGTCGGACAGAGGGAAGAAATATTTATTACAAAACAATCAAATCGATTAGAATTTGAAGTGAAATTATTTTTATTTTATCTGACAATTTCTTTTTTTCAGTTCAAGCAGTTGTAATTATTTATTTGCAAGCAGAACTGCAAGCGGAAATATTTTAAGGAATTTTGATTCAAAATTTATAAATTCTTGATGTGAAGTAATATTTAAGATAAGTAACTTTACATTATCTGAGGTGAATAAACAGAAAACATCTATTTGTAAACATCGGCGAAGTTTATCATAGCGTTGTTAAATAGGATAAATTATAATTTAATTTGGAGCAAAAGTTGCTAATCTTGAATCAATTCAGTAACGATTCACCGCTAACTTCGTTGGAGAATTCACAAAAGTATAGATAAGGTTATTTACTTGCTTTCTCGGCCTTTCCCCACGACCAATGTCATAATGGAGACGATATTCCACCGACACTCATTTTAATACAATGAGAGAGGTGCTGTCGCAGAATTGGAAGCCCGGAACCGGGCGTCTTCTCCATTAATTATAAGGAGAACAACAAGTACGTATTGATCCCGGCCAAAATGCTGATAATATTAAATATAGACAAATTCTATAATCAAAAAGTGCAAGAAAAGAAACTGTTAGCCTAGAATTTACGGTTACGTTTAGTCAGCTGAACGGTAAATTGGTGAGACCTAACCGTCATTCGAGTACTGCGCTTAAATTCATAAAGTCTAGTTACCATAAGGAAGGGCCCATCCGAACAGTTGCTATGGAAGTACTTATAGAAAAGACACAGAGAGACAACATTATGGCGGTGGGAAAGTGACAGAAACTGAGACGACATATCATGTCCAATAATATTGCTGATTCTTCTTTGGATTTCTAGTCGCCAATATGACCTTATCGGACTGATCAGACTTACGATCGAGACAGGTGTAAATGGTTGTGTCATCAGCGTAGATACCAAGTTGAGAGCTGAAGGCATCGGGATGGTCGTCAGTGAAAAAAATAGGTCCAAGGATAGGGGCCCTGTTGGGGGACACCTGCATTAGTACGGAAGGATCTAGAAGACTGACTGTTCACGATAACTTTCATTTCGCGTTTTGATGCGAACAACTAGAACAGTTCAAATATTTCGCAGGAAACACCGTCACTTTTCAACTTTATCTATCTTTATTTGTTCATATCTATCTATCTATCTCAGTCTGTTCATATCTATCTATCTATCTATCTATCTATCTCAGTCTGTTCATATCTATCTATCTATCTATCTATCTATCTCAGTCTGTTCATATCTATCTATCTATCTATCTATCTATCTATCTCAGTCTGTTCATATCTATCTATCTATCTATCTATCTATCTCAGTCTGTTCATATCTATCTATCTATCTATCAGTCTGTTCACATCTATCTATCTATCTATCTATCTATCTATCTCAGTCTGTTCATATCTATCTATCTATCTATCTATCTATCTATCTCAGTCTGTTCATATCCATCTATCTATCTATCTCAGTCTGTTCATATCTATCTATCTATCTATCTATCTATCTCTGTGTACACATACTACGTTACATACATGCAAATTATTATAGGACTTCTAATTATTTCACTTGCTGCTTGTTATTTTATGATCTAAACTGAAACATTACCTGGAAACAAACGACATAACAAAATGTACTAGTAACCTGTTCTCTGTATTTAATAAAGTCCTATTCCGTCGTCATGGTAACATGTTTCTCGGAGTGGTGTCATGTAATGCCTCGTCTTCTCGCAACAACGGAATATCACATCACTAGGTAATCACTAAGACAGCAAAATTGACTTGCAAATGATTTTTAAAATCCGCTCAAGATTTTTAGCAACCAAGACCGTTTCTTTACCCAAATTATCTGCAAGTATGCGTATAGAGTATGGATGCACACCGACACATAGACTCGTGTTGTGTGTGTGTGTGTGTGTGTGTACATACCAAGGAATCGTGCATAGTGTGTCTGCAAGTCTGCAAATAGTTTTTTTGAATTCAAACTTTCTTTTTAATAGACTGATTGTCACCTCAATGTCCCTCTCTGTCCTGTTATACTTGGAAGAAGATAACCAATCTAAGAATATTGTGCGAAATGGATGAAGCAAAATAAACCAAATTCCAATTTGCGCGTCGATAATCATTACAAATTCAATATAAAAGCGGTTTAATATTTAAAAAACAAACCTTTATTACAATCCACAGTACTGTACAATATGAAATTATTCATTTATAATAAAAAAAAAAGCATGTTGTATTCACTCACCTTTTTGATAGCGTAATTCAATAGACGTTTAATTTTTTGTTTCGTCATTCAATGTTTTCAATATAGACACTCATATTTTCATCAGATTTATTTTAGGTATAATTTCAGTATTGAAACCGAGTTAAAATCAACCTTGCGGTAAAGTCTGTCAAATCTGAAATCCATAATAACTTTTAAGCAAACGATTTAATTGAATAATGCAGATTTTACGATGCCGGCCATCAAAATTGCAAATGGCGTCTAGCATTGAATTACGACAGTTAACCGATCGAACAAATTTATTTTAGATGTTTCATGTGGCTTTTGATTTCTTCAGTCGTTACTACTAATTGTTGCAAATATTAAAAGTGGTATATTTTCAGCAACACTGGCTTTATTTTAGTAACAGACTTTTCTTTTTTCGCCCCTGCCCCAGATCTTACTGTTTGTTTGTTTGTTTGTTTGTTGGTTTCTTTCTTTCTTTCTTTCTTTCTTTCTTTCTTTCTTTCTTTCTTTCTTTCTTTCTACGTTGTTTTACTTTTTCTGTTTCCTTTTCCATTTTTCTTCCCTTTTTCTTTCAGTTTGTTTCCCCACCCACACTGAGTCACCGTTCCTGTTCACCCGCATTTCCTACCTTCTCCGCTCAGCCCTTCATCTCATAACTTCCTTTGGGATTTAGAATCTTGTGACGTGATCAGCAAAGTCGCTCTGCCGTAAAGCAGCTGCTGAGTGACGTCATCAGGCGGCAGGTGCGTGCCAGACGTTAACCGGCTGACCGCCAATCCAGTAGTCGGCCTTTGCAGTATGGCGAGGATGCTTTACTTTTCTTTACTAACACCACGAAAAGATACAAGCGTGGAAATGGCGGCTAACAAAGATTAGAATATTTTTCAGCGATCTTTTTCTATTATTAAATCAAATTATGTTTTTTTTTTTTTTTAAAAGGCTGAAGCTAAAAGAAAGTGTTTCTTCATGAGACAAGAAAACAACAGTGATGGGGGGCGCGGTTGAATCCTGTTAAAAAATCAGAATTTCCAATTCTGATTTTCAAGGAAGACAAGCCTTGAAACTTTTCTATACTATTTGAAGAGACACATCTACGTTTATTCTTATAATATATGGCTAAATCTACGCTTGGTAAAGAAAAAAATGTTTGAAAAAATTCTGCAACACTTCTACAATGGATTGGAAATTGTTTTATAAAAATATTTGCTTAGGTAGAATGAACTCTTCAATATTTACATAAAATAAATTTGGTTTTAGTTTCGGTTCATAAGGTAGGTAGCGCCTACAAATTTGGAAGAGTTCAATTTCTGCAGCTATTAGAAAACCATTTGTCCCCAAATTGATACATGCGACTAAGGCGCATGGACTGTAACGTAAAAAAGAAAATTCGTATTTTTAAAATATATATTTATGGGTTATGATACCTGGGTTCGAACCTCTCGATCGATTTGTCAGAAAGTTGACTTTTCGAGGTTATCGAACATCCACACAGATTAGTTACAGTATAAACCATAGGTTGGATGTGTGGGTGGTGCACTAACAAAATTGTACCTGAGCATCGAACCCTTCATCTGTTGTTTACCAGCTGAACTTGTTAGCTATTAAACAATGTTAGACGCACTAACAACCCTCGACGTTTAACAAATTCATATTGGCCAGAAATTTGAAAATTCATATTGGTCAGAAATTTGAAAATTCTCATTGGCCAGAAATTTGAAAATTCATATTGGTCAGAAATTTGAAAATTCTCATTGGCCAGAAATTTGAAAATTCTTATTGGCCAGAAATTTGAAAATTCTCATTGGTCAGAAATTTGAAAATTCATATTGGTCAGAAATTTGAAAATTCTTATTGGTCAGAAATTTGAAACCAGTTCGCAGTAAATTACTCTTAGCGTAACTTAAAAGTTTTATATGTACCCTTTTCGGTTAATTTGCAGTATAAACACCAAAAGCCCCTTAAATGACAATGTATCATTCTGGTGTGAAATTGCTTGGTTGTTTCGAAAATGATATTAAATCATTGCATTCGATTACCATTTTCGATTTATCGTGAATGTAAGATCGATCTTTTTCGCGTTGTCTGGCCGCCATTACTGGTTCTGTTTACCTACGTTTTCCTCTAGTCGTAATGCGCGGAAGCTTACTTAATTAACGACCTTTTTACAGCTTTTCATATCTTACTTGTCTTGATTATTGCGCGATTTACGCTGATGTTATTTTAATATGCGCTTACTTTTTTAAAATGAACTTGTAAATGAATAGTATTTTTTCTTTATTGTCCTTAATAAATCTGCTTGTAGCTAATGAAATAGAATCTCAGCCTAAAATGTAATTTATGACGCTTTAAATTCAAGGAACTTTCACAACACATAAAAAAAAAACATCGTTGAAAAAAGGGAAAAATCCATTTTTTTACTTTTCAGACACGTATTTTTTATTTTGTTTTAATTGTCGGATTTTACGTTTATTTTTCACATGCATTTCAAACGTGCATTGCGCAGTAATCAAGACAAGTGAGCTTTTGCGCCACATGACTACTTGGGGCAAACGTATGTAAACAAAGCCAGTAATAGCGGACGTTCTGTAGACGCGACGAGAAAGAAGTCGAATTTACATTGTCCATAACATCTAAACGGTAATCGAGCGCAATGTTTTAATATCATTTTCGAAATAACCAGGTATTTTAACACCAGAATGGTACATTCTCAATATTGGGGGGGCTTTTGGTGCTTATATTGCAAATTAACCCCACTTTTCTATCTTTCATGAATTTCTAAATGGATATTTCATGCGTTTAGACATTCAACTTTTCTGTATCTTATCTTGATGCAGGATTATGATTAGGATTCTTTTTCTACGGCTTATGTCCTTGGCAGGAAATATTTTTAAATTATCAGAATATTGTTTTTAGATGATAATAATTTATTGATACAAGTCTTACTTATGAACCCTTAGCTGAGGGGAGAAGAGGTGAATTCATAATTTTTACAATGATATTGGTGCGTAAGTGAATAAGACGAAGCCAACTGGAATTGGAACTCGGCTCTCCGATTAATAATTCCGCACATCCAAGTTTACAGCATCAAATATTCCCAAGCGGTCACCCATCTAGGTACTGACTGGGCTCGACGTTGCTTAACTTTGGTCATCGTACGGGAACCGGTGTTTGGGCTTGACGTGGTCGCAAGCCTGTTTCTCATGTGTTCATTTTGTAATAATAATAAATAACGAAAAAACAAAACAAAAAAACAACTTTTTTATTAAAATTTATGTTCTCATACTCTGGGTGGAGCGACTTGGTGATAGTAGTTGTGGCTCGAGGGGGCACAGTCCTATGGGTAAAGGAATCTCAGTTGAGTTCCACCACGGAATATGTGATCGAGCGGCGCTATATCGAGTCTGATTCGCCACTTCATCGTCACCGAGAACCGTTGGAACAGTTGGTATGACGTTTGCCTGATAACGTAACTGTCCGGGTTTCAATTCTGGGTAGTGGATGCGCACTGCTTATGAGTCCCAAATATAGGACGAAAAGGCCGCCCAGTGCTTTCTGCTTTCGGTTGAGGTTTCTTCTAGACTCGATGAATTACTTAATTATATATTAGTTTTGTCCTTTCAAAATCGAATCAACTTGGTTATATTTATTTTTCTGTTAACCCGATTCTCACCCGACGAACTCGCATGTGGACCAACGGAGAACTTCCGGATTTCTACGATCTGATGACCGCTCTACAGGATCAAAACCATCATAACGTGGCTGGAGGGTGGCTTCTAATTGACATTGGGAACCGGAGACTTGTGTCTAACCTGTAATACTGTACCGTACCAGACCAACAGCCAGTCTTGTGGAGTGCGTGGGTCCAGTGGGGTCAGGATACGGTGTTACATACAAAGTGAAAATATTCCAATTCGACATTTTCCCGATTACGAACAACTCAGATAAAATGGTGAAATCCCTTCACTAACTACATTCTGAAGCTGCATTAACCTACTAATCACTCGAAGAATGTTATGCTCCTTGTTTTATTAAACTGTATTCGGTCTTCTTTAAATACGCAAGGACTTTCGTCTGTACGTCCAGTCATTATCAGGCATGGACATTTTTTTTTTTTTGGTAAAATTTCGACATTATATATAATTAACTTTACTAATTTACTTTTTGTATGAATGATTTATTGTAATATAAATTCAGCCGCACCACATGCCTGATTTAAAAGAACTGATCCGACGTGCAAATTTTCGGGATAGCAACTGAGATTTTGCTCTACTTATTGAACTATTTATTTCATGCCACATTGACTGATAAACTCTTACAAAAAAAAAAAAAAAACACCTCAAATTGCCATATTAGTAAAAAACGCACACACTTAAATTTTCAAAAAACTCAACCTTAGCGTTGCGACTGCACGCTCCTAAAGTTTGTATCCGTTAACAATAACACATTTAAAAAAAAAAGAAATCATATTTCGATTTCCATTATATTTTTTGTCTCGGATGCTACCTGAATTTTACCCCCAGCCAAAAAAAATTTTCATGACAGAACGTACAGTCGAACGTCCTGGCGTATTTAAGTAAGACCTAATACAGTTAAAAAAAACAAGGATCATAACATTCATCGAGTGATTTGTAGGTTAATATATATTTAAAATTTTGTTAGCGAAGGGATTTCGCCATTTTATATCATTAACTTTACTAATTTACTTTTTGCATGAATGATTCATTGTAATATATATATATATATATATATATATATATATATATATATATCTAAAGTCCATTTAGGCGTCAAATGTTCTTTAAGGCAAATGTTATTAAATCGATATTTTGTGTCGATTGATTTTCCAAATCACGAATAATCCTTTTCAGATAAGGAGGAAATTCTAAACTTACAACCACAAGATAAAACCAATGTTGTATATGAATATATACTGTTGTCTTAAGTAAAACAAAATTTTGCATTTTTACAAGAACTGTTTTTTTTTTTTTTGCTTTTTTTATTTAGAATAATGTATAAAGTTTTAAATATTTATAATTCTTTATTAATTTTTAGTGGTCAAATGATATTGTTAAATAAAAATTGCAGCTACTAAAATGGAAAATATTACTACAATTCAGCAACCCTCAATATTTTAAATAGAATTTTGAATTTTTTGTGCGTATAAACGTGCCGATTTTTGTAAATACGGAGGTTCATACACTAAATTATTAGAAAATAAGAGCAGTAACTGCAGTAAATTTAAAATTTATTGGAAATTCTCTAACATTTCATCAGCATTTCATCTTCGTAGGTAAGACTATAGAGCTAAATTACTGAAAATATTAAAATGCTTAAAATATTTTTAATTTTTCAAGATTATTGGGTCGTTTAAAAAAATTATATAAAAAGGCGTTTACGTTGTATTCGTCATGTAATTTTATGACAATTATCTCCTCTTCATTTAAATTTCCCAAACATCAGGCTATCAATAACTCTGTCAACACCTCATAACACTCACCTCTGTATTAAAAATGCTTTTCTACAATATTTTAAACAGTAAGTAATAATTGTTTTGAATCAGATTAATTAAACTTCAAATCAGCTATTTTTCTAAAAAAAAAAAACATTTCAGAAAAGTATATTTTATTTTTGAAATATATTTTAATAAAGAAAATTATGTTGTTTTGATAGCTTTGTCAATATGGTCAATTTTATAAATTTTCTGATAATCAGAAAAAAATATTCGAATCAAATTAAATTCGTTTTGAAATATAGTAATGTATTTTGCTTATTGGAAATATTAAATTTAATCTATGAGCTTGGAATTAAAAGTAATATAAAAGCTTCAAGAAAGATTTTCCATTCTTCTAAGTACATTTTAATTGTTAGGTTTCACTTTTTTAGTTAAGTGCAATAAAAATTGGTTCCTGATATATTAATGTATTTTAAGAAACATCAAAAAATCTTTATTATATGGACATCTTTTAAAATTCCCCCTGCCGCCTCAGAGTACTGATGCTGTGCCATCAGCTGTTGCTGAGGGCCGGGAACCTGTCAACACAGTTACGACATTCCTATTCGGTTTTCATGTCTTCGGGTCTTAGTGGCACGCTTTGGTCAACATCCACACCCCCTATACATTTCTGTTTGTCAAAACTTGAACGCGACAATATTAATCAAAGTCGGCACACGTGATGCATGTTTTTGAACTTGAAGACGTATGAGGCTCGCGTGAAAACCCCAGACGAAACATGAATAATTTTGATTTCCCTACCCATCTCCTCTCCTTCTGGTACGACATCAAAGCTTTTGAACTGATGTCACTTCTTTCATGTTAAGTTTAAAAAGATGCCAGATTCTATATTTTTCATCTGATCCGCTTGTAAACTGAATTAATTAAGCAATAAAATGTTTTTTTTTTCTTTTATGCTATTTCCTCATTGTTACATTTTTCCGGTTAAGATTGGATTTAAGGGGATAATAGATAGGAAATACTTCAGGTAAACTCCTATTCATAATGATTTTAAGCCGCCAACCCCCATAGAGACGCATTCAAGATACAGTGGAACCTCGGTTCACGAAGTTAATTCGTTACTGAAAACCGAAATGTTCGTAAACCGAATCTATTTTTCCAATAGGAATCAATGTAGACGAAAAAGTCACAATACAATAAAATTGGAAAATAAAAGCACGGCACCACACACGAATGCATACAACACGAAGGTCGACTCAGAAATTATTTTGTTCGTGTTAACTCGGTTCGGCTACGTTGTTCGCGTGTAACACCGTATCCTCACCCTACTAGACCCAAGCACTCCACAAGACCGGCTGTTGGTCCGCTGTGGTCCAGTATTACAGGTTAGACACAAGTCTCCGGTTCCCAATGTCAATTCGAAGCCACCCTCCAGCCACGTTATTTATTGTTTTGATCCGGGAGATCAGATCAGATCGTAGAAATCCGGAAGTTCTCCGTTGGTCCACCTGCGAGTTCGTCGGGTGAGAATCGGGTAACAGAAAAATAAATATAACCAAGCCGATTCGATTTTTCCCCTTTGAAAGTTCTCCACTGCCTTAACCAGGTATTGGACTCAGACTCTTTGGTTCCTGTCATTGGATCAAACCAACGCCTTTATCCACTGTGCCATGTGTCCTCAGGGACAGATAGCACCGTGAATAAAGGCGTTAAAGATAAACAAAAACCGTGTTTGTTTTCTTTGTTTTCTTTCTTTCTTTCTTTCTTTCTTTCTTTCTTTCTTTCTTTCTGTTTTTCTTACAGGATTTATTATTTATTATTTATTTATTTTTTAAATTTATCGATTTATTTTTCATTATTTAGTCTTTGATAGATTATTAAATACAAAATATATCCAGAAGATATTTAATGAAAATCAGTCGTTTCTTTGATTGGAAAAAAATATTTTCATTTTATAAGAAAAAAAAAATCCGTAACAATCTTCAATTTCTTGGTAGTAAAAAAAAAAAACTGTAGTCTGAAGAAGCGGGTACAGTAAGATTGATTATGAAAAGAAAAAAGCCAAACTGTTTTTCAAGTCCTGTTTGTCGTCATAATTGTGGTAATTTTTTTTTTCAAACAACAGTTTCAAAATTATAAACGTTGCACTTTTGTCATTTCATTCGAAGATTCTTGAATCTCTTTTGCTTTCAAAACGGCAACAGTATCTTTGCAAGCAAAAACAGGGTCTCTATTCGCTAAAAACTGCCAAGTTTATTGGACCATTGATTGTCTTAGTTTCTTCTTTCTGATCAGTGGACAAAGAAGGATTACTTTAAAATCGGTTTATCTCGTTTTTATTGTTAATTTCGTTTTATAGCTTTTTCTTTTAAATTTTTCAAAGATCCATTGTAGTAAGCGTTAATTGAAAAGCTGACCGCTTAACCTTCACCCAGTCAGTGATTTACATTTATATAAATGTTCGTTTATCATTTTAACATAGGTACCTCCATAAGATCGCTAAAAAAGAGCACAGTTTTATAATATTTTAACAACTTAAATGTAAAAATCTATTATAATTCAAGAAATAACAAATAATTGTATTAAAAATTCATTTTTCATCGAAAACATTTTTTGCTTTCAGAAAATATTGTCCATACTCATAAAAACAACAAAAAGCAAATAAAAGCATTTGAAATTAAATAATATCCTTGTTTTATTGAATTTTGTATGTTACAATTCAGAGCTGATTTTCAGGTAGACGGGGTGTCTAATTAAAAAAAACAACATGATTTGCATTCCTCAAAGTCTTGTGCTTTTAACTATTGTTATCACTAAACGGTATTCGATCGAATTTCTAGCGTTTTCATAAAATTAGTTGGGGGTGGGGGGTTTTAATAAATATAAAAAAATATTTCTGTCATGACTTCAATAAAAACAAACATATTTATAATAATTTCCATCATCTGTAAATATTATCTGAAAGTTTCATTACCAAACGACAATTATTTTTATTTTTGCAAGATTTTCCAAATTAATGTCTGTCATACAAAAAAAAAAAAAATGCTAAAAATTGTATATGTTATTTTACTAGTTCCGGTGATACAAAGAGAAACAAGGGTTTTTTTTAAATCAAAATTTAGAATGTTCTAAAAAGAAGGAAAATTTTTTTAAAATAATTTAAAAAACTTTGGTCTTTCCTCTTAATAATAACATAAGCATTTAGACGATAAAATTTTGTTTTCAAGTTTGGCGTCTTTTTCATCATGCTATGCTCTTTTTTTAGTGATCTCATGGAGTTACCTATTTTACCACCACTTTCCAAAAGGAATTCCAGTAGAAATATATTTCTTATAAGCTTCGCTAAAAAGCATCCATGATGGAAAAATATCCACCCCCACCCAAAAAAAAAACATAGTTTCATCGAAAATTCTTCGTGTTATTATTAAGAGGAGTTTTTGATGTAAAAATTATTTTTTTAAATCCATTTCAAAATTTTGCTTGAAAATTTTGTTTTTCTAGCATCACCGTGGGGCCATAAATTTGTACGGGAAATTTGAATATTTTATTGCGGTGAAAAACACATTGATTCGAAAATCCTTTAAAAAATGTGATAATTATTGGAATTTAATAAAATTTTCACAATACATTCACAAATGAATTAAAATCATTTTTAAAATGTTTCAATTTTTCAAATTTTGATCATTTCTTTTACATCTGCTATCCCTACTTATTTAATATTAGGAAATTTCGAGAAATCATTTTCTGAAGCGTTTGATGTTCCTATTAGTTTAGGTACCTTCATGAGCGCGTGTTTTTTTTTTTTTGAATTTTCTTTTTTAATGGGAGCCGTTAATTTTGAAAATCTTGTAAAAATAAAAATAATTGTCGGATTTTCATGAAACTTTCAGTAACTATTCACAAATGATGGAAATTATTATAAATGTGTTTATTTTTTTTTTTTAAATCATGGTAATTTTTTTATTTTATTTATTACACCCCCCCATAAGTAATTTCATGAAAACTCATGAAATTCTAAGGTGTTCCGATTTAGCGACTAATTAGTTAAAAGCACAAGGCTTTGACCAAAGCAAATCCATTTTACTTTTTTTTTTATTTCGGACCCGTCTACCTTAAAATCAGCTCTGAATTGTAACATACAAAACTCAATAAAACAAAGATATTATTTAATTTCAAAAACTTTTAGTTGCTTTTACTTATTTGTATGACTATGGATAACATTTCCTGAAAGCAAAAAACATTTTCGATGAAAAATAAGTTTTTACAACAATTATTTGTTATTTCTTATTGTTAAATTTATGTTTATTGCTTAAAGTTGTTAAATATTTTAAAATTGATCAAAATGGTGTTGCAGTTAGTCAATGTATTATTAAGTAGATAATATCATTTACAGATTATAAAATAAACCTGGTTACAATCAGAAAGTTGCTTTTAGGTAAAAATCTAATATAACATGTTTTTTTTTGTGTCAAAAATAGCTTAAATTCAAATATACGGAAGACCGGAAGCGTCATGAAAACAAAAGAAAGTCATGTGGCTTGCCTGGCTATAAATGTTGTCCTCCGCTGTCGGTCAGCCTTTATTGTGTTTGTGCTAGACACGTGTGGAGAAATTTTTGATATTTTTCTTTTCCTTTAAAGTTTAAACAATCCTTTTGGATGTTGCCATGCAGTATAGCACAGAACCACACAGGATCAAAATATCCTGAAAAGCAGAGACAGCATCAAAAAAAGGAAAGGCGTCAGCTACAGAAAAGATTGAAGGACCTTGAACACACCAATTCTGCCATCAAAGCAGAATTCCCGGACTTTTCCCAAGATTTTGTAGATAACATTTACAAAATCTTACGTGGTGATATAGTTGGCCATACTATAAAACACATCTGGACAGTTGATTCTGTTGATAAGATATTTGTAGGATGGGTCATGGAATTCTCTGACCCAGATTACAACATTTTCTATGAAGAAGATAATGAAGACTATCAACTGGACAAATGTGAAATAGCTACCGACTATATCATGCACGACCTGCTCTTTAAATGGTTAACCCCATCCTGTGACATCTGGCAGCAAGGACTCTGATCATTAGGTTGGAGTTTGTGAGGAAATATTTCACGAATCTCTGGTACGAATTGCATTGCATCTCTAGACCTCTCTTCTTACTTGGTTATGAATAAATAAAATAAAGTGTATATGATTATGTAATTATGTGAAATAAAGTCTTTTCAATATTCGTATTACTTTGAAGAAAAATTAACAAAAAAAAATTGTGTAATATTTCAAATGATAAGGGTACCTAAAAGTATTATGTACCTAATCTATCTTATGAAATTTCTTTTTTTTTTTATTTTCTCAGTTATTTTTTTTTCTATATGAAATATCAAAATTAATAAATGAAGGGAAATAGAAATAATACCATAAAATAAAATAAATGTATATGTTTATATTTTACACCTTAGCCTTTCATAAGAAAGGTATCTAATTAAAGTAATTAAAATAATTAAATTAATTTGTATGCACCTTATGAATTTTTTTTTTCTATCAACAGTCTTAGTTTTAAAATTTTCATAAAGCATCGTACACGTAAAGATGGAAAGCTAAGAAACAATTAAAAATTAAAACGCTGAAATTTTCCCTTAATAACTGGTTACGCAAGTTGGTTCAATAAGAAGCTAAATTATTTCACTTTCGTCCATCCGTACGATGAAATTAGGTCGCGTAAGCTGTCAATACTGATTGACAGCATCAATCGACACCTCGAATGTGTCACTATTTTTCCGACCCGCTGTGTTTTTTTTTTAAAGTACACTTTTCAGCGCGTAAAGTAAGTAATGTTTTCTTTCCAAATATGTTAAATAAACATTTAAATTTTAAATTTTGTAAAAATAAATTTAAAAAAAAGTTTAACTATTTCTTGGCAGAATTTAAAACGGAAAAATTAAATTTTTGTTTATAAAATTTAAAAAAAATGTCTGACGATCGGTTTTTTTTTAAAAAAAATAAACATGATTTTAAACGACACTTTGGGATGTGATCGAAATGATAAAAAAAATTAAAAAAATAATCAAAAAATACTTTGATCTTTCCTCTTTATTATAGCATAAACAGTTAGACAAATAAAAATTATTTTCGTCAAGTTTAAGGCAATTTTTATCATGCTATGCTCATTTTCTGTCGATCTCATGAAGGTACCTATATTAGTTATAAAAACAAGTCCCCGGAGAATTTAAATCATCAGATACATTTGGTCAAACAGGATCTCCCAGTTACCAAAAATCTGCTCTGAATCGTAAAATAAAAAATGCAATAAAAGGAAATCATTATTTAATTATAAAAAGTTTTAATTGGTTTTATGAATACTATATATAATGAACGCGAAAAATATATTTCTGGATGAAATTCACAAGAAATGTTTTCATTTTTTAAAAACTTATTATTTATTAATAAACTTTAAAATCTTTCCAAATTCTATATTAATTAGTTGCGGTCAAGTGATATTGTTATTATATAGAAACAGTATTGCATAATCGTAAATAGAAAAGTATATTATAATTTAGTGAACCGCAGTATTTTAAATAAAATTTTTGAAATTGTGTGTGTGTAAACCTGCCGTTTTTTTTTTAAATACGGGTGTCCATAGTCGACATTATTGAAAAATAAAAACGGTAACTACGGTAAATTTATTCTTAACTTTTTAACATTTCCTCAACAAACATCTTCGTAAGTAAAACTATAAAGCCAAACATCTTCTCACTTTATGTTTGTATAAGTCTCGTTTTTCTGTTCTTTCTCGTATCAAATGGCGGCCAAAGAAGTTTCCTTCATTTGAATCTTTCTCTTCAATACAATCAGCTTTTATATCTTTGATGACACCTTTTCCTGTTTATATCGAAATGTTTGAAAAAGTTTCCAATATCAAACCACAGCCACCTTGTCACATGTCTCTAATTTTTGTCAACCTTCTGTGCAAACGTAATAGAACTCGTAATAATATATATAATAAAATAAAATGCATTCTTTAATCATAGAAAATGTCTGAGCCGCATAAAATTAAATGGTGGTCATCCTTTACCGTAGTTAACGCTTTTATTTTTGAATAATGTCGTCTATGGACACCCGTATTTAAAAAAATCGGCAGATTTACACACACACACAAACAATTTCAAAAATTCTATTTAAAATACTGCGGTTCACTAAATTATAATATACTTTTCTTTTTACGATTTTGAAATACTGTTTCTATTTAATTAGAAAATCACTTGACCGCAACTAATTAATGCAGAATTTGGAAAGATGCAATAATTTCTTCTGCTTCACCGCACAATCTGAATTGTCTGCATTGATCAATTCTCTCTCTCTCTCTTTCTCTCTCTCTTTTTCTATCTCTCTCTCTCTTTTTCTCTCTTTCTCTCTCACTCTCTCTCTCTCTCTCTCTTCACCTAGTTCTGGGCTGCAAATAACGATTCCCTGTTTCGTTTTTCAGATCCCCTTTTCACAACCGTTTAAAATTGGGTAGGGAGAATTTTTTTATTTCTTGATTGGATAATAACTTTTTTTCCTATTCCACCACTAAGGACATCTCCTTTTATTACTGAAATCAACAGCTTTTTACTTCCATCGCAATTCAATCTTCATTGCTAATTAACGATCCATTTCTGCTTGAGTCTACCTGCATCTTGCTTTGTCTTATTTCTCTTTAACAGACTTCTATTCTTTCTGTCAATGTCTGTTCCCTCTTCCAGATGATTTAACCCCGAACCGTACTTAACGACAGCCACTGACCTGAAATTTTTGTTCTGATGGTATGGCTTCAACTTTGTAATTATTTTATTATCTTTCGAATCCAAAATATTTCACTTCATTCTTTCTCTCATAATTTCATCTTTAACATCATCAGCTTCCAGAACCCCAAGATATTTATAGCTTTCATCCATATTAATTTCCTTCAATATGTGATCATTAGATAGTTGGATGCCTTCACTACTCAAGTATAAGATCAATGCACTAGAATTATATATCCCAAATTGCATCCCTATACCATTGCTAAATATTTTCAATTTATTCACAAGATTATTCATCTCCACTTCAGTCTTGCTATATAATTTTCAGACATGCATGAATAATAAATAGTTTATTAATTCATGACCTTTTTCCAAATTATATCAGGTTTTCAGTTTACTCAGAACCCAAGAATGACAAATCGTTCAGTTTCCCAATTTGCCATTCTCCACTGAATCAATCTATTGATATATCGTCATCAATTTTGAACATATTGAATACCTTTTCAATCCAAGAATGAGGGACTATGTCGCATAATTTCCTCCTTATTGTATGACCAGTTTGTCTTTTCTTTTTGTAATTCCTTAGCTTGTGAAATAACAACTGGCTTTTTTGTTCCTCTTGATCAATTCCCACATCTATTTATTCATTAAGGAAAACGATGCTGCTTTTCAAAGGAAGCGTAAATAGCCTTAGAAAAGTTGCCTCACAAAAGTGGCAGACAAATTATGAGCCTATAGTTGGAAACCGCTGCCCTATTGTTTTTGTCCTTCATAGGCAGCATGGTTCTATCTTTCCTCATTCAACATGGCATATTAAAGCTTTGAAGGCATTTGTTGAAAGCTAGATAACCTTTTCTTGTTTTGATATCTTTAAGCCCAAATCCTTGCAATCTGTGTCTTCCAATTATTATTATTATTATTATTATTATTATTATTATTATTATTATTATTATTATTTCATTTCCTTTGATTTCTGGTGTCTACACTGTTAAGGGGTCTCCTCTTTTCACACAAATGGACTCACCCAAGGTATACATATACTACTACCAGTGAATACCCGAAGGGTCAAGGAGTCGAGACGGAACGACAGAAAAGTAGTTGAGTTCAGTAGCAGTAGAGTAAGTCACACACAGAGGCGGTGGCAAGCGTCAAAGTTAGCGAGCACGTAGACTCAGTAAAGAGTCATACCGCGATACTTCAATACCAAGACTGTATATATATTATTGCTACTAACCCGCATTCCTGGATCTACTAACCCGTATTACCAGTTTGTACTATTATGTTAATACATTTATTTTCCGTATCTATTCCTGGCGTTTGTTATTCATTGATATCGGATTTCATCCCGGAATCTACAACAAATTGGCGACGAGGAATTCGAACTCACACGGGAAGAAAAACGAAACAAAATTCTCCCTCGTTGTCCAAAACAAATTGACGACGAGGTATTCGAAATCACACACAAAAAAAAAATAAAAGTTTCCTTTGCCGTTTTTTGCAAGGGTCCACAACAACTTGGCGACAAAAGACTTACAAGGACTGAAATACGGAAAAGCGAGTTTTTCGTAAGACTTTTATCATGGAGGATTTTTAAAATATTTTAGTAGAACTTGTAAAATACCAAAATGAACAACAATTACAACTCCAGGAAAGAATGGAAGAAAAATGGCAAAAACAATTACTACAAACGCAGGAACTAATATTAAAGGTAGCGGGTAACAAACAACAAAATATCGAAAAAGAGGCAACTTTTTCGCAAGACGCAGTGTGGAATACGATAGAAACATTCAATTACTCCCTAGAAGAGTATAAAAATTTCGGGGATTATTTCAGATGTTATGAAGACATCTACAACATCGATTGTCAAAACTGGACAGAAGCAAAGAAGCTACGTCTGTTGCTCAGAAAATTAGGAACTGAGGAATACACAAAATTTGTGGATTACATTTTGCCAAAAATGACGAACGAATTAACGTTTGACGAAGCAGTTACATGTCTTACATGTCTTACAGAGCTTTTCAGTCCAGAAACGTCAGTCTTTCACAAGAGGTGGAAATGTCTTAACCTGGTAAAGGGCGAAAATGTGGACTATTCCACGTTTGCCGCAATCGTGAATAAACATTGCGACGACTTCAAGTTGGCAGAATTAACACCGGACAATTTCAAGTGTCTCATCTTTGTTCAAGGGTTAGTCTCAGCAAAAGATAGTGAAATGCGCAAAAGAATGCTTTCAAAACTACAAAATGAACCTGGACTAACACCACAACAATTATCAGAAGATTGCCAAAAATGCCTGAGTATAAAGAAAGACTCGAAGAACATTGAGGAGTCAGGAGTATCACATATACGTGAGTTAAACAAAAGTTTACGTTCTTCACCCTCCCCGGAAAGAAAACAAAAATTTTATAATAAGGGAAAAATAAGACATATAGGGCAAATTATGACGAAAATCGAAGCAAATATAAGCCCCCACCCACTACACTGGAATAAGGATTGCCGTTTTAAATATAAAAACTGTCTTGTGTGTGGGAAAATGGGACACAAGGCATCCCAATGTGGGAACAGAAAAGCTACTAGTAGGATAAGAGCTACTAGGATGCATTACGAAGACAATACCAACATAAGGAAATATGTGGAACTTGAAATTTTAAAGAGAAAGATAAAATTGCAACTAGACTCGGGTTCCGATCTAACGATAATTAAGCTACAGACACGGAAAAAGGTTAACAGACCAACCATGTAACATACACAAAAATTGCTAAGTCGGTGACAGGAAAGCGTATAAAAATCCGAAGGAACAATAATCGTAAATGTTAAATTTCACGGGAAAACAAAAAAACTCAAGATATACCTAATGAAAGGTACAGAAAATCTAATGGGTATAGACTGGATGCAAAACTTCGACGTTTGGGCCTACCTATCAGCTCATTTTGCAAAAAGTTAGACGGTGAACCATCAGATGCGACAAAGTTAAAGGAAGAATTACATAAGCAATTTCCCGAGGTTTTTGCGAGCGGGTTGGGACGATGCAACAAATTTACAGCTAGAATTGAATGAAAAGAAAACGTCCGACCAGTATTTAGAAAGAAGCGAAACGTACCGCTTGCTACTATAGAAAAAATTGACAAATAATTAGAGACTTGAACAAACTGGGATCCTTTCAAAAATAGAGTTTAGTGAATGGGCAACACCGGTAGTCTATGTAAAAAAGAAATCAGGAGAAATCCGTGTAAGCGCAGATTTTTCGACAAGGATAAATAAGATTATAAAAGACCATCATTACCCATTACCGAGCCCAGAGGAAATATTTACAAAGCTCAACGGCGGTAAGATATTTTCCAAAATAGATCTAAATGAGGCTTATCTGCAAATCCCAGTACAAGAAGAGAGTACGAAAATTCTATGTATTAATACGCACAAAGGGTTGTACAAATTCAACAGACTACCGTTCGGGGTAAAAGTTGCACCAGCAATTTTTCAGCAGACGATGGACACAATGCTCACGGGCCAGAATTTTGCGACCTCTTATCTGGATGACATTCTAATTAAGAGCGACAATGTTGAAGAGCACACATCGAACATAAAGGAGGTTTTCAGAAGACATCAGGACTTTGGGTTTAAAGTAAAAGGAAAAAAGTAGGATTTTTTTCCTAAATGAAATTAAATACTTAGGCCAGATAATTAATGAAAGTGGCAGGAAACCAGACCCAGAGAGGGCATCGCCAATTAAAAACATGCCTGAACCAATAAACGTTGCAGAATTACAAAGTTTCCTGGGCCTATCTAACAACTATGGCGAATTTATTGATAATATGCATAAATTGAGGGCCCCACTAAATGAGTTACTAAAAAAGGAGAATAATTGGAATTGGACAGAAGACTGTAAAAAACATTTAAGGAAATAATATAAAAATTAACTTCGGAGTTAACACTGACACATTTCGATCCCGAATTTGAAATCATTATTGCAAGTGACGCGAGCTCACATGAGGTAGGTGCGTGTATTCTACACAAGATGCAGGACGGTACAAAGAAACCCGTTGCGCACGAATATAGATCATTATTACCGGCGGAGAGAAACTATTCATAGATCGAAAAGGAGGCATTAGGCATAATATTTGCAATAACTCATTTTCACAGAAATATTTATGGGAGAGAGTTCACGCTCCAAACGGACCACAAACCCCTTCTTACGATTTTCGGTTACAAAAAAAAGGTCTATCAGTCTATACAGCGAACAGTCTTTTAAGATGGGGAACTGTGTTACTAAACTACAATTTCAAACTTGAGTTCTTACCATCAAAGAAAATTGGGCACGCTGATGGACTATCACGATTAATACCGGCGAAAAGCGAACCGTTGGAAGACTCGGTAATAGCGGCATTACAATCCACAAAATACACATTTCTTTCCGGGTCCCGCACAGGGACCTAAGGTTAGAAATGGCATCATTACATTTCCACTGTCCAATTAAAAAAAAATCATATTTTACATAAAGCCTTTTGTAAGGTGTGGGCTATACTCGTGAGAACAATTTTTTTGCATTTATTTAAGGCATACGCAACCAGAAATTTTCATTTCAAATTTTCTGTTCGAAAACCGATTTGTCCGACATGAAGGACGTTCGACAACCAAAATGCTCTGTATTAACTTAGTTTGTTATATTCTTAATCAAATTATCTAATGACACTGCCGTATCTATGAAAAGGTAATTGTTTTTGTTTGCATTCTTTAGTTACAATGTCTGGTTGATATCTATCAGTATCAATGGTAAACTCCTAAATATTTATCTACATGGCCCTTATTGACTGGTTTGGGGTGGTGTTCATACATTTATCATTAAATAAATTATTAATTATACTATAAAATTTCAAATGTTATGCTCATCACGTGGTAACTTTAGAATATCTTCTTTTTCTTTTGAGGTTGTACATTTTATTAAGACCCATCCTAATTTTTATATATCTGAAATATTATAGAACGCAGTATATGTAATATTTTGTTTCTTTACAATATAATGAATAAGTTCCGAGATGCATAATAATAAATCATCAAATAAGATAATGTAAACATTTCTCATAAAAACGGGTATTATAGGCTGAAATGTAAACATTTCTAATAAAAGCTGGTATTATAGGCAGATATGCAAACATTTCTCATAAAAACTGGTATTATAGGCTGAAATGTAAATATTTCTCATAAAAGCGGGTATTATAGGCTGAAATGTAAACATTTCTAATAAAAGCTGGTATTATAGGGTGAAATGTAAACACTTCTAATAAAAGCGGGTATTATAGGCTGAAATGTAAACATTTCTCATAAAAGCGGTTATTATAGGCTGAAATGTAAACATTTCTCATAAAAGCTGGTATTATAGGGTGAAATGTAAACATTTCTAATAAAAGCGGGTATTATAGGCTGAAATTCACCTATCCTATTTATCCTATAAATAGAAGAATATTCTGAAACTTTTATAAATATCAATTGGCACGTTTACTCACTGGCAAGCTGATACCACGCACAATAAGAGAACTAACGTGTGTTGTAATGGATACTGACTCGAAAAGTGAAATCGGAGTTCGAATTCCTGTCGGGCTTTTTACATTCACAAATACCCTTGGGAAAGGTATTAATCCCGCTATTCTCTGCATCTCTCCAGCTACGTGTTGAACAGCCGGACATTCCTATAGCCTTGTTTGTCAATCAGTCAACCCTAGAAGGAAACGGGAACCTACTGTGGGAAAATCTTCTGCCTAGTCAGTCATGAATCGAAAGAAACAAGAATTGCGTAATGGCACTGAACTGACTCTTTGGTGTCTTGTTTCATCGACGCTTTTCGTGTTTGGAGGCGCATGCAATTATGTTTAAAATAATGAACAGAATGGAATAGATAGATAGATAGATAGATAGATAGATATGGACTGACTGCCTGAGTTAGATAGATAGATAGATAGGTATGAACAGAATGGAATAGATAGATAGATAGATAGATACATAGATATAAATAGACTGACATAGATAGATAGATAGATAGATAGATAGATATGGACTGACATAGATAGATAGATAGATATGGACTGACATAGATAGATAGATAGATAGATAGATAGATAGATAGATAGATAGATATGGACTGAGATAGATAGATAGATAGATAGATAGATAGATATGGACTGAGATAGATAGATTGATAGATAGCTCGATATGGACTGACATAGATAGATAGATAGATAGATATTAAATTATTGACCTTTGGAATGTTTTTGGACCCAATTCTTGTTTGGATATATTGAATATACAAAATTACTTTGATAAAAAAAAGATTAAATAAAAGCAAGCAAATAAAAAAACTCCATGAAAGAAAACTCTCCAATCCGCCTCCATAAGCCGACGACGACCAGAGTTTTTTCATTATTCACTTCTGATAGGAGGGAGCGTCTAGTTTTTATTATTTATTTATTTAGCACTTTTTCTTCGGCTTCCTACAAGCTGTCAGATATATATATATATATATATATATATATATATATATATATATATATATATGTGTGTGTGTGTGTGTGTGTGTGTGTGCGTGCGTGTGTGTGTGTGTGCAAGGTGGTGTTTACGGGAAACGGTTGAAAGGAAGGTAGGGAGGATGATGGATAATTTAGAAAATATATGCTGAGACTGGGAAATTCAAAGCGCTTGCCGAAGCGCGAATTCTCTCGCCTTTTCTTATTGAAGTGGGAATTTAAAACGATCTTGAATTATGAGTTCTTGCCATGATGGTGTAAGATCGTCAATTTCCACTCCTTCTCTTGCCCTTCCGTTATTTTTAGTTATTTGTTTTCTTCAGATCTCCTGCAATACTACTGCGCCACTGCGCGCTCGAAGCCAGCGAAAAAAAAAATAGAGATTAATAAAGCGAAAAAGGAAAAAAAAAAAAAACAATGACAAAGAAAACTGTTTAAAAACAGAAAAAAAATGATTAAACAAGAAAGAAAAATGAAAAAAATACCGCGGGTTTGTCGTCAGGGAATCAAGTTGGAAATCCCCGAACTCTTTATTGCGATATACCCACGTCACCATTTACCCTTGAGTTATAATAATTTGCTCGCCACTAACGTTTCTCGATTCTCACCTCCTTGCACCTTTCCGACTCCTTCCTCTGACTCGAATTGTCTCTTTCCTGCAACTGAAAAATTGCTGAAGATTTTCCTCCCTCAAAACGATCTCACGTCCGTCGGATTATTGCTCTTCCTCTTTTAGATTTGGCGTCGCATTTCTTCTCTGATCCTTGATTTCATTTCTTGGTTTGTTAATTCTAGCTCATCGATGGCACTTTATTTTGGAGAATTACCTTACAAGAATCCCAAAGAGTGAAAGACGGCACAAGTTTGGAATATTTCGCCGTTTTAGACCAGCTCTTTGCTCGATCTCAAAATCTGCTCATCTGCCGTAAACGTTAATATAAAGCCTGTTGTATTTTTGTAAAGGTGATTTCCTCGTCTAGGCCTTTGAAGCTTCAGGGTGTGCGTTCATTGTCCAAGAAACGCTGGTTTTGCTTGAATGAAAAGCCAAGGCAATTTAGCAACTGTCATAGAAACTAATAACTTTAATTTAGTTGTAATCAACAGTCAGTGTGTTTTTTCTTTTTCTATCAGCTTGAAATTCGCAAAAAGAATCTGATGAGAGATGAAATGAAAGAAAATGAAATTCCGTTTTCACCTTTCAGTTCGTCTTTCGAGTTTTTTCTACAAAAGCTTTTCGCCGAGAATATCCCCGCCGGATGTCAGAGATTTGGCCAATATGGAAGATGAATTTCAGAATTGCTTTTACAGTGGGAATTTGTATGAAAAAGCAAAAGAAGTCCTTGGAAGAGTTGTGTTTGTATCATGTATCATGTATCATGTATTTTGATTGGTGATTCACCGTTTTTGGAAGAAAACATTACCACACTCAAACAAATGATCTGAAGCCTATCTTAATATTACAGAAAACTTAATGTATTATTATTTTTTTCTTTTTATTTCCTTTGATATCTGGCGTTTACACATTTCTTTCCGGGTCCCGCCCAGGGACCTAAGGTTAGAAATGGCATCATGACACTTTCCACTGCAAAGAAAAAAAAAATAATAATAATAATTACATAGATAAAGCCCTTCGTAAAGTGTGGGCTGTACTTGTCAGAACAATTTTTTGTATCTCTTTGAGGCATGGACTTCCAGGGATCCCTTCATTATTATTATTATTATTATTATTATTATTATTATTATTATTATTATTATTACTGTGTGGCACCGGCTATTGTGTAGCACCAAGTTATTGTCTGTTTTAAAAGACATTATTTGAAAGTCTGACTACTGATCTCTCACTCTCTCTCTCTCTCTCTCTCTCTCTCTCTCTATATATATATATATATATATATATATATATATATATATATATATATATGTATATATATATTGAGAGAGAGAGAGAGAGAGAGGGAGAGAAAGAAAGAGAGATAATTGGGAAGAGAGAGGGAAAGAAAAATTAAAAAATAGTCTACATAATAAACGTATGTGCAAAAAATAAAATCAATGATGAAATAAATATTGCATGTGATAATAAATTGAAGCACGATATTTCAAAGATGTTTTTCAACTAAAGATTGTTTCAGTCTGTTTTTCTTACAACACACACACGCACACACAAATACACACACACACACATATATATATATGTATATGCATATATGTGTGTGTGTATATATATATATATATATATATATATATATATATATATATATATAGATAGATAGATAGATAGATAGATAGATAGATAGATATGAACAGACTTAGATAGATAGATAGATAGATAGATTGATAGATAGATAGATAGAAAATGATCAGAGTGAGATAGATAGATAGATAGATAGATAGATAGATAGATAGATAGATAGATAGATAGAGATAGCGTTCTTATGGGAAAATCATATCTATATTTTTATATAGAACACTTTTAGGAAAATGTATTACAAAGTGGAAAACATTTTTTATGTGATGCGTTTGGTTATTTAAGATTTCATCCGACTAAAGTGACGTTTACGTTGATGTGATTACACATGCGCATGAAGGAGAGGGGACGCTGAGAATTTAAAATTTAAATCATTTTTTTTTTAAAAACATGTTTGTTTATAAAGTCTAGCCAATTTGATTTATTTTCTTTTCCTTTTTGTCATATTTTTTATCACTTTTGTTATTAAATATTCCACATTGTGATGAGACATGACCTGCAAAGAAATATGAAGTGCCGTAAGAAACTGGACGTAAATGTACTGTGGATGATCTCGCAATTAAAGCACTTTCTATACAGATACGTCTTAGTAAATTGCTTTATCTTTTAATTAAAGTAGTATTTTTTAATCAAAATTATAGTCAGATTCATTGAGCAACTAATGAATTTAATGTGTTGTTTTAAAAGATTATATGAACAAAAAAGATCCCTTTTTTGTTCATATAATCTTTTATTTAAAATTCCTCACGCAACCTGTTTGAAAAACTAAAGGGAATAAATATGACTGATAAATTCATGGCTAGTTTAGATCTTAAACCTTCTTTGTTTCAACGTTTATGTTAAACAATGCTTACATCCTTTTAAAACGCATCGAGTACAATAAAAGATAATCCTTTTCATACCAAAAGTTATAATCATAAAATCCTGTCGACTTATCACCAATCGATGCTATTTCACCTTCAACAATAATTTTTATAAACAAAAATTTGGATTACCACTAGGATCGCCTCTAAGTGGGATTTTAGTGTGGATCTTTTTTGACTTGTTTTAATCTGTTCCTTTTTTTCCCAAATAGTTGACCTTAAACAATCAAAACATAATTCTGATATATTGATGACGCTCTATTAATATTTCCTGGCGAAACCAATTTACCACATCTTGCTGATAAACTAAAGAAACGATAGAAACACACGCAAAATCCCATTCTCTTTGGTAAATTCTACAAATTCCGGATTTGGCGGGGAAGAAACCGACACGAATTCTAAACTGTTTTTCGTCCACAAGCAAGAAAAAGGAGCGACATTTTTATACGCTCTACGATACCTACGAATCTTTCGTCCAAACAACTTCACCCTCCTTCCGTCACCGTGGAGAAACGAACCTTTAATAAAGAAGCAAAGAAGCGGTTGAGGACGGAAGCGAAAAAACAAGCGTTCGATTCCGTTTCGTTGGAGTTGAAGATGAAGCAACGTTTTCGTTTAATCTTATCTTGCGGTCTCCAGTCTAATGATCAAAACGCCGAACCCTCCTCCAGCGCACCATACATTACCGAAAAACATAATCTAATTTATTCTACGGATGATGTTTGTTTCGAGAAGCGAGGCGGTTGGCGTTCAGTGTTTCAAATTCTCTCCGGAGAATTGCGTGATCTAATTTCTTGGTGCGCGTCTATATGTGGGCACGCGCGTGCGCACAAACGAACGAACAAACACACACACACATACACAAAGACTTATATACATATATTATATAGAGAGTATATGTATAAGTTATACACATATATGAGTCGGTAATAGGATAAGTTTTTGCAAACGTAGTTTTCGCATATTGTTCAGACTGTTTCTATCTATCTCAGTCTGTTCATATCTATCTATCTATCTATCTATCTATCTATCTATCTATCTATCTATCTATCTATCTATCTATCTATCTATCTATCTATCTATCTCAGTCTGTTCATATCTATCTATTTATCTATCTATCTATCTATCTATCTATCTATCTATCTATCTATCTATCTATCTATCTATCTATCTATCTATCTCAGCCCTTTCCATATCTATCTATCTATCTATCTATCTATCTATCTATCTATCTATCTATCTATTTCAGTCTGTTCATATCTATCTATCTATCTATCTATCTATCTATCTATCTATCTATCTATCTATCTATCTATCTATCTATCTCAGCCCTTTCCATATCTATCTATCTATCTATCTATCTATCTATCTATCTATCTATCTATCTATCTATCTATCTATTTCAGTCTGTTCATATCTATCTATCTATCTATCTATCTATCTATCTATCTATCTATCTATCTATCTATCTATCTATTTCAGTCTGTTCATATCTATCTATCTATCTATCTATCTATCTATCTATCTATCTATCTATCTATATCAGCCCTTTCAATATCTATCTATCTATCTATCTATCTATCTATCTATCTATCTATCTATATCAGTCTGTTCATATCTATCTATCTATCTATCTAATCTATCTATCTATCTATCTATCTATCTCAGTTTTGTTACAATGGTAGGTTTCTCTACGTAAATACTATATACGTATTACATATGTAAAAGATTCCACTTATAGAAAGTGTTCCTAAATTATTTTTATATCGCATAACATGTATATGTCTAAGTGCATATGTAAGACACATAGATAGATACGCACACGAACGCACGCGCTTGCACACACACACGAGCGCGCGCACGCACACACACACACTCGTGTGCATTTCGGCTGAGTATTGCGTTAAAATTCACAAATCGTCGAAATAATGTCCTGCTCGTTACATGAAAATGTAAACGACATGAATTCTCCTTCTTTCTTTCTCTTTTACACACAAACACATACATACTCACACGCGCGCACACACACAGACGAATACGCATGCACACACACCAACTGACACACATAAAAATATAGTATATAAATATATATTTCCCTTTGCGTGTGAGCATCCGTAAAAGTATATTACTGTATTAACAATTGCGCGTGCGTAGAACATAAATGGACACACAGACACACACAGACACACACAGACACACACACACACACACACACACACACATGTATATGTAAAGTATATATATTTATACGTGTATATGCTTACGCGTTCGATCTTTTTATAGATGTTATTTTCTCAAACTAGCATTTCTATTCTTTTTACTTGGAAACTGTAATTAGTGGCTACTCTCTCTCTCTCTCTAACTCTCTCTCTATCTATCTCTCTCTCCCTCTCTCTCTCTCTCTCTCTCTCTCTCTCTATATATATATATATATGCATTAATCCGATTCTGTTCCTTTTCTTGTAGCACTGTTGATTGCAAGGAACATATTTCAGCTCGGTGAGGGAAATAATTAACACGTTTATGAATCTTTTACAGTCAGCAAGACCAAAATGAACTCAAAATCACTGAAAATTGCTGAGTCTTTCTCAATTCCTAAAAGCTGGACTAATGTTCAAATACGACATTTAAAAAAAATACTTCGTAGTCAGGGCAGTAGCTTTTCAGCACCCCCTCATATACGGAAATTTATAATCCGACATTTCTTTATATTTCAAAACGTATCTTTATTAGGTACATGTGCTTAAATTGACAAAGATATGTCTACCGGCTTGTACATTTGAGAGTCTTAATAAACGAAATGTAGCTTCCGATAGGGTAAGCCACTGTTTAGGACGTGCTCAACGACGGAAGATTTTCACAGCGAAGCAATGTTCAGTTACTCTAAGAAATGCACACCGCTTGTTTAGATGGCGCCATATCTACTAATTTTTCTTTTCGTATCTGAACCGTAAACATATTTCTAAGTAATGAATTTTACTTATAATTCGAGCTTCCTTCTTATTAACCACAAAACTTGTGAACGTGGTGGTACCCCAGCGATAGTTCTTAAGGGATGCGTTTCTGAACTGGCTCCTGTTCTCTTTAATTGATACAATAATTTCCTTACTGCTTCTGGCTTTCCCGCTTCTTGAAAATCCTTTTTCTATAGTTCTAGTTTTTAAGAACTCAGGTGAACCATCTGATTCTTCTAACTTTCCTTTTATTAACATTCGAACTATTTTCGGCAACGTACTAAAGGTGCTAATGAACTCTGCATTAGTTAATCATCTCACCTTGCAGTACGGCATTCGCTTCTCTAGGGCAACTGCTCAAGTATTAACGATTATTTCTGAAAGTGTCTATCAAGCTTTAGATAAGAAGAGTGAAGCTCGTGCTGTTGATTTGGATATCTCGAAAGCATTTGCTAGAGTTTGGCATACTGGTCTTATTCAGAAGTTGAAAGGTTATGGTATTTCTGTACGAATTTATGAATTGATTCTGTCTTTATTATCAAATCGTGAAATGAAAGTTGTCTTGAACGGCCACTCTTCTTGATCTTCCGGTAAAATAACCGCCAAAATAGACTACTCACAATGCACCACTGCGTCGTATATATAAATAGCCGAGAGAAATAACAGCACGCGTGGCCTGACGATTGCATCTAGCATGAAACAGACTGTCGCCTCTAAGTGTTGACTTTTATTTTCACTTTGATATATATATATATATATATATATATATATATATAAGCCACAGATTGGAAATTATGCCATGTTGGATACATACTAAAAAGTTCTTTTACAGTTCATTTGAAGTGGTATAAAAAGAACGAATCTATATTTCATTTAATACCACACCAATACATTTCCAATACACTCGATATTCCCCCTCCTCCTCTTCCTCCTCTTCCTCCCCTTCTACCACAACTCACGTCGTGCGCTCATTCATTTATTTAATTTCTTAAAAATATAACGTTCATAAAATTGTTATTAAAAAAATAATGCCTTAGGAAATCTCTTGGCCGAAATCATCGGGAGATACCGACAGGTAGGCGAATCAGTTGATCTCCTAATTTTATATATATATATATATATATATATATATATATATATATATATATATATATATATATATATATATATAATTATTTCGGTACTTTAGGACGAAACTGATAGGTTCATGGTTTGTCTTTGATAATTAAATATCTTTAATTCTTTAGAATTTATATATGCAGAAAAATACATTATATATATATATATATATATATATATATATATATATATATATATATAAGTTAAAGATGAAATGTGGATTGAATTCCGAGAAGATGATAAAATAATGAACATACGTTTCCTGTTTGTTCTTTATTTTCACATGTATATATCACCGTCATTTTATTATATATGAGAAAACTGCCAAAAAGCCGACAATACTTACATCCTTGTCGTTCTAAACAAATCCGAATACAATAGAAAACTAGAACTTAACTCCATGACCACAGAAAATCTTAAGAAAATTAAAAAGAACCCAACCAACCAACCAACCAACCAACTTCGATCATATATATATATATTTTAAAGAAAACAGACCACTTTAAGGCTCCATGTAATAATTTATTTCGCCGTAGCCCTTTCAAAGGACGCTGGATCATCAGACTACACTTCCAAAAGGTGAAAAGAAAAATGAAATGAACATTTACATTTTTGACGGGCAGTATTAAGTTTATGTAATTTAACAGAGAGGGTAGTGAGGAGTGGTGTGATAGACATGATCGAGTTTAGAGAGGGTTTATTTTAATATTTCTATCTATCATACTTATATATATATATATATATATATAATTCTATCTATTAATTCTATATATATTTCTATTTATCATATATATATATATATATATATATATATATATATATATATATATATAATTGAACGGCGTCTCCATGGGTTTACTTCCGGATCGGACTTTTAACAATTTCTAAATGTGTAATCTCGAAATGAAATCCTTATATTACTCAAGAATATGATGGACGGAATACATCAACTCCAAAAACAATTCCAAAATAATTATGTCCTTAAATTTACATACGAGCTTAATTATAGTAATAAAATTCCTTTTCTAGATATACAGATAAACAATAATCATGATAGATTCACTGTCTCCCCATATTAAAAAACAAAACAAAATACCAGCATAAATTCGTGCAACCTTAAGAGTGAAGGTCCAAATTATTATAAAATAGCAATGATAAAAAACTTATAAACTGTGCAAAAATTAATTCTTCTACAAAATAGATCTTCTACAGTGAACAAAAAACATAAAGCAAAAACTTATTAATAATAACTTTCCCAATTATATTGTTGATGAACAAATAAGTTGCTCTATCAGTTATGCTAATATAAAGCAAATTGAATGTAATACTGCTTCAACTAACCCGAAACATATTAATATTCTATAACGTAGCCAAATGCATTCTAATTATAAACAGGGCGAAAATATCCTTAAAAAAACCTTTATAAATACCAACATATCCTCTACAGATATTACTAAACAAATTAATTAATTATATATTACACTAAATCCCGTATCTCCAGTTTAATCATTCGTAACGACACTTCCTCACCCACCAATGGGTTACAGAAAACCATCATTATATAAATTTAAATGTCCTCACGGAGAATATATCTCCAATGAAAAAATAATATTTATGTTGGCCATACTACAACCATGTTGCCTCGGCGGCTGAGTTTTCATTTGAATGACATGTCTGTGTGTGTGTGTGTGTGTGTGTGTGTGTGTGTGTGTGTGTGTGAGTGAGAGAGAGAGAGAGAGAGAGAGAAAGAGAGAGAGAGAGAGAGAGAGATGCAAACTATGCACAGGTGTTTTTCTTCAATAACCATGGATACCACATGTGGTTTAGACTGTAATTATGCTGAGCGGGCCTTACTTATCGTGATGAACAGTTTGAAAAACGCCTGTACACTCAAACGCTCAGTCACAATGACCTGTGACTTCGACTTAGCGCAACCGGCGATGGCTCCGAACAGCTCCGTTGACCGAATTTCACTGACAATGCTTTTGCGTTAAGTCGCTGTGAAGTTTTTTTTTTTAACACAGTTTCCAATGGTGCTTCGCGCTAGCGTCGACCGCACGTCCCCGACCCAGCCTGATAGCCTGAAGAAAAGGACAAATCGACCATATTGATATTCAAAGCAGCTTTCATTGTGGGAAAGCGAACGTTCTAGCCGCTCGGCCATGCAGACATAAAAGATACAGCCCATAAATATGTCATGGATCTTTAAGTGCATCAGTGTTTTTATCAAACCTTCGTGGTTAATATTAAAACCCATCACAACATGAAATAGCTGACTGTTATGTTTGGTATAACTTCCTGGCGCTAGAATTTCAGAATAATCGGAAATCCACTCAATGTGAAAACGAAAGGTTACCAAGAAAGAAAATGGAAGCTTCTATGTCTACAAAAAAGAAAAACTCATTGATAAATGGAAGTGTCGAACTCAGAGAAATGAGAAGAATTCACTTCATTCTTCCGCACGGTGAGAGGGTGTATGTGGATCATCTTTGAGGGTTTGTGTCATTGTTGGTTGTGCAACTAAGGGACTCAGACGTTTAGTCCCATTTTCTGCTTTAATGTAGTGAACCCATTTGTTTATGGACTTGATTACATGGTTCAAGTGGCAAGGAGTAATTATCGACCAAATTTCTTCGAAGAGATTAGATTCTTTCCTATAGCAACGGCGAAATTTGAACTTGATTTCCCGATTCCAACTCAATTTCTCACTATATATCTATACAGATCGATATTCTGGCTCACGTTATTAGCCTATTTTTCCAAAGTTTTAAAAGAAATAATGAAGGGATCCCCGAAGACGTTGCCCTATTAATGTGCAAGATATGTTACCTAAATTATAATAAATTATATATCACTTTTCCGACGTGACAGCGGTTTTATGGATTTTCCATTAGTCGCCAGTTAACTCTATTAAATGTTATGTCAACATTAAAAATTATAATTTTAAACGTGCGCAAAGTTTATAATGACAAAGTCGATGAGATCAGATGAATGAGGCAAAGGTTGAGTAACCAATAGCGGGGTCCTAATAATTTTAAAATGACCGATCAGATATACATTGATTATTTGAAGCCAAAAACTTTAGAAAGAAGATAGTTTTTATAATATTATTAAATTTGAATAAAATGGGCTGCAAAGGCAATAAATGATTTGATTTTTTCGTTTGTCTTTAATCAGATTGAAAAACTTTTAGCAAAAATTGTATTTCTTCTTAGAAGGATAGAGAATTCTGGTAAATTATTTCTACATTCAAATAATCTTTACACGAGCTTTTTACAACAATTGCTGACATTTCTCTTTGAAGGAATGACAGGTTTTTAATTAATATTTGATATCTAGAGCCAACCTCTTCTTTGTCACGTCACCTCTTCAAACTGACATACCGAATTCGCTTCCCACTTTCGAATACTGTCTTTTGACTCTATGTTCAATTTAAGGACGTCTCAATCGTCCTATTTGATTCGGTGCTCGACTACTGTGTTCTGCCAAGGCGCAACCTTTACAACGAAAAAGTTCTATGACTGTTGCGAGAATTACAATACTGACGAGTATGAAAAGGACTTTATCATATGTGTCGTGTAGGGTGCTATAACTCACGCTAACAGAAAAATAATGAGAAGCGAGACAGGGCAATGGAGAGGAGGATTAAAGAGTTTGTCTCAGGGTTCTACCGTATACGTAGGAGTTGATATTGCATCTTTATAGAGAAAGACCACGTGGTGAAGATACTCGTGTATGAGTATTATGGCGTAGTAGGAGATTTAGTAGGTTTTCATGGCGTAGCTGCCACGGTCGCTGCAGTTAGTATCAACCTTCTGTTGCCTCTGCAGCTATCTTCGGTCGTCGGGATCGATTTTCTGTGGCTATGTGTCTTTGGCACAGGCAAAATGATCGTGATAACTCACATAAATCTTCTGCCACGGAGTCGAATTGATGGCAGTCTAAATAGTGTTGCAGTGACTTGAGAAAGAAATGATATTTGAGACGACATGGATATTTTCTGATGAGTCTTTTGAATTTTTCTTTTTTGCTTTGGAAGCGGATGACATAAACTTAAGCTGCTTTATATATCAATGAGGGGTACTTCCGTTTTCATTGAAGATAGGCAGTTCCGACAGGCTCTGACATATATTGTTTACTGCGTATCGATTTGGCCTTATGTCAGACATTGGTATGTTTACTAAATATGTATTTCTGACCGCCTTCGCCCATTTGACAAATCGAGTTCAATTCGCCTATCGAATATATTTTTCTAGCGTCTTTTTTCTTTTTATGTGCCGTGTCCTTTCAGGACGTAGGCGTTCATGCCCCTCCCCACTTCCCCCTATTTCTTGTGGCTCTCAATAGGTTTTGCGTTTCTGCCAATTCTCCCAGACCACGCTCCGCCCTCCACCTGCCCAAGCCTGCCACGTATGTCATGCGCCGCTTTTCCGTGTCTCTTTTCGTCCCGTGAGTATCAGATTCTCCAGGCCCTCCTTATCATCACGTGCCGCAGAAATTTCATTTGCCTCTTCCTGATGTTAAGCATAAGTTTCCTCCTTGTTTGCATCCTCTCCAAAACCTCATCGTTGCTCACATGCTCGGTCTATGATATCCTCGACATCATTTCTTGCGTTATCCTCATCATGACAAAGTGTGGCGTGAATTCTCACTTATTTCGCAATCTTTCAAACTTATTTTAGAATTCTTCTCATCCATCTTATCCATTTCTTGCAGTCGCCATTATCCTCATTATAATTTCTGACATTTTAACTTGCTTATCTCCCTTACTTCTCTGCACTATGGCAGAACCGATTTCCGCTGGTCACGTCGGTATTTAAGCCGAAAATCTCAATTCAATTTGTAACTCTCTTCCATTCTTCCAGCGTCTTTTGTGAAAACTCCGCCTTCTTCACTGAACCTTTGCGTTTCTCACCTATCGCTAACCCTTCAGATGAACCATAAAACACCCAACCGTCAATCTTCACCCATATCATTTCTACTCTTTCTGCCTCTCTTTCACGAGACCGCCACCGCTTTTGTTAAAGCGATCGTGGACTCGAGAATAAAATGAAAGCTTTCTTCTTCTTACCCACTTCCAGCTCCCCAGCCCACACAATCCTTACTTTCACGGTTAAAACGAAAATCCCCACCACCTGCACCTTCAGCTTTTTTTCTTTCTTTTCGCCGTTCGTACCCTGACTTTACTTTCTAACGTCCCCCAAACCCTTTCCCCTGACTTGGAAACTTGGCAAAGTCATTCAGTACAGAATTATCGATTGCTTTTCTGAATCCGAGATTTTATGGCGTAAAAAAAAAAACACGTTCAGTTTCTCACTCTGCCTCGACGACTTTTACAGTGTTTACTACAACGAGTATGAAACCATATATCCGAAAGCCGCATTCGTCAAATATGGCGGGATTATTTCCGTGTAGATAAATTATACAAATATGTCATATAAAGTTATTTATTGAAATAATTCGTTTAGAAAAAAAAACGTTACAAAGATTTTATCCTGACCTTGACAATTTACAATCAGTATTTCCAAGACACCTTGTTTTACCCAGAGCGACATGCAGTTGACCTTGGCTGGATACGGGACGCTGGAGAGATACAACTATTTTATCCAAAGCTTGAAGTTTGTTTATCGCCAGTGCCAATTGGAAATTTTCTTTTCATAAGGAAGGGTAAAATTGTACAACTTGGAATAAGATCAGTTATTAGATGGAAAAAGATAAAATAAAAAATAAAATTGATCAAAGCAATTTCTTAAAAAATCTTTACGTGACAGTTAAGCGAATAGCATCACATCCTTACGGCCATGTTTTTTCTATCATCTAATTAGTATCCCATTCACACAGGTAAAAAAAGGTTATTGGATTTTTTTATATAATTGTTCAGCTAATAGAAATCACAAGAGCCACTCAAGGTAGAAACTTACTGACTAAGCTTGCTGTAAGTTCGTACAAGGTTATGCATATAACGAGGACATGCAGATAGACAATGGTTAACACTGGACTGGAAGATATTAAGATTGTAGTGATTGTAGTTCTGATGAAGAGGTTATACGAGTAGTACTTCCTCCTTACCAATGGAATACAAAAGAAATGAAGATGAATCACATGAATATACGTAATATGGCGAGTCCTAGATGTGAAGGCATGCACTCACGCAGCAAAGGAATGTAAATTTGCCATGAAAATAGCGATAGAGTATTTGAAATAGTTAAAGGTGGCTATCTGCTGCAAGAGAGACATTAAAGTTTAAAATGTATTTAAAAAAATTGAATAAAAAACTTTCTTGAAGCTTGAATTTTAATTTTACTTCCAAGCTAACAGATTAAATTCAAGATTCCCATTAAGCAAAATACTTTGGAATCTTTATTTCTATTTATCAATTAAATGCATAATTTGAACTTATTGTCAACATTAAAATACATTTGTTTCCAACTTTTACTAGACGTAAGTATCTCCTTGAAGACGGAACGTTACAAATTATACTAGCGTTTGTTTAACAAGTCAAATGCACAGGAAACATAATTAACCAATAATTAATAACAGAGACAATAAAAATCAAACAACATAAAAATAAAAATACCGGAATTTCTTTCTTTCTTTCTCCATATCTCATTCTCTGAGAAGCTTTAATTAAAGTGAAATATGTTAGATTGATAAACGTTTCCAATTTTTCTTTAGCTTATTATATATATATATATATATATATATATATATATATATATATATATATATATATATATATATATATACTAAAGAAAAACAGACCACTTTAAGGCTCCATGTAATAATTTATTTCGCCATAGCCCTTTTAGGTCTGGGCAGTAAGGGGGATGATGAAGCAGTTCCCAGCCCAGCTCGTTGATGGTCTGCACCGTTTGGGCTGCTGTGTGAGGCCTTGCGTTGTTATGATGCAAGATGACTCCTTCTGACTGATGACCCCTGCGTTTGTCCCAACAGATAAGCTCAAAGTCCTTGCAATGTCATCCACTGTCACCCTTCTGTCAGACTGAATGAGGTCATTGACTGATTCGATCACCTCAGGAGTCCTCACTTCTGTAGGCCTCCCAGACCTGTCTTCATCCTCAACACTGCTCCGTCATTCTTAAAACAATTTAGCCCACTTGTAGACATTGTTTTGGCTGAAACATGTGGCACCATACACAGTTGACATTCTCCTATGAATTTCAACTGGTTTGCACCCTTCAGCAACCAAAAACTTGATAACTGACCGATGTTCAATCTTGGAGCATGCTTCTTGGTCGGCCATCTTTGTTAATCGCCAAAACTCTGAAAGTTTTTTTTATTACATTGGAATCGTAATTACGATCCAATTCATCAGACCTACAAATTCAAAAAGAAATCGGAAAATATAAATCCGGGTATATAAAAAAAAAATTCAGTGCGTGTGTATGTGTACGAGTGAGAAACAAGGGTGAAATAGCTGTCTGCTTGTTCTTGAACCATCTCCTGGGTGGTAAGCTAATCACATCAAGCCACCGACAAGTTCGAAATAGTTTCGTCTATCTAACTTCACGGATAGGTCTTTGATCAACGCGTAGTCTGGTTTTCAGCTACCTCCCAGCCACGATATCACTTGCAGGGATTGTTTCCCCAGGTGCTAATATTCGCCAAAAGTGAGCTTCCTGACAAATCAACCTATGTTGAGATTTGAACCAACAACTCATGGTCAGCGCATTAATGTTCTCATATATATATATATATATATATATATATATATATATATATATATATATATATATATATATATATATATATATAAAGAACAGTAAGATATATAATCCGGTGTTCTTACAGATATTTTTATTTTTACAAAATAGTGCTCAATGTAAATTTACAGAGCATTATTATTATAAATTAACTGATTAATATATGTTTTTTTCGCTACACTCTAATAACCATGTTTCAAAAATGTAAGCTAAAAGCTTCGAATTTAATTTTGTAATTAAATTAAAAAAATTAGTTCCATTTCATCCTCAAGCGAGGGTGAAATGGAACTAATGTTTTTAATTTACAAAATTAAAATTTTAATTTACAAAATTAAATTCGAAGCTTTTAGCTTCCATTTTTGAAATGTGGTTATTACTGTGTAGCGAAAACCCCATATTTTAAATCAGTTAATATATATATAAAAGTGAACATGGAAGTCAGCACTTAGAGGCGACAGTCTGTTTTATGCTAGATGCAATCGTCAGGCCTTGAAACAGATTGTCGCCTCTAAGTATTGACTTCTATGTTCACTTTTATATTTACACACGCTCTATCTCTGATATTGAGCACTTTATTCCATAAATATAGCACACTTTAAGACTATATTTCTTCATATATATATATATATATATATATATATATATATATATATGTACCAAGCATGGATGTTATTTTTCAATTTCAGGAAATTTTTAATTTCGTCTTGGAATTTTACCTGAAGTACAACGAATGGTCAATGAGTTAATGCCTTTTTTAATCTGTTAGCGAAATGATTTCGCCATTAATTACATTGACTTTACTAATTTATTCTTTGTCTGACTACTTCTTTACAATATATATACATATATGTATGTATATATATGTGTGTGTGTGTGTGTGTGTTTTATTACAACCATCATGTCCTCACCTAAGTCGGTCAGTTCTGACGTAAATCGAATATCTCGTTCAATTAGTTGTAGTATTAGTGTCATTTAACATTAATGTCGTAAAAAAAACAAACATTTTTTTTGTCTTTAAGGCTTAGAAAACAATAAACACTAAGAATGGCGAATACCAAATGACAGTGTGACTTTTCATTTTATTAACATCGGCCGGATAAATAATGTCTAACTCGTATTGCATAAAAGAATCTTCTCTCTCGACAAGGAAAACTTTTCAAAGAGAAAAAAACCCTCTGCTTTTGTGTTCTGCACACAAATGATATTTAAATATTTGTTAACTAGGATTAGTACAAATATGTTTTTTACGATAACATAAATTCCTGGCCCTTTTTCTTTATCGACACATGTCACTCCGTTCTGAAAATTGCACAAATGTACCGCCTCTTATTTATGCTTTCAGAACTAGCAATCCTAAATATAAAACTTTACTTTGGGCTGGTTTATATGAGCTATGAAGTAAGTATTGTACACAGGCTGTGAATCCCCGGCGTGCAGACGAAATGACTGCACATATATTAATATGTCGTCTCCTCATCACTATAGCTTCCTTAGTACACATGTACTAAGTTGTCTCTCAGTAGTCAATTTGAGCCGTCGGAAATTGTGTAAGACTTAACTCTGAGACTACTTCAGTATCTGTCTATCTTTCAGAGATGAGGTATTATGTACACTATTTACATTATTTGGACTATTGTCCTCATCTTTGTCGCCATATTTATTACAACGTTTCGGTCTTTCAGTATCTGTCTATATTTCTGAGATGAGGTATTATGTACACTATTTACATTATTCGGACTATTGTCCTCATCTTCGTCGCCATATTTATTACAACGATTCGGCCCTTCAGTAACTGTCTATATTTATGAGATGAGGTATTATGTACATTATTTACATTATTCGGACTATTGTCCTCATCGTTGTCGTCATATTTATTACAACGTTTTGGCCCTTCAGTATCTGTCTATATTTATGAGATGAGGTATTATGTACATTATTTACATTATTCGGACTATTGTCCTCATCGTTGTCGTCATATTTATTACAACGTTTCAGCCGTTGTACACTCCGGCCTACTTCAGGTGGTTGGAATGTCGAACTCTAGGACACACGGCACAGTGGCTAAAGGCGTTAGATAGATCCAGTGACCGCACCCAAAGAGTGTGAGTTCAATACCCGGTTAAGGCAGTGGAGGGGAATTAACAGGAAATAACTGACAACTGACATCCATTAAACATGTCACGTGGAACTAGAACAGTCTACCCCGGTGAGCAAAATAAAGGGTTCAGTTCGACATTCCAACAACCTGAAGAAGGCCGGAGCGTACAACGGCCTAAACGTTGTAATAAATATGGCGACAAAGATGAGGACAATAGTCCAAATAATGTAAATAATGTCTGAGACTACTTGTATATGAATATATAAAATGACATATTCTTGTATGTAAGAATGTTGTCATTCACTCCTTTGCCTCTTCACATTATTTTTCTCAGACTTGCATTCATAAATTTAGACAATTTTCTTTTAAAATAATGTGATCATGTAAAGAATGGCGACCTATATTGAAATCTCATAAAGTCATTTCTATTGACATATTTCGTCCTGTTTCAAACTCTCCAACTTCTTTGTTCATGTCTTGCGAAAACGGAAATCTGTATGAAATTTGCCAGAATGGGATCCAAGTGCATGCAGTTTTCCTATGCCAAGAATTAACCTTAGACACTCTCTCTCTCGTCGACTCAAGAGAAAAATTCAGAAAATGAATGTCGATTATATGAAAGCAGGTATTGAGAATGCGTGTTATTAAGACTATTGGGGGCTTTGAAGACAACTAAAATAACTTTTTGTCTATTCCTCCGGAAATATACAATCTTTTTTTTCTTTCTTGATGATAGATCTGCCAATTTGAGCGTTGTTTTTCTTCTTTTTTGTTGTTGTTGCTGCTGTCTGGGCTTACCAGGTTAACAAAATAAAACTTTGTCATCAACAAACGAGGAAGCAGAATTATCTGAAGTAATTTGTACTTGCAAAGTCACGGAAAAATGACAAAACAATTTTGTTTGTTTAAGAAACGCGCGATTCGTTTATTATTATTATTATTATTATTATTATTATTATTATTATTATTATTATTTACTCTTCTTTTGCTTTTGATTTTAGAAAATGTCTCTTGAAATATTTCAGTGGCCGAATACTAATTACAAAATGACTTGTCACAAATCAGTAATTGAGATATGAGCCCAGTATTAGCTACATGAAGTAATCTTTAGTATAGGAAATAAATTAATAATTTTTTTTAAAGTGTCAAAATCATTGTAGTTTACTGAGTTTTATTTGGACTTGCTCATGAGTGGCATTAGCTAGCCTTGAAGTGCGGATTAAATGTCCATTGTTTATCTAGCCTGTGTTTATATTTTATTGACAGGTTGCCTCCCCAAAATAAAACGTTTTCTCTTCTCGTATTAGAATTAAAGCTGATAAATCAGTTGTTATCGAATATTTTACGATCAGGACATTTTATTTTTCCTTAAGAAATTATTTTTATTCCACAATTAAGATGTAAAAATCGACGTTGAGAGAAACATTACTTTTAATTCGGTACCTCCAAAAAGAAACGATAACTAAGACTTAAAATGCGTTTTAAAAAAATGGAAAATATTTCTTGAACCTTTTATTTAGTTTTAATTCCAAGCTAATAGATTATGTTTCCAATAAGAAAATTACTTTGCTATATTTCAAACTAAATTGAAATTGATACGAATTATAATTTTGCTAATTATCAGTAAAATTATAAAATTTTTCAACACAACATAATTTGTTTTATTAAAAATCTTTCAAAAATAAAATATGCTTCTCTCAAACGTTATTTGAGAAAGATTAGCTGATTTAAAATTTAACTAATCTTAATTAAAACAGCGATTATTTTTAGTTGAAAATTTTTCAGAAAAAATATTACTTTTAACACGGAGGTGTGTGTCTTTATGAGGTGTTCACACATTTATGGGCAGCCTGATGTGTGTGAAAATTATGTAATGAGCACATAACTGTAATAAAATTACATGACGAATAGAATATAAACAAACGCCTATATATATATATATATATATATATATATATATATATATATATATATATATATATATATATATATATATATGTATATATATATATATATATATATATGTATGTATGTATGTATATATATATATGTGTGTGTGTGTGCGTGTGTGTATGTGTGTGTGTATGTGCATATGTGTGTGTGTGTGCGTGTGTCTGTTTAACTACACAGTAATCTTTTAAATTTTAAACATTTCAAGCATTCTGATATATTGCTGAATCTTACGTACTTTAACTTTGATGATTTTGTTGAGGAAATGTTAGAAAATCACCAATGAATTTTAAATTTATTATAGATACCACTCTTATTTTCTGATTATGTCGTGTATGGACGTCCGTATTTACAAAAATCGGTACATCCATGTACACACACACAAAAATTCAAAATTGTTTTTAAGATACTGGGGGTCAATGAATTGTAGTAAGTTTTTCCATTTATGATTTTAAATGCAGTTTCTATTTAATTAGAATATCACGTGACCGCAAATAATTAATACAGGATTTTAAAAGATTGAAAAGTTTATAAATTACTCTAATTATGATTAAAAAAATGAAAACAATTCTTTTAAAAATTCATTATTCATCTAAAAATATTTTTGTCGTGTCCGAATATATTTTACTCATAAAAACACTTAAAAGCTTTTCTGATTAAATAATGTCTTAGTTTTAGTGAACTTTTATTTTAATATTCAGAGCAATTTTTTTTTCATAGAATCTATTCCTATAATTCCGAAGCAATTGTTGAAAGTGTTTCCAAAATCAAATCGCCAACTTTTGACAGAGACAAAATTATGTAGGCAAAGATTTTTGCCTGCGAGGGAATATTTCTATCGTTTAGCATAGCCATAAACTTGAGCGAAATAAAGTTTGGAATTCGCCGTAGAAAAATAAAAACAAGTATTACCACTGAAGTCACTGACATGTTTTCCTCCATGTTTAATAATATATTCCTTTTGATAAACAAAAGATATTCTATTAAAATGTCGTTAATGAAACATACTAAATTCCTAAAAGACGTCACTACCCAACGAGGCAATTATCGCTTACAATCAGATCAGTTTGACTTTTATTTATTAAATTGCATCGTATAAAAAGTTTTTGTTAGTGTTTTAAGAAATAATAGGCAAAGTCTGAATATCTTAGAGAGTTTAGTAGAATTATTTTATTGCAAATAATTGAGGATGTTAATAATAGGAACATCCACTCATTCGCTGAAAGAACAGCATACTATGATGAAAAATTGCGCCAAACTTGATAAAAATGTTTATCGTCAAAATCTTTATGTCATTATTAAGAAGAAAGATCAAAGTATTTTTTTGATTATTTAATTATATTTTTAATTCTTTTTAGAAAGTTCGAAATTTTGGATGAAAATCTTGTTTTGTTTTTTTACGTCAGCGAAGGAACCAAAGATTAGTATAGGAAATTTTAGCGTCGTTTTTGCTGTGAAGCACATTGATTTGTAAATTATTGCAAAAATGAAATAATTGTCGGATTTTAATGAAACTTTCAGAAATTATTCACGAGTGAATGAAATTATTTTCGAAGTTTTTTTTTAGAAAATCTCGGTAAAAATATATTTTTATATCTGTTACCCACCTTTACCTAATGTTATATAATTTCGAGAAGTTAAATTTTCATCCCATAATATTTATATTAAATAAAGTCGGAAATATCTGAAAAATTTAAATCATCTACTTTTTTTTATAAAATAGAAACACCAGCTATCGAAAATTTACTCCGAATCGTAAAATAAAAAATACAATAAAATTATGAGATTATTTATTTGCTTATATGAATAAAATATATTAAGGACACTATTGTCAAGAAAGAAAAAATTTCGATGAATAATGAATTTTTACTAGAATTGTTTTCATTTTTTAAAAAGAATTAATTACCATAATTTATAAAATTTTAAATCTTTAATATTTCTGTATTACTTTGACCCTTCTGGGTGATATTTTTATGAAGTAAAAACTATACTAACGAATCATAAATAGACAAGCATTACAAATAATAAAACACCAATATTTTAAAAATAATTTACAATATTTTTGCATTAAACATATCGTTTTCTGTAGATATGGCTGTTCATACACGACATTATCTGAAAATTAGAGCGATAACTACAGTAAATTTAAAGCCAAAGTATCTAAAATTCAATAACACATTAGATAATGGAGAATATTTTCTTAAATTTTAAAAATTACTGAGTATATAAAAATTATATAAAAAGACGCTTACCTTACATTCTTCAATTATTCTTTACGGATAAAGCCCCGATAGAAAATATTAGGTAAACATCTATCTGTCATCAAGCTGCCAGAACTTAAAATAAACAGCTACTGTCGAGTTAAAATGCATTTCTGCAATATTTTTAAACTTAAAGTAAATAATATTTGTTTCAAATCAGATTGATTATACTTTAAATTATCTAATATTCCTTAAATAAACTTTCAAATAAGTATGTTTTATTTTTGAAAGATGTTTTTAATAAAGAGAATCACATAGCGATGAAAGAGAGCTAAAAATGGCACAGAAATCATTTTTTAGCAGAAAAAGAAAAAAAAACTATTTTCAGTCACTTTAAATTAGTTTCGAAATAAAGCAAAGTATTTTGCTTATTGGAAATATTAAATTTAATGTATTAGCTTGAAATAAAAACTAAAATAAAAACTTCAAGAAAGTTCTTCAGTAAAAAAAAATCATTTTAAAGATTAGGTATCGCGTTTTTTAAGGGTGGTAGCTAGTTAATGATAACACAAAGAGGACTTTGCCACCTTTGCTACTAAATGAGCCGGTGTAAGTGCTGTTAAACATACCTACCCTGAATGATCTGAGCCTCCTAAGAAATAATCAAATTCATCAATGAAACGGGTCAGGTGGTAGTTTGAACGAAACTAGTCAATATCAAAGATCTACGGAATATATTAAACTATTCACCCTCGTCTTCTAAAAATAAATTTTCTAAGAGACAAAAATATGACTGAAGTATTGATTTTTGGCACACAATACCTAAGGTTTTATACTTTTGAAAATGTCTACAACTTTCTTTGATCTTGCAAGAAAAGTGCGACGTGACAATATGGGTCGAAGCATATAAAACAGAGAGACACTTACGCCCATCATCAAAGAATAGATCTAACATTTTAAATTGCATTATTTAATTCGTTTTTAATCGGCAAAATCTAAATCTGAAAAAAAAATGTGAGAAAGGAAAAAAATTATGATCGCCATATTGATTAAAAATTTGGAAATCTTCCCAATTCCAGTTGAACCATATTTTTTGTTCTTTTGTTTTAGTGCAAATAATCTTAAAGAAGGAACAAGTATGGATTAATAAGCTTGTTGCCTGTACCGGGTTATTAACTTGATCTCGATTGAAATTTTCACTGTATAATATTTAATCTATGTGATTATTATTTACCATTGAATTAAGTGCATTGACAAAGAAAGAGATTATGTTGACTAAAAAATATTTGTTGTATAAGATAAATTTTTCTTAAAGCTACAGATTAGCATTATTTACACGATTTATTATTGTCTTCAGCTTTGTTGCTTTTATGACAACTTTTCGATCGTTGTGCCCTCCGGCCTTCACGTGATAATAACAACAAGGATGAGGATAATAGTCGAATGTAAATAGTGTAAATAATGATAATTCTTCATCTCAGAAATTCAGACAGAAATTACGGATTTAACGATGTAATTAGAAAGACTGCTATTTTAAACACGAGACCCTCTATTCACGAAGGATATGGATGCTTAAGGATTACTTTATTACGAAATTGAAATTAGATGGATCTGTCATGAACAGTGTTTCAACATTTTCCCCTCGAAGGTATCGACTATAGCGAAACTACTATCCATTCTTTTAGAATATCCGACATGATTACTTTTAAGTCTTGAAGCAAATCTTTCGTAAGAGAAGATGATGAAAAATTCACAGCCCGACCCACTTCTCAAATCTAATCAAATGACCAAACGTCTGATGTTTTCTTCTTGAATTCTTTCCTTATATTTTATCCATTCATTTCGCAAGAAATTTTATAGATATTTACCGATCCAAAACGAACGTTTTAAACAGATTTACATCAGAGGACTATATTGGCCACGAGAGGAAGGCTTTACTGAACCTAACAATTTTTACAGATTATCTTGTCAAACACGGAGATCTATCTCCCATCAAAAAGGCGACATTTTAGTCGTAATGTCGTCAATGAATATTGGAATTTCTCTCTCCTGCAGAATGGTTATTTTCTGAAGTTATATTTCAAATGCATATCAAAAATTTACACAGACTAATGTTCCTAACTGCTAACTACACTTGAAACAAAAATCTTCCATAGTTGATAACGAGTAACACGAGTTGGGATCAACATTCTAGAGAGTCTATCAGTTGAGACGCATACTCATCTACAGTTGGCAAATAATGGAAACGTCTGAAAAGAGGATGACAAATCTTTTTTTCTATTGAATATCAACATTAATCGGAGAAATGGCTTTCTGCTGGCTGCTCTCTCATAGTTCATGAGCCATTCTCAATTTCATTCGAAACAAAATTTGCTATATTTGCTGTGTGATCTGGCTATATTTCTGAGATGAGGTATTATGTACACTATTTACATTATTCGGACTATTGTCCTCATCATTGTCGCCATATTTATTACGTTTCGGCCTTTCAGCATCTGTCTATGTTTCTGAGATGAGTTATTATGTACACTATTTACATTATTTGGACTATTGTCCTCATCTTTGTCGCCATATTTATCACAACGTTTCGGCCTTTCAGTATCTGTCTATATTTCTGAGATGAGGTATTATGTACATTATTCGGACTATTGTCCTCATATTTTTCGCCATATTAATTACAACATTTCGGCCGATGTACGCTCCGGCCTTCTTCAGTATCTGTCTATATTTCTGAGATGATGTATTATGTACACTAATTACTTAATTCGGACTACTGTCCTCATCTTTGTCGCCATATTTATTACAACGTTTCGGCCTTTCAGTATCTGTCTATATTTCTGAGATGAGGTATTATGTACATTATTTACATTATTCGGGCTATTGTCCTCATATTTGTCGCCATATTTATTACAACGTTTCAGCCGTTGTACACTCCGGCCTTCTTCAGTATCTGTCTATATTTCTAAGATGAGGTATTATGTACATTATTTACATTATTCAGACTATTGTCCTCATCTTTGTCGCCATATTCATTACAACGTTTCGGCCGTTGTACGCACCGGCCTTCTTTAGGTGGTTGGAATGTCGAAATGAACCCTTTATTTCGCGCACTAGGGTAGACTGTTCTAGTTCCACGTGCCATGTCTAATGGATGTCAGTTTTCAGTTATCTCTTGTTAATTTCCCTCTGAAAGTTATCCACTGCCTTAACCAGGTATTGAACTCACATTCTTTTAGGTCCTTTCACTGCATCTAACTAACACTTTTATCCACTGTGCTGTATGATTCTGTATATTTTCTTTTATTTACATTATTTAAACCCAGTCTATTGTTCTTTTCTTTCTTGATTCTCCTATCTTCCTCAGATGTGTATCAATCTGGGTAAACTACAGAGAATTTATTTTATTTAATCTAGGGGCTAGACTGTTCTTGTTTCATTGCTCATGTTTAGGTATATCTCGTCTCGTTTTTTTTTGTTTTTTTTTGTACTGCTCAGATTCTGCTTGCCGTTTCCACTGAGTCCAAGTCTACATTGCCTGGCCCAACAAATCACAATTACTGTTACCAAGTTCACAAACCAAAACCTTAATCTTTTAGGCTATTGTCACGTAGGACTATTCTCTATAGTGGATACGGGGCATTAAAACCTGCCTGCTGCTGCTGCTGCTGCTGCCGTTGACTGTTATGTTTGACTGTTGATACTGCTAATAATGCAAGGAAGACAAATAACTGCAAGTCTCCAGCAGCAGCAACAGGACTAATCAGCAGGCAGGATAGGTTTAAGGCTCCAACTTCACTACAGAGTATTGTCATACAGGATATCACTAGCCTAGTGGATTAAAGCTTTGGTTTGTGAATTTGGTGATATTTGATTGCGAGTTCAATCCCTAGGCCGAGCAGTGTGTACCTGGACTCAATACAAACAATTATTTCAAAATAAGAACTAGAGGAGATATCTGTCGAACTAAAGATTAAATAAAGGGTTCAGCTCAGAAAACACCTGATGAAGGCCAGAGAACGTTGTGAAAACAATAGCACAGATTAAGACAAAAGTCTGAATATGATGACAATTCCTCATCCTAGAAATTCAGATAAATATTTTCTTGTTTTTATTTCATTTTCAAATCTTATCTTATGAAGACCACTTTCTGAAAGGGTAAGTCGATCTGAACCATAGAGATATGTTTTAGTATCTTTATTACTGAGATTTTATTCAACTCACAATTGGAAGTGAAAGTCAAATCTCCAATTCTGATCATCTTTGAGTGTTGATGGATTCACCAACAATTTCAAAATCCCTCAGCTCCTTAAGTACCAGACATTATGAATGAATCATGTGCTATTTTTCTTTTTTTTACAGTGACCATTTTGCTGAAACTGAATTATTGATCTATTTATGCCTGTGTATACGTTAGATTAAGCCTTTCCAGATTTAAATATTTTCACACCGCAAAGCTTTGGTCAAAATAAAAGAGAAATATGTACATTTGTATATACGCAAAACTTTCTTCATTTACTGTTTAATGCATAAAGAATAAAAGTAACTCCGAAAACTATGCTTGTAATTAATTAATATTTCATAATTATTACGCTTCTTATTATTTATATTTAAATTAATATCTTCAATGCTATTATTTGTTATTACTAGAATGTTTCAGTTGTTACGCCTGCCAGTCTTCTTCAAGTGATTTTAGATCCAAGTGACACTCCGGGAACTACGAACTGAACCCTTTATTTAACAGATATGGTAGATTGTTCTCGTTCTGCTATCCATGTCTAGGGTATCCCGTCTTGTTCATTGTTAGTACTACTCAGTTATTGCTAGTCCCGCCATGTCTAAGCCTGTACTACCCGGCCGAGGAACTGAACACACTATTATTAGGCCAGCAAATGTACGAACCAACGCTTTCACCCTACATGCTATTAGCGCAACAAGAACAACCTATCCCCGCCGATTAAATAGAAATTTCAAATCGACATTCCCTGAAGGTTAGTCAGGCCACACTAAGATGTGCAGAAAGCCGGAGAACTTAACGGACGAACAAAGTTGAGAACATGAAGATCGCATATAAATAAATACCAATTCCTCAATGCAGAATTTCTCCTGCAGTAGGTTGCCATTTCTTTCTGCGGTAGACCAGTTGACATCCAAGGCTGTAGAACCCGGTCTGTTCTGCTATTTACCCATAGCTGGGCGGGGGGAGAAGAGGATTCATACCCTTACCAAGGGTATTAGTACATGACTGACGAGGCAGATTTTTTCCCGCAGTAGGCAGCCTTTTCTTTCTGCGGTAATACCAGTTGCTATCCAAGGTTATAGATCCCGGTCTGTTTTGCTATTTACCCATAGCTGGGGAGAGAAGAGGATTGATACCTTTCCCAGGGTATTATCACGTAACTGAATGTAATGGATTCGACTGGAATTCGAACTCGGCTCTCCGCTTCCTCAATCCGAGCCGTTATCCATTACTCCACTTAATATTTAATATTCTGAGCGTAACAGATCATACACAACGAGATATTACCAAAAATATTCTTATTTCTTCATAAAATATGAATTGCATAAAACATGTCTTTCGGAATTACTTTTATTTTTACATGTATAGTAGGTTTATTAATTATGTGTGAATTAAATAAATGTTTCATTCAAATTAGTGACTCAACATAAAATGGTATTAATAGGTGTGTATGTAAGTCTGTATATAAATCATTTCTATTTGCGAGTAAACCATTAAACCATATTTCGTTGCAGGTGAAGCTTATTCTTCTAAATAAACCCCGGAAATACACGGGCATCAATCATTTGGCATTTAAAGAAACAATATCGATCAAGCGATGCACAGCCCTCCTCAATTCGATAAAGGAAGACAGATGGAAAATTTGCGAGACAAATGACTGAAGAATAAATGAATTTCGAACACAGCGGGAAATTTAGCAAATGAAATTTTTTTTTTTTTTCAAAATATCGTCTTCTTAACGTTTGTCTAACAACTGATGGTTCGTAAAGGCGGGAGGATATTTCTAGCTGTTTTAATTCGTCTCGTAAGTATTTATTGTTTGAATTAAATGTTGTTTTTTTTTTTTGCTTTGTGTTTTCCATGGAATTTTAGCGTTTCTTAAGGAGATTAAAAGATAATTGGAATCCGTCGTAGTAGCAGTGTTATTATCATTTTATTTCCCGCCAAATTTTCGTTGGTTGCATTCAAATATAGATCATCTCCAGCGTGAAATTATATCCTTAAATGCTTATTGTTGATGAGATCAGCTGCTAGAAACGTTTGCCTGGAAAATGGGAACGGGTGTGGGGGACCAATGTTGCAAAATTCGTTAGCATTCTTTCGGTATTAATCAACTAAATAGTTTTTTGATCTTTCGAAAAACTGAAGCATCAAAGCTAACGGTTCGCTTTTTTTTATTACAATAACCCAAAATAAAGTATTCTTCAATTTTATAATTTTACTAATATTCCATAAAATATATAAGTCTGGGGTGAAAACTGAAAATATGCTATGAAGGGGTGATGTTTCAGCAATGAACTCTTGTATGCATTAATTTCATTTCTTATTAATAAATGCATTGTTTTTTCCAGGCAAAATGATATCTGACTGTTCAAAGAAGACTTCAAACGTAACTAGTTGCGAATTCTCTTGAAAGTTGACCTTTAGCATCGTGACATTATCAAGCACTTGCAGAAAATAGGTTTAGCTCCTAAGGATATTCATTCTAAGATGATTGCTACATTAAAAGATGGGGTTCTAGCTTTATGAACAGTGCAAAGGTGGGCAGCTGAATTTAGGACGGAACGGGAGAGTCTTGAAGATGACCCAAGATCTGGACGTCCTGCAACTGCTACCATCGAGGAAAATATCAATTGTTTTTTCCCCACCCTGAGATGTATGACAGGCGAGTGACTATAAATCACATAATCCAATGCTATTAGAATATCACGTGAGAAAGTTGAGAAATTTCTGCACAACGAATTTGGCATGACGATGGTTACTACTCGTTGGGTACCACGTCTTCTGACAGCTGATCAAAGGCTCACCAGGCTGATCACATCAAGGGAAAAATCTGACATTGTTTGAGTCAGATTCAGCTGATTTCCTTGAACGTTTCTTAATCCAGGATAAGTATTAGGTTCGTCAGTTTGAGACAAAGACAAAGAGACAATCCATTTCTGCTCACCTACTCCAAAAAAGAGCAAGATCGATTCACCTGCAGGGAAGTTTATGGCCTCACGTTTTGAGACCTAAAAGGCATTGTTTTTAATCACTAATTTTAAAAGGGCGATACCACAAATGCTGATTACAAAAGGCTATCAAGGCCAGGAAAAATGACAAAGTGGGGTCTAGTTTCATCAGGAAAATGCTCCAGCCCAAAAGCCGTTGGTTTCAATGACTGTTGTACATGAATGTCGCTATGAACTGGTTAATTACCGTCCCTATTCTTCTGATGTGGCCCCATCTGATTATCATCTGTTCCCCAACATGAGAAAAGGCTTAGCTTGGAATCAGTATCGCAACAATGATGACGTCATATGTGAAGTTGACTGAGAGAATAAAAGCTTCTTCACTAACGAAATCCAAGAACTGCAACACCCATGAAATTAGTGTGTGGACCGTAAGTGGGGAGAATATTGAAAGATAAATCTCATTTGACTACATTTCATGCAAGGATCTTGTTCACTTTATGAACCTTTCAACTGACCCTCGTATATTCTATTTTCATTTCTTTCTTTATCTATTTATTTCAGTCATTTTCCTTTCTTTCTCTCATTCATTCATTCATTCATTCATTCATTCATTCGTTCGTTCGCAAAACGATTCAATAAATTCATATCCGTGTCTCTGACAATCGGGTTTTGGTCCGGTAAATACATTACTTAAAAGATTATGCAGCGTTTCAGGAATTATGTCACCTGTGCTGGGATGGATTTTATGACAATTCGTAACTACAGGCCGCGAGATGCAAGTTTAGTGTTAGGGTTAGGGTTAAGGTTAGTCAGTTGACATAATTTGAGTGAATATTAAAGGTTACGAAATATTTGAAACTCAGACATAAAAAAAATTTTTCAAGAGTTTATTTGGGTTTGAGACAAATTGCTTCAAAACACAAAAAAAGATTTGAGAGTTTTAAATAAAGTAGAATAAGTATCGAAAGGAGAATACTTTTTTTTTATTAAGATTCAAATATATATTCATATATTGTTCGATCAAAATTGAAACGATTTGTCCTTTACATTAAATTATTCTTTTTTTTTTTAAATTAAATTATCAAAATGTACACTGTCAATTGTTCTGAGATGATTATTATTATTATTATTATTATTATTATTATTATTATTATTATTACTACTACTACTACTACTACTACTACTACTACTACTAATAATAATAATAATAATAAACTAGAAGAACAATGCATTGTATGGCAAATACCGAAGAAATCAAAGAAGCAGCTGTAGTCCAACAGAAAACATTGGTGGCTGAGGAGGACGGGATTGAAAATTAAGAAAGAAGGCCGAATTATTGCAGTTCAGGAACAAAGAAAGGCAACCAGGTCCTATCACTGTCACATAATCAAGGATGGAACTATCATTCAACTGGTTTGCACCCTTCAGCAACCAAAAACGTGATAACTGACCGCTGTTCAATCCTGGAGCATGCTTCTTGGTCGGCCATTTTTGTTAATCGCCAAAACTCTCAAAGTTTTTTTTAATCTGCAAAAGAAATTAAATCCATGTGAAAAAGAAGTAAAAAAAAAAGAAGAGTAAGCTTCTATCTGTATTGGAAGTCCTTATACCGAAAAATTCCACTTATTTATTGAATGACCCTCGTGAATGCCAACTCGCCTGATATTATCATAAATCTATGCTTATTGACATAACAGTAAAACATCTGAGTGGAAATCCCTCCATGAAAATTATCTAAATAAAAGTACCTGGAAATCGAGAGTAACAGGATGTGTGGAATGAAGACTGAGACTGTCGTACCAATAGTAATCGGAGCACTGGGCCTCGTGACAAAAGGAATGGACAATTTTACTAACAGTGTCCCAGATAACATCAACATACAAGTTGCCCGAAAATCGACCTACTAGGAACATCCCATATACTGAGAAAAATGACTCTGGACCTATAGGGCTTCAGGAACATTTTAGACCCGGTTGTACAGGATACAAAACCGTAAAAAATAACATATTAATGATAACGATAATAATAACATAAAGAAAAACCTCAAGATACGATTGGCCTTCACTCTTTCTTAAAATGATACTAACAAAAACGTTGTTCCTTATTTTCATTTACAAGCGTGTTATTCAGTTTATATATATATATATATATATATATATATATATATATATATATATATATATATATATATATATATATATATATATGTATATATAAATAAAAAGGAAAGAACAGTAAGATATAAAATCCGGTGTTCTTATAGATATTTTTATTTTTACACAATAGTGCTCTATGTAAATTTAAATTTACAGAGCATTAATATTATAAATTAATAGATTTAAAATATGGTTTTACCGCTACACAGTGATGACCATGTTTCAGAAATGGAAGCTAAAGCCCCTGAATTTAATTTTGTTATTAAACCAAAGACATTAGTTCCATTTCCTCATCAAGCGAATTTTGGAGTAACTTACTTTTTAAAATTTACGGTTGTTAACGGCACAGGAAAGATTCATAGTTTGAGGGTTTCCAAGGTTACCGATAAATCCATTCATCTAGACAAGGGGTGGTAGAGGGTTCAATTTTTAATTTTCGTTGTCTCAGTTTGAACCCTCTACCACCCCTTGTCTAGATGAATGGATTTATCGGTAACCTTGGAAACCCTCAAACTATGAATCTTTCCTGTGCCGTTAACAACCGTAAATTTTAAAAAGTAAGTTACTCCAAAATTCGCTTGATGAGGAAATGGAACTAATGTCTTTGGTTTAATAACAAAATTAAATTCAGGGGCTTTAGCTTCCATTTCTGAAACATGGTCATCACTGTGTAGCGGTAAAACCATATTTTAAATCTATTAATTTATAATATATATATATATATATATATAAAATGAAATGAAGAGGTTATAATGGTTCCAACGAGAGAAAAGTGTGTATATTAAAAAGAAGAGAGGTACCGCAAACTTTTTTGGTTGTAATGTGGTTTTTTAAAAAAATATTATTCTTTATTTTTCATAGTTTTACATAGTTTTACCATAGTAAAACTATGTAAAACTATGAAAAATAAAGAGTAATAATTTTTTTAAAAACCACATTACAACCAAAAAAGTTTGCGGTACCTCTCTTCTTTTTAATATATATATATATATATATATATATATATATATATATATATATATATATATATATATATATATATATATATTGTATTGGGCAGTAGATCATTATTTAACCATATATTGTTAAATGTAACAGATAATGAATATCAATGATGTCTGATCAGACATAACAGACATTCATTGTCTTTTATATTTAACGATATATATATATATATATATATATATATATATATATATATATATATATATATATATATGTCATGACAATGTTATTGTAATATTTATGACCTCATTTATAAAGTGGCCTTGTGCCAGACTAATCTAATCTTAAGAAATACACACGCACACACATACTCGTACTCATTCCAAAATATTTATATGTGTATATTTATACATGAGTATATCCTTAGCATAGTCCGACACAAGGCCAGTATATATATGAAACCTCTAACACTTCATTGTAGTTCATGAACACAATAAATATCATAACATTCAAAACCGCTTACGACTGAAGAAAAAGCTGTGTGGCACGCCTTCAAGGAAGCGAGTAATAAATGCAGTTTAATCTACTCTTCCCGTTGAACCGAATTCCCTTGTATTTCCGATTCTAAAGATTTTTCCATTTAGCCCTCTCCATCCATCCATCTCTCTCCCGATCCCCACACAAAAATATAAAGCCATTGATATTTCCCCCCACCATGTTTACCTCTAATATTCTGACCTCCGATGCGTAAAATCGTTTATTTAATTTGACATACATTCGCACTTATTGACCCCGACAAAATGTTATTCAGAGAGAGAGAGAGAGAGAGAGAGAGAGAGAGAGAGAGAGAGAGAGAGAGAGGAGAAGATATATAATAGGAAAGAAGGGAAGTAGGGAGAAAAACTAGCGGAAGAAATAAAAAGAGAGGGAAATGAAGAAGAAATAAAAGCGCAAGGCAGGAGACCTATATGACAAATCATAAATAGCTGCGTCTTATACATTGAGAGATATTCGAATCTCTTCCTAAACTGGACAAGAAAAAGTGCCGATATATTTGGATTGTAAAGTTGGTTATAGTATCTAAAACCATTCACTCGTCTGAAGAGGCTAATGAATTATCGTTGTCATCGACGTCATCTCCACCCCTGGAGCTAAAAGATTCTGCTATTCTGCAGAACCGAGGACTATTCTGCATCTGTTGTCAAGGGAGGTAAATGTGGCGGTCACACTTTTTAGAACAGAACAAGTAGAATATAGGAAAATGAAGACAAAAATTGAGAATTTAGCGTACATTTTACAAAAGACAAAAAAATAAAGAATTTTTGATAAAATTGAACATGTATGGAATTGGCTGCGTGGAGGGTATCTGAAGAAGCAAAATTAATTAATATTGATGTCGCTACAGAGAAATTCTGTAAAGAAACACTTGTATTAATTTCAAGATAGGGCAGAGAAAAATAAGAAAGTTTAGATCATGTGGGGAATATATATATATATATATATATATATATATATATATATATATATATATATATATATGTGTGTGTGTGTGTGTGTGTGTGTGTAATCAAAATATGTTGACAATATATATTTTATTAATGTATTAAGGCTCCGTCAGTTCGTATTGGGCTCTCAATTTGTTTTATATTTAAAGCTTTTTTGTATATATATATATATATATATATATATATATATATATATATATATATATATATATATATATATATGTGTGTGTAATTTGGCAGCAACTTTTCTTTCAAACATGTAGTGTTGAATGTTAAATATATATATATATATACTAGTTGTAATCTTATGAATATAAAGAAATTATACTTGTACGGAAAATCTTAGGTGCATTGATTTGCAAATAAACAAACCAATACCAAAGGGAAAAAATGGTACAAAAAAGAAAGAACAGAGAACATGGACGTCAGCCGAAGACAATCGTCTAGCATCCAAGTTCAGAGTCCAAAGAAAAAAAACCGATACGAGTAAGTAAAATAAATAAATAAAGTTCTCGATACGTTAAGTAGAGAAAACCTAAATTATATCTAAAGAGCCAGACAAACCTACCTAGGTTTCACCTAAGCGGATCGTCAGGGATTTCTGGCTAAAGAGGTAATGTGGGAACGGAATATACAGCCTACAACCCAAAAATCATGACCACGTGACCAAAATACAAGAAACGCAAAAGGAAAAGAAAAGAAAAAGAAAGAAGAATTTTAATTTTAATTTATATATATATATATATTATATTTAATTATATTATATTTTAATTTATATATATATATATATATATATATATATATATATATATATATATATATATATATATAGCCAAGAACCCAGAACAAACCACAACATTCAACCCCAAAATTCAACAAATAGCTTTAATCAATGACAAATAAACAAATATATAAGATAAAAAATAAAAATGAAAAATAAATAAAAACAAGGAAAACAATTTGACCCAAATAAATAAGCAAATAAACGACTTCCGGTAAATGACCGCCATAATAGACTACCAACAATAAGCTATATAAACAAATTTTTAATACGTTAATAAAAAACACCGATCAAAATAAAAAATAAATAAATAAATATATAAGATAAAAAATAAAAATAAAATTAAAAAAACAAGCAGAATAATTTGACATAAATAAATAAACAAACAAATAAGCGACTTCCGGTAAAAGTAACCGCCAAAATAGACTACCCACAATGCACCACTGACCCTTATATATAAATAGCCGAGAAAAATAACAGTACTAGTTGCCTGACGATTGCACTAGCATGAAACAGACTGTCGCCTCTAAGTGTTGACTTCTATGTTCACTTTTATATTTACACACGCTCTATCTGTGATATTGAGCACTTTACCACATAAATATAGCACACTTTAAGACTACATTTCTTTATATATATATATATATATATATATATATATATATATATATATATATATTGATGGATGTTTCATTAGATAATATAGACAAGTTTTGTCTATTTATTTTAAGTAAATTGCTTTCATATTGTCTGATAAGCTTAATAACATTATGATTGAAAGACGAAAGGAAAAGATTTCCAAGCAACGACACACTTGCGTATATGAGACGCGGAAGCGAAAATCGCACCGCAGCTCATGACGTCACACATGACCACGCGAGAGGAAAAACGAGAAGTATTATGTATGGGAAGCCATTGGTATAAAACAATGGTTTCTGTTACCAATTATAGGCATTTAAGAATATTCGTGTAGATTTCATAGTTTATTTTGTTCAAGTTAGATTTCAACTTTGATAATGGCTTATGTAAGCCGAAAGCTTAGATAGGATTAAAAAATATGTATCAATATGGTGTTTTTCTTTCATCTTTCAATGATAATGTAATTAAGCTTATTTGCTTATCAGACAATATGAAAGGAATTTACTTCAAATAAATAGACAAAGTCCACAAGTCTTTCTTTGTAAGTATTCTGCTTTTGAAATGAAATTAATCTTTCACTCGCCAGTAGTTTAACATCGCCCGAGGAGACACATTTATAATGTTGAAACATAATTGCCATTATGTAACGATTTTTAACATGTTTTAATATCTTACAACAAATAATATTTAGCTCTGCTATGTATTTAGCCCTCTTAAAAAATGTTACGTACAGTGGAATTATACTCCATTTTTTCTCATTTTTACCTGTATATATATATATATATATATATATATATATATATATATGTGTGTGTGTGTGTGTGTGTGTGTGTGTGTGTGTGTGTGTGTGTGTGTGTGCGTGCACCGGCCTTTGTGTGTGGGATTTTTAAGTTTCTTTAGTTTACTTTTCTTCTTAAATAAAATGTGTGTAGATGGTTGTACAAGCATTTGTAACTAGCTTTAAAATCCACCAAATAGGTCGGTTTTAAGCTAGCTCCTGTGGTGGTGCTCTTCATTGGGCTTTCATCACATTAGGTAGGAAGGTGTAGATGCCATTGGCACAGAAGAACTCAAAACTGATCACTGCATTTAAGTATTGCATTAATATTTAAGCTTAACTTTTAAAAGTTCAGTGATAATTCTTCTGTCACTACTTAATTTGATGTACGTAGGTCCTTACTTTCCGTACAAGCAATTATTTTTATTTAATGGGTGACTTTCGCTGGAATTAATGTCGATTATTCCCAAATTTATTTCCAAATTATAAAAATTGTTATCGTAGAAAATTCGTCGCAATAAAAAAAAATCACGTAATCGCCGAGAACAATCGCAGTAATGAACATTTAGGAATCCAAAATTTTAGGATTGCGGGTCCGAATCCGACCCGGAACTTTTTAATTTGCTCACGGAGTTGGCCTCATTCCCAAATGGTATATGTTGGGCTACAGCTTCTAGGAGTAAAATTGAAAAGGTGTGACACAGTTACACAATGATATTCAAATTTATTATATAGATTGCGCGCTTTCAACCAAATCTCTGGACATTTTCACGATCCAGATTTATGTAGACATATCGTCATGAACATATTCTTATACTTCTCGCAGCTCGGTGTTGGCTGATGTACTTTTGGCTGACTCTATCGCCATTTGACTGGTAAACAAGAATCATTTGTTGAAAGCATTTGTTGAAAGCATTTTAAAAATACCAACAAAAATGCCAAAACGTTTACGTTAAAATTTATAAACCTGACAGCTTAGAGTTTTGTCGTTATCCTGAGAAAACATTAAGACTCTGGAGGCTTTATGCTGATCCGGGTAACTTTCTGCTGGTAAACATCGGATCTTATGACGTAGAAGATACTTTGTTGTCTCTCACCGATGTTCACATAATTGAAGACCAGTTTCACTTCTTCATGACAACAGTCTTTTACAAAAGCATTGATACCACTTGCTACACTTTTTGGGTTTCAAATTGAACTCAATTCGCTATTTGTAATACAATCTTGATTCTTTGGCTGAAGACGGCGTCTTTGATAAAAATCATTATTGTTAGAAGCATTAGTTACATTTTTGAGAGCTCTGGCCGTGTCGTGTGGCCTTGTGCAGGACTACGATAAGCGTAATACTTGCCTAAATTGGGTCAAGTTCGTATGTCAAAGGTTGTAAAGCGACACAGCGAAGAGAAATACTTGATCAATTCAAGGTTGGTGTCACACGATTCATCAGTTAACAGATGGACATCTTCTGGCATTTCACACACACACACACACACACACACACACACACACACACACACACACACACACACATGAATAAAGACAGAAGTAAACTTTTCTTTACCAACGCGTTTCGTCCTCTGCTGACATTATCAAGATAAATGTAAGGATTTATTTTCTAACATGTATTTATTTATAAAAATGAGTAAAATATAGTAATTTTTAAAGTTTTTTTTTTATCTGATATTATTTCTTATTATAATAAACGTTATTTATTGCAGGTCGACTTATATATGATTAGATAACCTCCAAAGATTCGCTAAAAAATGACAATACATGATAATTTAAGTTATTATAAAGAGAAAAGACCAAAGGACTTTTTTCTTATATAAATTGTTTTTAATACTTTTTAGAACATTAAAAATTTTGTTAAAAAATCCTGTTTCTTGGGTGATAACATTGTACAATAAAAATAGTATAGCAGATTTTCGCGTTTTCTTGCAATGCAAAAACACTGATTTAGAAATTCTTGCAAAAAATCAGATATTTGTCGGATTTTAATGAAACATTTAGAACTTATTAAACAATGAATTCAATTATCCTTGAAAGCTTTCTCTGTTAGAAAATCTTTGTAAAAATTCTTTTTACATCTGGTAACCCCGAGTTATTTAATTTTATGAAGTTTGGAGAAATTATTTTTTGTAGCAATTATTGTTTATATTAGTTATAAGGACAAGTACTTGGAGAATTTAAATCATTCTTGCTCAAGCAGGAATCTCAGTTACAAATGTCTAATCTAAATCGTAAAATAAAAAATGCAATAAAACTAAAACATTATTTAATTAGAAAAGCTTTATGTATAAAATATATTATGAACACTATTGTCTTGAATAAAAATAAAAAATTCATTATTCATTGAAAATAAAAATTGATGAATAGTGAATTTTATAAGCATTATTTAATTTCTTTTTTTAATTTTTAATTAGAATAATTTATAAACTTTTAAATATTTTCAAATTCTGTATTAATTTGTCGGGGTCAAACTAATCATTTTCTCACAGACGAAACGTCGTAATTCCCTCACTGGCCTATGGCTATTCCTTTGGAACGTGTTACTTCCAATAGTTCTAACCTTCCCGGTTAAGACCGGCTATGCCACATCCATTGTAGCGAAAAACCATCATTCCCTTCGTATTCCATTGGTGAGATGCCAGTTCAACCCGAGAAGCTTTTTCCAACTTGCTTCCGCCATTACTTCAACCGTAACTTGTTCAAGTCTAGGGTTAACCATTGTCGTCCCCACATATCCTCATAAACTATACCTCTTACGCTGTAACCCTCTACCTTGACTGGCTCTTGGGCCTTGTATAGGATGAACATCATTGTAATAATGGCTATAAAGGTGAAGTACCTAAAATACAATAAAATATTACATTGTTTAAAATATTTCCTTAAATTTTTTACATTACTGGGTAGTTAAAAAAATTGTATAAAAGTGGCGTTCACGTTATATTCGTCAAGTAATTGTTGCAGTTATGCTCCCTTACAGAAAAATTCCAAGCATGTGTCTATCGAAAGAGTTGTGAAACCCTCATAAAGACACCCACCATCGCGTTAAAAATACTTTTCAGCGATATTTGAAAGTAAAAGTAATATTTGTTTCAAATCAGATTGATCAAACTTTCGTTTAAATCAGATAATCTCCCTGAAAAAAGGTTTCAAAAAGGTATATTTTAGGTTTTGTAGATGTTTTTAATAAAGTAAATTACGTTGTACTAACAAATTTGTCAGTAGTAATGATTAACGGTTTATTGATAATAAAAAGAAAACTCATTTCAATCAATTTAAATTACTTTTGAAATACAGCAAAGTATTTTGCTTATTGGAAATATTCTATTTAATCGATTAGCTTGGACTTAAAACTAAAATAAAAGCTTCAAGAAGGATTTTACATTAAAAAATGTATTTTAAACCGTATGTATCGCTTTTCTTTAGAGGTGCCTATCAGTAATATTTCTTTAGAGGTGCCTATCAGTAATATTTTTTTGATTACCGACAAATTTATAAAATTCTTACCACTTAGAAATGTATTATAATGATTTATTTTCTCATTGTTTTGAATGAAAGGAATCGGAGAAGATATTTTCTTTAAGTTGCAACATTTTGGTATAAAATGGCAGAAATTATATAAATATTTAGCGGTCGGCATTTGAAATTGACCAAATATCAATTTAAAAAAAAGGGAGAATTTTTAGTAAAATGTGTTTTATATATAATAGCATCTGATACTTTGTTAGCATAATTTGTTGGTGGATTCGAGTGAAAAATGGGGGTCCACCTTGTGTATAAAACAAATTGGCCCAAAATAAACTGTCGACCTATCCACGATCACATACGGAGTTTTTTTTTTTTCTGTTGTTACTTTTGTCCAATACACGTGCCTGTGTATGTGAGTGAATAATGTGTGTGCAAATATTGTAGATTTCTGTGAGAATGGTGTGTACTTAAGCATATGGTTTCTCTTTGAAGTCGTCTTTTGATGCCGAAGAAGATAGAGGCTTGGTTGGAAGAATAAACTGCTTGAGGAGTGTGCACGACACGTTTTTAAATCGGTCTGGCTGTAAATCCACGACTCTCCAATGACCTCTCTTCCTTCTCTGGCCTACTATGTCTTTGTCTCTGTCTGTCGTTCTTTATATATAACTCTCGGCTTAACTCGCTTCGGCAATGTTGTTCGAGAGCCGAAATTTTATTCGATAACCGAGGCATTTTCATCTCGAATTTTCTATTGGAAAACCGATTTGTTCGACATATGAGACGTTCGAGAACCGAGGTTGCTCTGTAGTTCCAGTACTTACTCATTAATGAATGAAATCTATAATGAATAAGTTTTTTATTAGAAAATATTGTGGAAATATTTTTAGGGGATCTGTTACGTCCTTTTCGATATCACGTGACTACATTTTAATTTAGGAGTTTGTTCGCATTTTTTTTTAAGTTATGTAAAGAAAACTTCCCGAAGATGTTATTTCAGTAAACAATACATGCTCTATCAAGTGTGAATATGCCGAAAATCCATCAAGAACCCAACCAAAAATAATTCAATAAAACTTAAAAAATAAGTTGTTATTTTTTAAGGTTGGTGATTGCATTTTAATAAAACACGCCATTATTTTAGATAACTCCACTAATTTTCTATGCCTTATTTTAAAATTAATTTTTATAAATGAAAAAGTATTCTTGAATCTTTCATTTTAACTTTAATTGAAAGCTAAAGTATTGAATTTACTGTTTCCAGTAAGCAAAATACTCTGATCTATTTCAAACAGAAATTATATTGATTAGAATCGATTTTTTAAATTTTTTTCTAAAATAGCTGATTAACGCCTTTTTTTTTTACTTGTCTTTCATCGCAATGTAATTCTCTGTATTAAAACATTGTCCAAAAATAAAATATACTTCTGAAAATTAATTTGTGGAATATAGCTGATTTAATGAATAATTAATCTGATTTAAAAAAATATTATTTACTTTAAGTTTAAAATAACAGAGAAATGAATTTTTAAAACAACCAGTAGCGGTGCTTTTTAACCGACAGCAGCCATTCTTACGTAATTAATGAGTGGGTACAAATCCTGATAATGTGTTGACAGTTTTATTGTTGTCCTACGGAGATTTTATCTGTTAAAACGTAATTAAAAAAATGGCGGATGAACCCCGTTTTTATAATTTTATATAATTTCTAAGTACTCAGTAATCTTAAAAATGATAGAAAATATTCTCCTTAATCTCATTTTAAGAATGTTAACAGTAAATTTACTAGTCATCGCTCTTATTTTCTGATAATGTCGTGTATGGTCGACCATACTTTCAAAAATGGTCACGTTACATTATGTTTTATATCCATAAGGAGAATTAAAAATGTTTTTAAAATTTTGGTGCAAAATGATTTGTATAAAGCTTTTCAATTTTTGATTAGCAAATATAGTTTTAAATTAATAACAATATCACCTAACCGGATGAAACTAATGCAGAATTTAAAAAAATTTATATATTATAAATTGTTATTATTAAAATTTAAAAAATAATAACAATTCTTGTAAAAATTCATTATACATCGAAAAAAATTGTCTTTAATAAACCTTATTTATAAAAGCAATTAAAAGTTTTTCCAATTAGAAAATGTCAGTTTTTTAGCCAAAATGTCGAACGTCCTAGAAAGGATTAAAATTTAATAAAAAAATAAAAACTACTTTGGTCTTTCCTCATAATAATATGATAAACATTTTCACGATAAAACATTGTTTTTATTAAGTTTAGGGCATTTTTTCCTTATACTATCCTGTTTTTTCAGCAAAAAAGGTGGAAGTACTGATATTTTTTTTTCAGACGAGACGGAAAAAATCACACTTAATATTACCTTTAGAAAAATTACTAGTAACTTTTTTAGTGCGATTTTGAAATTGATACCGTTGCTGTTTGTAGCAATTTTTTACTTTTTAAAAAAAATAAAAATCTGTTTAAAAAATAGTAAAACGGAAAGTTTAATACCATTTTTGAGTGAAGTTTTCATCAGAGAATTTATATTTATTTTTAATTCACCTAGTTGCAGATTATTTTTTTTGCATGGAAGTTTAAAAAGAATTAATTCTGAATCAATTGAATATTCTTCCCTCTTGGAAGTGTAATGTGATTAATTCAATTACATTTATATACAGAATAATAAAAAATGACCACATAGGGTACAATTAAGTATTTTATGTCTTCAAACGAGAGAAAATAAGAGAATAAAAGCAAATTCATTCAACTATAAAATTAATATTTATTTAAAAAATGAAACTATTTCTAACGTAGTATAAAATTAAAATGGTAGAACATTTAGAATAAAATATTATATATATATATAAAAATAAAAATAAAGAAGGACTGCTTATAAATAGCAGAGAATACACAACGCATGTTGCCTAATGATTGCGTTTAGCATGAAACAGTCTGTCACCTCCGAGTACTATATATATATGATAGTCGAAACCATGGTTGGCCGGAACTAGTCGAGGAACCTAACTGAAATAATAAAACCCCCAACTTTTAATATACAACTCAGTGTGTCTGAATTTTTTAAATTTTTATTGTTCCATATATATAATCGGTTGTCTAGATATGATATATATATATATAATAACTAGACAACCGATTGCTTCACGCGGGGATCGAAATCCGACCGTTTTGGTATCAGTCAGATATTCGAGCCCCAGACTATTTTCGCACGGCATAGAAGAAGGGAAATTTTAACGTTTTCTATTCGAAATACGTCAATGGCCTGGAGAGCTCAATTCAATTCGGTTGAAGAGCAATGCGTTAATAGCGGCATGTGCCATTATTTTTAAATTTACTCTTTTCTCAAGAGAGCTCAACCAGATTTCCAGGTAGCAAATATAATGTCATCCACAGACAGACTGTTTCGCTGTATCATAACTTTTCTGTTGCTAGACTGCTTCAAGCCGGGATCGAAACCCGACCGATCTGATATCAGTCAGAGATTCTACCCCTAGACTATCGTCGCACGTTTCTATTGGTTATATAAGATTAAAATAATTGATTTTTAAACATAAATACCCTTTTTCTAAATCTTTTCACCGCTGATGTTATGTATTTCTAGAATTTTTTAAACAGTATTTCGTGCGCTTTTTAGGAGAGTCTTTTTTTATGAGAGAAAATTATCAGTTTTGACCTATGACTTCACAGGCTATCGTGCGGAAATTAACGTACTATTCATTATTTCGTTAACAAAAAGTAAGCATTACGTTTCCAAAATACAGTTAATTAACACTTAAATTTACTAATTGACTTTTGAGACAGATTCTCTTGCGTAAATATTGGATTTTAAGAGATTTTTATATTTTTTATTTAGATTTTTCGTCTATAATGCGTTGACGACTGAACGATCCAGTGTTTTTATAATGTCTACAAACTTTATTTACATTCGGTAACGTTCTCTTTTCTTTCAATACGTATTAACTTTAAGCTATTATCTCTTAGATAAAACAAAAATTAACTTCAAAGAAGACATTAAAAGTATTTAAAATTCGTTTTATGTTTTTTCGGAAGTCCGTGCCGGTACCAAATATATATAATTAAATCCATCGCTAAAGTTTTTTTTTCATTTTATCATTCGTTTACCCACCATTAGTTTTCTGTTCAGATTTCTATCTGATACTCTCAATATATAAACGTGACTACATTTCTCTGTGTTTATAGCATGTGACGTTTCTCTTCGCTTAATCTGACGTCAGATCCAATAAATACGTAAGGAAGCTTGTGTTGCACCAATTTTTCAATTTGAGTCTCATTACATTGAATAATCTTGCACCCCTTTTATTGGTGCCGTCGGGAAGTTGATAACTCTAAACAGAACATCACTGACGGTGAAAATATCCCCATGACGAATTTACTGGAACACTGGAAAGGGAATGGCCAGGAGTATTGAATAGAGCGAATGTACATGTATCGCTATTCTGGATAGTGGACGTGACAGAGTTGGTCGGTAGTATTATGCATCTCTTTTCAATGTAATTTATTATTGCAGATTATGTTATTATTTTTGTTTCAGTTGTATATTTTGTATGCCTTTCTTGCGTTGTGGATGAAATGATATGGGTATTGTAGGATTTTGAATGTGCTTTCTATGTATGTTTCTTCTTTAGGTAAATATTGGGGGCTGCAAATTCTTAATGCTCTCAGATAGAAACCTATAATAATTCCAGATTTAGTTTTAGAAGAGTGGTTTGAATAGAAACTGATCAGATCATTTTTGTTTGCATCATTTCATCCACAACGCAAGAAGAAAGGCAAAAAATATATACAACTGAGACAAAAATTGTTAGAGTTTTGGGGTACGTTACGTACTAGTGAGCCAACCAAAATGAGCGGACTCATTTTATAGTTCACCAATAGACGTATTAACCAATCAGAAAGCTCAAAATATTCAATTGGACGTGTATAAAGGCAGCTATGTTTTTTTTTCCAAATATTCAATGCTAACCACCGGGACCTTCGAAGACTGAAGAATTACGGAACAGCTGCAGCTCCTATTGGCAATATAGTCAGATCCAGTAGAGTGTCTGACTCGTGCGTGTTAATCTTTAACGTTGTTTCATTGAACAGATTACGTACTGCGCTGGATTCTATATTTATAGACTACGACGAACATGGTTAACAAAAATAACATAATCCGCAATAATAAATTACATGAAAACAAATGTATGGGCATATTTATCGTTGTGTAATAAGCAAGATTTAACCTGCTATAAACGTACAAGTGTAAGCCATCCGTGAGGATCGAACGCTTTGCACTCGAGAAACGGGATTGCTAATCAACTCATAATGGCAGGCGCCCAGCCTCTTTTGAAAATAAAATCGAAGAAACGAATAGATATTTACTAAACTTAAGTTTGTCTGGCACAAGGTCAGGAACGAGGATAATAATCACTGAGCTTAATTAATTGGTTTGCGGTACATGCTACATTCGTGTTACAGCAGGTCTCGCTCTCTGCGTATTTACGAACAAATAGGGAACTTTACATCCGTAAAAAAATCATTTTCGAAGTATTCCATGTATATGTTCGCTATCACTGGTAACAAAGGCAAACCCATAGTCAAGCCTTCCACCCGTTGGAAGAATGTTGTCTGTACAGAGAACGTTCTCATTTCCATCATGTCATTTATTAAGATGTTAGCACATGAGAACAAATTCTTCAGGAAAGGCAGTCAAGTGTGTCGAGCAGAAGAATCAACACCAGCAATCTCTGCAGCAGGTTAAAGATTTACATTTAGAAATATTCCACAGGACAACAGCCGAGTGGATTAAAGCCTTTTGGTTTGTGAATTAGGTAACACAAATAAGTACGAGTTCAATCACTGGTCACACTTAGACTCAGTGGAGATGAATTATTTATCCCGAAATATGGACAACGGGTCGAGAATAATCTACCCTGTCGATTAAATAAATGATTCAGTTCGAAATTCCCTAAAACTTACCCAGTTCGACAAGCACCTGATGAAGGTCGGAAGCAATAACAGCCGAAACCTTGTGAGAATAACAACAAAGATTACGATTATAGTCTAAGTGTAAACAATTTAAATAATGATAATCCCTCATCACAGAAATTCAGACAGACACTGAAAAAATATCTTAGGAAAACAAATCATTTCATGGCAGAGATTTATAAACGGTGTTTTGAATTTGAAAAAACTGAATTTAATATTAAATAGCTGTGAACAAATCAATGAGATCTGTAAATAGAAAATATGTTTAAATAAAATGGGAATATGTTGGTTTGTTATGTAAGTTTTATGGGGACAAACATAATGCACGTATGTACAAAAATATAGATTTATTATTAAAAATATAGATTTATTATTAAAAATATAGTTTTATTATTAAAAATATAGATTTATTATTAAAAATATAGTTTTATTATTAAAAATATAGATTTATTATTAAAAATATAGATTTATTATTAAAAATATAGATTTATTATTAGAAATATAGTTTTATTATTGAAAATATAGTTTTATTATTAAAAATATAGATTTATTATTAAAAATATAGTTTTATTATTAAAAATATAGATTTATTATTAGAAATATAGTTTTATTATTAAATATATTGATTTATTATTAAAAATATAGATTTATTATTAGAAATATAGTTTTATTATTAAAAATATAGTTTTATTATTAAAAATATAGATTTATTATTAAAAATATAGTTTTATTATTAAAAATATAGATTTATTATTAAAAATATAGATTTATTATAAAATATAGACTAATTATTAGAAATATAGACTTATTAAAAACTATTCAGTAGTTTCGAAAATTTCTTTTTCAACGGGAATTTTTATAGACAGAAATTTGAACTACCAGTGGTGTCACCGCTAAATTGAGTGCTGGCATGCATCTCTCTAGAATTTTTAGAATCTGGATACCTCTTTCAGCGTAATCTTAACCTAAAGCGTAACATATTTCCGATACATTGACAATGCCCTATAAGTATACCCAGACGGTACGCCATTACCAGAAATTGTTGATAGACTAAACAGTATAGAGCATACAATCAATTTCACCGATGAAATCGAAGAAAACTACGATTTACCACATCTCGACATCATGTTAATACGCGCACATAAGGATATTCAAGTGACAGTTTTTCGAAAACCAACATTTAATGATGACCTCATATACTTTTATTCCCATCACCACAATAAAATAAAATCAGACGTGACCATAGGTTCTTATTTAAGAACTGTTAGAATCTGTAGCCCCCAATTCCTGTCCGAAAAAAAAATACATCGAAAACACCTTCAGACTCTCCCAATGCCCGAAATGCAGAGCCTACAAAATCCGCCGAAGAAAAATACAAAAATGTACAAATAATAATAATAATCCCTGCAACCATAAGAAAATGAAATATCTGTAATCCTGCTTACCAACTCCAATAGAATTATCAGGGAGTAAGACTTGTCCAACCGTAAGATAAACTTCATAAAAAATAAGAGATATAGTTAGCATCAAACGAGTCAGCAACAACAACAGAAAAGATGCAGGAATAGACAAAATAGACTGCACAAAATATACATCGGCGAAACATCTAGAAACCTCAAAAAAAGATTATATGAACACCGCAGAGATATTCTGCATATTAACAAATCTAAACTCAATGGGGTTCATGATACTGGCTCTGATCACAATTTTGGCTGTCAGTCTGATCTGAAGAGAAAGGAATTTATTGAGAAGGAAATGCATTGAGAGTGCACTAATCTCACAGTTCTCAAGAGGAAATCTAAGACTGGGGCCAAATGCTATATTACCAATCATCGCAAAGACAATAACAGCACAATGCGGAATATGAATTGGTGCAGAGAAGGACAGGGACCTACTTAGTGTCTACATACCCCATCAGCTTTAATATGTATATATGTGCCTATGTTGGTGTATGTATATTTGTGTGCGTATTTGTGTATGTATATTTGTATGTGTATATGTATATGTGTGTATATGTGTGTGAATATGTATGTATATGTGTGTGTGTGTGTGTGTGTTTAATGCAAAGCAGACCGAAAATTTTCATATATACATCGGCAGTATGAATTGGCTGGATTTTAAGTTTAGATCATATCGTTTTTTATTGTGCGTAGTGTCACCCCAAATGTATACACACGTTTCCGGTGTCTGTTTTTTTAATTTTAATTTTAGGTTCTTCTTTCTTCTCTTACTCCTCTCTCTAAAGCTTTCATACATTTCTCTCTCACATTTGTTTCCCACTCCCACACATACACACTCACTAAAATTTTTGTTTTAAACCCGGAGTTATATTTTCCGATTTCTTTTTGAATTTGTAGGTTTGATGAATTTGATCGTGATTACAATTTCAATGTAATAAATTATAACCATGGGATATTAGTTTTTGAGCCTTTTTTATTATATTCTTACTCTGTCCTGGACAGTGAGTTCTACCTGGATTCTATCCTCTTGGGAATTTATATATATATTTTCTCTCTCTCTCTCTCTCTCTCTCTCTCTCTATATATATATATATATATATATATATATATATATATATATATATATATATATATATATATTATATTAATTGATTTAAAATATGGTTTTATCGCTACACAGTGATAACCATGTTTCGAAAATGGAAGCCAAAGCCTTTGAATTCAATTTTGTTACCAAATTAAAGACAGTAGTTCCATTTCCTCGTCAAGCGAATTTTTGGAGTAACTTATTTTTTCAGTCTACGGTTTTAAAGGCACGTTAAAAATATAAAAAAATGTTTACAAAAAAAACCCAGACGACATACATTTAGCGGATGTCAGAATGTGTTGAAAAATACATCCCTACCCATCTCTAGACATAACCCCGCTTTCAAATGTAACTGTTGACTGATACAATGAAAATTAAACAATTGAACACCCCGCCACCCCTTGTCTAGATGAATGGATTTCTCGGTATCCATGGGAACCCTCAATTATGAATCTTTGTCGTGCCTTTAAAACCGTAGACTGAAAAAATAAGTTACTCCCAAAATTCGCTTGACGAGAAAATGGAACTAATGTCTTTAATTTGGTAACAAAATTGAATTCAAAGCCTTTGGCTTCCATTTTCGAAACATGGTTATCACTGTGTAGCGATAAAAATCATATTTTAAATCAATTAATATAAAATATTAATGCTCTGTAAACTTACATTGAGCACTATTGTGTAAGAATAAAAATATCTATAAGAACACCGGATTTTATATCTTACTGTTCTTTCTTTCTTTATATATATATATATATATATATATATATATATATATATATATATATATATATATATATATATATATATATATATAAGCAGAAATAAAACAGGCATTCCAATGCGACCCATTTTAAAAAACAGCGCGCCCCACTAAAAGAAATAAAAAGAAAAAAATGGCTTATATATATATATATATATATATATATATATATATATATATATATATATATATATATATATATATATATATTGTTGTTTTAGTGTGGTTGTGTGTGCTTCTATGTATGTGTGCATGAGTATATATCTGGGGGAACATATAAGTACAGGTACATACATATAAGAAATAGTAGTATGTATATATATATATATATATATATACGTGTACAAATATACATAAAAAGCTCTATGATGTTTATATGCGTGTGTGTGTGTGTGTTTATATGTATACACAGGTTTATATCGATGGACATATATGTGTACATGTATAAACAAGCAAACGAGATATAATATATATATATGTGTGTGTATTTATATCTGTGTGTATGTTTGTGTGCCTGTGTGGATGGATGTGGGTGTATGTACACGTGTGTACGTATATATATATATATATATGAAGAAATATAGTCTTAAAGTGTGCTATATTTATGGGATAAAGTGCTCAATATCAGAGATAGAGCGTGTGTAAATATAAAAGTGGACATGGAAGTCAACACTTAGAGGCGACAGTCTGTTTTATGCTAGAGCAATCGTCAGGCAATACTGTCGCCTCTAAGTGCTGACTTCCATGTCCACTTTTATATATATATATATATATATATATATATATATATATATATATATATATATATATATATATATATATAGGCGGAAAAGACTCTCTAAGTCTGGACACTGGGAAGTGATATGCTAACATAATTTAATTAGTGATTCCCACTTATCCTAAAAGATCTCCAGGCATTTTCCTCTCACACAGTTTTGTTTTTCTTTCCTTTAAACCCGAGGAAGCCAAAAGAGAGCATACACTTTCCGGCGAAACGCGTCGTTAATGAGCTTTTCAACTTTGTCTTATCGTCTTCAAAACTTTTGTTTTGGATGCATCCTGCAAACACATCTTACTGATTTCTAGATGGTGATTTTCTAAGCCTATCTTAGATGTGGCAGAAGGCCAAAAGCATGGGACACCCAGTGAGGATCGAACTCATTGTACACAGTCGTAATTCTCGTCCGCAATTTCAGGGTTTTATCTCGTATTAATTAAAAACATTGGTCGCAAAATCTGTTTTCATCTGAGATAATATTCACTCGCTCAAATCGTCGGTAAAAAGCCCCTATTTATATTTCAATCTTCAACGGAGTTGAAATAATTTACATTTGCCGCAACACACTCTTCCTAACCTGATCTTATCTGATATTTGCGCCGATGAAAATTTTTTTTTTCTAGTTGAAGCTTCAGAAGAATTAAATTTCGACTATTTTACACTTGCCGCAACACAATCTTCCTAGCATTTCAGGTTCCGTTCTTTAATTTTTTCTGTTACGTTTATTTTGATTTCTTCTTTCTTTCTCTTTCATTTCGTCGTCTCTCGTGTCAAACGCAAATCTTTCGTCTCCCTTGTCTCTCCAATTCGTCGTTCGTTCTTTTTTGCCTCTCCCTCTTTTCCTTTCTCTCTTTTTTAAATATCCCCCTTATTTACTCTCCATTCCACTTTCTCGCACGCCACTTCCGCTGCCCCTGCTTAACAACCAAACATCTTACCCACCTTCATTCCCTTCAACCCCGTCAGACCATAAACACTGCCGCAATCTACAGCCCCTACCACCAGCGTACCACTGCCGTCATGATACCACCATCGGCCCCAACATTACCGTCACCGACAATAGCCATCAGATCACCTCTTACGACGTAACCTTCTCACAAGTAATTTCCTGCAAGGTTCCCATGGTAACGTCTCGTCGCACAAAGCAAAGTTCGAGTAGTGGGTGGTCAGGAAAGAGAGAGAATGAGTAGATATGGTATGTCGAGTAGGGTTGGGGTGACTCGTGCTTGAGTCAACAAAACGCTCCATTCGCCCAGTACAGTTTGTTGTTTGACCGGCCGACGGTGTTAGCCCCGATCGCCAACCTATACGTTCATGCACCCGACCCCCTCTTACTCGGCCTTGTCTTTACAATCCCCTACCTTCACCCTCTGGTTCACTCACTCATCAGACTTATCTTTCTCTTTTTTTTTTTTTTTCTAGACAATACGTCTTCTGTGCTTCTTTGCCGTAGCACGATAGCGCACGTATCGATATCTGTGTACCCGGATAGAGAGGAAAGAAACAAGCACCCCACCCCCATATATAATTAGACCAGTCTGTTATGGATTGAAGCACACTCAAGTACATGAGTGTACGCATGCGCATAGAGCTGACAAACGGTTTGAAAAAAAACAAAAAAACAAAAAAAGCAATATATATATATATATATATATATATATATATATATATATATATATATATATATATATACACATAAATACCAGGCGCCTGGCGTAGAGTGATATTTAAAACTCTTCTTCATTCGATAAGGAATGATATATGTTAGTGGCTACGTACCTGAAACATTATGACAAATATCGAGAGACAAATTCGCAGAGTAGATCAACGACGTGTCTCGAGAAACAATGGCAACAAAAAGGAGACTTATACTTAAGAGACAGCTAAAATATCTGAAAAGATAATGAGGAAAGAAGGCTTGGAAAATTCGATACTCACAGGACAGACTGAAGGTAAAAGGAGGAGGAAAACAAGCACAACTTACCTGGTGAGGTTGAGCGGATGGATGGAAGATCAGGGTTTGGGAGAGATGGCAAAAAGACAGAAGTTATTAAGAGCTACAAAGGACAGAAAATTGTGGAGAGCCATGATCGCCAACGTCATGAAGGGACACGTCACAAAGAAGAAGAAGAAGAAGAAGAAGAAGAAGAAGAAGAAGAAAGTTCATCCTTTTGAATTTCCCATTTATTTATTTTTTTCAGTTCATCCCAAGGCCACTAAGACGCAAGTGGGTACTGCGAGTGAAAGAGAATGAAAAGACATTTCGAAAGGACCGGGAAACCAATCCAAATCAATATAAAAGGGATAATCCTCCTGATCAAACGACCGGCGAGGTGTGTGAATCGGACAATATACTCCTATTGTGTTTAGGTGGAGATGTTAAAAGTATAGAGTTGAAGTAGACTTTAGATGGAACCGGAAACCCAGTGACAAACACGAAACATATATTTCAACTTTGATATAATTTTTTTTCTTATAAAATGTAGAATATTGGAATTAGTTGAACCTTTTTTTTAAAAGAAAGATTTGTACATATCAAGAAATTAGTGTCGGGTGGATGCGTGGGTAGTGTAACAGTTAACAGCCCGAAAAGAGAAATCAGTGAGCTGAGGTCGAATCCCGTTCGCTACGTCCACTTTCGCACAAAAATGTGTGAATCCATCTCTTCTTCTGATTATGCATTAAATAGCAGGGTAGACTGGGCTTTCTAGCCTTGGTTGGCAACTCATCTAGAGATTGTGCGCGTCGAGAACCGACCAAGTGGATGTATCAGCCCCCCAAAATTGTGACTTGTGCTGCCGAATAATTTAAAAGTTTTAAAGTTGATCCTGAGTGGGGAGCCGTTCCGCACCATGTGCCTCTTGTAGCCTTCTGTGATTAGTTATCAAGAAGACAACCTATCGCCCTGAGTCGGACTACGTGCCACTTGCAAATCTCGAATGCGTGCAAATTAGTCATCTAGCTCATGCCATAGGGCCTTGTGCCAGACGTAACATAAAATTAGGTGTCCATCGTTGATTGGTGGCAAGCAATTTAATCTGGGAGAATTGTGTACCATTCTTATGTACTTGTGCCAGACTTAAGGCATATCGACAATTAATGAGTCAAAAATAAGAAAGAAAGAAAAAAAACATGGAATAAATAAAGATAAAAAATAAAAACAAAAAACAAAATCCAGATTTCCAAGAAGAAAAAGTATTAAAAAAAAAGCTATCAGTCGGCAGGATTCGCCGTTTCCCGCTTTTGCTATCTTTCCCTCAGTGTCCGCTCCCTTGTGACATTGGTCCAATTAGAGAAGGTCGAACGATGTTTGAGTTGAGCGCTGAGCCGAATAATGGGCGATGAAGAAGCAATACAACATTCTATTTTCTGCGCATCAAAACCACTTTTAATCCTCTCATACGTTACCCAGCATGCACTCGGCGTATTACGCTTCGCTCGTGATGAGAAAGGCGAATAACACCCCAACCTCGATGCATTGATGCGGGTTCATGTTTATGAATAATTATGTGCCGACAGAGAACCTCACATAGTGAGTCGGCCGTAGAACGTTTTCACAAACTGCTAAAATAGACTCGATGTCACGGTGGAGCTGAAGTAACACGACCCAGGGGAATGAAAGTTTAGGAGTCTTTTCAAAACTTGCTCATATTGGAAAGTTCTCTTCGAGAGATCTTTGTAGAGAACATCTGCAAACCTCGACAATCGCTACGTATAAGTGCGAGTCTGTGTGTATGTGTGTGTATGTATGCGCGTGCGCGTATATGAGAGAGAGAGAGAGAGAGAGAGAGAGAGAGAGAGAGAGAGAGAGAGATGATATATAAATCCATCTTGAACCACGAAGCAATTTGCAATAAAAAGGATATCTGGATAACTGGATAAAATCCTTCCGCTGTTTTGATTTTTAATCCTCAAACTGTGTGCTTTATAAACAGATGTTTAAATAGAGATCAGCGGATATGAACGATTGATGAGTTAAACATTTTTCCAACGATACGGACATCATTTATTCATAATTCAAGTTTAAATGAGTAATTGCCAACTTTAGGATTCACGACATTTACAATTTTCTAGGGTTCAGCAGATTACTTCTTTTCCTGGAGTATTTGTCTGAAAATAAAACTAGAAGAATAACCTACAGATATCGCTTTGCCTTCAGGCAAGAGGAGAAAAGAGGCGAAAAGGTGACAACTTGGGGCAAAGATTATACAAATCCCCCCGTGTTTCAAGGATTATCAGACTGTAAAATAATATGAAATTTAGGAGACTAATTTTAGTTCTTTTTTCATTATTTAATATTGGGATTTAACCCTTTGCCTGTCCAGAGCATTTTCGTGTGGACTATCCAAAAGCAAATGCTTGTTTAGAGATTTATAACTATTGCAAGGCAACCCAGCTTCTTTGGCAAATAGAATATGCCGATATATAGTGTTTCACATAATAAAAACCTTTGCATCACATGTGATACACAGAATGTACAAATCATAAGTTATTTACACTGCACTCTGTGCATCACACGTGATGTAAATGTTATAGCCATTTCAATAAAGTGGAAAAATATATGTCTTTCATTTGAGAATTATCAGTCAAGTGTCCTGTGGTCATATATCGTGCCCAAAACATTTGATTAGTCCTTTCCTCAGACGTCCTGCTAAATAGTAGCCATTTCTTAAGCGTCATTAGGCTTACCACTATTTTAAGGTCATGGCTCGGGTGCACTACATAGGATGCACGGACGTGGAGATCACATGTCGTGTACATCACATCTGATGCGTAGCGCAGGCAAAGGGTTAAGAGTTAACATTTTATTTTTATAGTTCTGCATATAATTAAAGAAAAATAAACCGAAAAATACAACCTTAACCCTAACCCTAACCTTATAAAATGAATTTTCTCAATTTTAAAAATGGTTAGCATTCACGTTCTTAATAATTGTTCTCGTTCTTGAAGAATCAATTAAGTGTTGGATTTTTGTGCATAGCATTTAAATTTGTTTTAATTTTTCATCCATCAGGAAAATTATTCAAGTTTCCAGCAAATATCCAAATCTATCTATCTATCTATCTATCTATCTATCTATCTATCTATCTATCTCTCTCTCTCTCTCTCTCTCTCTCTCTCTCTCTCTCTCTCTCTCTCTCTCTATATATATATATATATATATATATATATATATATATATATATTATTTATTTATTATAATTTTATCATATAGACAAAACCATTTTACTCACAACAAAGATGCAACTTGGTTTCAGTGCATTTTAACTGCACATCTACGGGTGAGGGTCGAAAATGGTTACGAACGATCCTGTTTGTAGGCAAGCCCAGATCGTTCATAACCATTTCCGACCCTCATCCGTAGATGTGCAGTTAAAATGCACTGAAACCAAGTTGCATCTTTGTTGTGAGTAAAATGGTTTTGTCTATATGATAAAATTATAATAAATAAATAATTATCGCTCTACTACCTGTATCGAGCTCTTTTTTGAATTAACGCTGCGAACGTTAGAATTTATATATTACTTTCGTTCTCATCGCATCGGATATATATATATATATATATATATATATATATATATATATATATATAGGTACCTTCACGAGATCGTTAAAAAAGAGTATAGCATGACGAAAAAGACGGCAAACTTGACGAAAACAAAACTTTATCATCTAAATATTTATGTTATTATTAAAAGGAAAGATCAAAGTATTTTTGAGGTATTTTTTTACATTTTTTAATTGTTCTTAGCACGTCCAAAATTTTCGTTAAATATCTTGTTTTTTTTAGTCAGCAAAATTGACAGATAATCGATTATGACAGCCATTTTTACCAATTTATAAAAAACAAATGAAAATCACAGTTTGAAATTTTTCAAAAATCAATCATAATTTTTCAAAACTTATTTTAAGAAAATCAGAAATTATAATGTTTATTTGAAATATTTTGAAGCAAGCTTAACTTACTTTCTGCGCCGAAAAGACGTAGTTTGAAAATAAAACAAAGCAGGTCATAACCTTTCGCGTCACTTGACAAGGTGACGAAATACATTCGTGACGTTTTGATAGCTTACGTGAGGATAATTCCTTCTACGGAAGGAGAGATGTGAAGTTATTTAGATTTAAGTGAACAAATTGTTTACCTCGTTATTTTTAAGGAAAACTTTCAGCGCTCTAATTTTTTATTTTTTTTGTACTTAGCTTTCACCTTTACGTTTACGATGCTTTATGGAAAATATATAAAGAAATTAAAATAAGACTGTTGATAGCGAGATTAAATTTCATAAGAAAGGTATCTAATTAATTTATAAGTACCTTTCTTATGAAATTTTATCAGAAGTGTACATAAAATACAAATTTAAATTTCATAAGATGATACTGATACTTGTAGGTACCGTTCTCAGTTGAAATTGAAAAATGAAATCAACTTCTCCACACGTGTTTCGCAAAAATAAATCTATATCTCAAAAGGACAGGAATCGATTCAGGCCGGTAAATGTTATTTAATACTGTTTATTATAAACAGAGCATTTACTTAAATATTTGTATCTATAAAAAGAATGTATAAACATAAAAATGTCTTTAAATAATTGTCGGACTTTGTCCATTTCATAATGTGTGACGTCAATTGTTTACATTTGATACGCCATGAGCAGTTATGAATGTACGTGAGAGATTCATGAAAGATTTTAGTTTAAAGACAGTAAAATCGACCTTGCTAACTGTGGCCAAATCGGTTATAGGCACGTCAGGCTATATGACGGTTCCGTATCGGATACAAGTTCAATTCCTGTCGGAGGACGAATATTTTCTATAAAGATTTCTCGGACATTCAGACCGGTAAATGTTGTTTAATACTGTTTATTATAAAACAGACCATTTACTTAAATATTTTTATCTATAAAAAGAATGTATAAACATAAAAATGTCTTAATATATATATATATATATATATATATATATATATATATATATATACCACCAAATATTTGCTTAAAAAATGAGCATACTTGACGAAAAAATACATTTTGTGAATTTGACATAAAAATTGTTAGTCTGATCAAAGGAGAAACCAACTCACTTCGACGAAAATAATCTAATATCCTTACCGAAAAGCAGTACAGGTTTCGATCGGTCCGATCCACTGCTGATGTCATAACTACAATTCCTCAAAGAAACAGTGAGGCACTAGACAACAAATACCCCTCAAAAGCAATAGCTTTAGATATTTCAAATGTCTTTGACAAATTGTGGCACACAGGACTATTGCTCAGGCTCTCTAGCTATGGAATCACGGGAAGAAACTTTTCAATAATCAATTCCTTCCTAACTTGTAGTCAGCTGATGGCACTTGTTACCGGCCAGTCCTCCGGGACACTAGCAATGAACGCAGTTGTTTTTCAGGGACCAATTCTTGGACCAACCCACTTTTTACTTTACATAAGTGTATGCTCCGATCATTTGTGAATATCTATGCTGATGACACAACGGTGTATGGGTTCACCTCCAAAGCTCATTATGACCAGAGATTTGCAACTGATCTCTCGTCCAGTCTAGATCTAACATCTCAGTAGGGAAAAACTAACTGGTTATATTCAGTACCTCAAAAAACAAATTAGTTACATTCCATCATCAAAGATCGGACCCTGAACGATGAATGGACGTTCCCTCGGGGAGACCCCCGTCCCTTGAGCGACTATTGAGTTTCACTCGACTCAGACCTCAAGTAGAACTTGTACATACGATTCATCGCTAAGGCTGCTGAAAACATGGTCGGTCTCCTGTACCTTTCCAGCAAGTAAGACTCCTGACTTCTCCTGCTACCCTCTATCTTTACAAGAGCCAGGTCAGGCTTAAAATGGCGTACTGTTCTAATATTTGTACGTGATTTGCCCATTCCTCATTTTCCAGTCTCGATAGAGTCCAAAAGCGTCACCGTGTCCTTGTGGGGTATAAACTATTTTCCACATTACATATCTCTCACAGACGAGATGTAGACAGCCCGTTACTGCTTTATCGCTACTTCCATGAAAAGTGCTCAGACGAACTACATTCCTTAGTTCAACTAGTTCTAGACTTCACGGATAGTATCCGCCATGCGACACTCATAGTAACGAACCAGTCTCATCCTTCCGTATTCTCCTGGTGAAAATTTACGTTCCACTCGAACAGCTTCTTCCCATGAGCCACTGCTCTGTGGAACCGACTCCCAAGAGAATGTTTTCCTGATCACTACAATCTTAATCTGTTCAAGTTTAGGGTTAACTATTCTCTTCTCCACCTATCCACATAATCACCTATCAACAATGCCACTTACCCTGTAACCCTCCACCTCGGGTGACTGTCAGTGGCTCTACAATTGCTTTTATACTTGTTTCATTGAATGTGACTGAAAAGAAATCTTTTTGGTGCAGACAATGGACTAAGAAAACGTGGAGACTGTTCGTAGTAATGAAGGTTCCAAGCTCTTTCCGTTAATTCATTAAGTATTGTCAAGTCTTTCCTTTTTAGTAAGTTTTCGTAAAGAAACACCAACACGCAACTACATGTTATATAAAATTTTACAATCTTTTTTTTATTATACAGCAATAAATAAGAAACGAAAACTCATATAAAAAATAATTAAAGGGTAAATAAATAATACAGTAGACTAAATTTTTTTATTGCACTTTCTTTTGAGAAAATTACTAATCCGTATTCTTTAAATAAAAAAATCTGCAATACTGAAACTGGACTGGTAATAAAAATGACATGAACAAAATTTAATGTGTTGAACTTTGTGCATGTGAGACTCAAATTGTAAAATATCTTGCCAAAGATATATGTACTAATTTTGGTTTAAATTTAAACTGTAAAAAAAGGGACTCAAGTCAGATGGTCTTAAAACCCGCCTACATAAAGTTGGCAAATAGTTGTGGTTTAAAGAGATACATATTGTGCTTCTTAACTGCTAGCGATACTAAGTTAAGACTCCAAAGTATCGAATTTCGGATTCAAATCAGAGCCGATTTGTTGCTGTTTAAGAAGTCTGGCTTACTAGACAGAGAGAAATGGTTTCGGCGGTGATAGGGAAGACGTTGGCTGGTTGGTGCGAGCGGAACTTGCACAAGGTATCTGCCGATCCGGGTAACATACAGAGAATTTTGAACTGAACCCTTTAATCAACAAGAGTATATTATTCTTTTTACATTGTTCATGTCCAGCGTCTTCCGTATCGTATTTATTTCCAGGGATATAATCTCGTGTAGTTCTTATTCTTACTACTGATTGCACTTCCTGTTTTCACTGAGTTGAAGTATACACCTCGCAGCCCACGGATTAAACTGGCAATTATTATGTCAACAAATTCCCGAACCAACGTTTTAATCCACAAGGCTATTTTCTGTAGAGAACTTGGAGCCTTAAACCTAACCTGCCTCTGCAGTTATCATCCTTGACTTCACTCGCCGAAGCTTTTTTTTCACAGCTGCTACCGCTGCTGTTGAATACTTGCTGTCATTTTCTTTCTTTCTGTCGGTCTTTCTTTCTTAGCCGCTCCAATATCGTATTTATTTCTATAGTAGGCCTACTAAGTGGCTCCTCCTAGCATATCATATGCACTGATTCTGTCAGACATCTAACGCTCTAGTGTTCTTTCTTGTCCAGTATTTTCACTTCATTCCAAAGGAGATGATGACTGACCTTTTTCCTACATACATGATCAGCCATGCCCACTTTCAATGCTTCAGACCTCACTTACTTTTAAGGTGCGGTTTATTTCACCTTGATATTCTTCGCCACAACTGCAAAGAGTGGAATACAAACAGTTCTTGTCCATTTTCTTGTCTGTGTTGAGTTTTATTCGGTAGAGATTTATCCGTAGTTTGGTGTTGCTTCTGGATATTGTTCTGATGTGGTATGGACCGTAGATCTTCTGAGTTTTCCCAATAAACCTTTGACGTAAGGTGGACAGATCAGGACAATTTTCTGGTCTTGCTTCTTGACTTTTCTGGAGACGATGATGTTATGTTTGCAGGGTAGTTGTTGTTATTCGGGTGCGTTGGACGCTGATCATTTCCCATTGGCATATGTCTGTTTATGATTCCCCCCCACCGTTGATGTAGACATTGGAGGATCCCTTTCTTCACACTGTGTAAATAGTAGGAATTGAAGTTGAGATATTGTCTGGTGAATGTTGGCTTATGATATTTCTTGATTTCTTGAACCCATTCTTTGTGAGAGATGTAATACATCCAAGAAGAATCGGTGATTATTATTTTCATCTTCCTTTGTTAACTAGATCGAAGGCCTTATTGAATTCACATGGTCCTGTAGTATTTCTATAGCTTCCTTGTGAGTCCAGAGTATGAAGGTGTCATCTGCAGTGGGCTATATGTTTTTAGCCACCCTTGATTACATCAATTTTGGCTTGTGTAATAACATCGCTTTTTTCAGACAATACCGTGTTAGTATCAAGCTACTCTCATCTATGAACGATAATTAACTTATATCTTGTAATAAAAGTTCGCGGAAGTAAGGAAATTGGTGAACTTCAATGAGGACAAATAATAGGATGGCATCAGTGTGGCAAGTCAAATAGAGAAATTGATAGGTTTTTCCAGGTTAATCATCAAACGGTTAATAATATTGCCAAGAAATTTAATGAAGAAGGCCATTGTCGCGTGGAACAACATTCAGGAAGATCAAGCATCGTGTCTGAGTGAACGAAAAGGGCGCTGAAGGGGGAAGTCATCAGAAACCGTCGTCAGAGCGTGAAAGATGTCGTCAACAGCATGGAAATGTCGCCATATGCAGCGAGAAAGACTCTGAAAGAGCTTGGCTATCAAGGAAGAGTTGCAAAAAAGAAGCCCCTGATTTCAGAGGTTAACAGGAGCAGGCGTATGGACTGGGCTAGAGAATTCGAGAGCAAAGATTATGAATTTTGGCAGTCTGTAATTTGGTCAGATGAAAGTAAATTCTGCCAATATTCGATTTCGAGACAGGTTTATGTTTACAGAAATCAGAATGAGACTTGGAACACTGAATGTCTGCAGGCGACCGTGAAACATGGAGGGATTTGAGTAATGGTGTGGGGCACTGTTTGCTTTGGATGGAAATCTGATCTGATTCTTGATGACGAGCAGTTGAATGCTCTAAAATACTGTCAAATATTAGAGAAAGGACTACTCTCACTATTTGAAACCAATCAGATTGACAAGAATGTCTATCTTTTTCAAGAAGATGGAGCGCCATGTCATATGAGCAAAGTAGCAAAGGCCTGGAAGGAATCGCAAGGAATGAAGTCATTGTCATGGGTAGCCCAAAAGTCTTGATATGAATCCAATAGAGCCCGTTTGGGAGCACCTTGACCGAAGACTTCAGGAGCGTGCAACCAAAATCACGTCAGTGGCAACCCTTTAAGAAACATTACTAAAGGAGCGGCAAAATATGGATCAGAAGATTGTTGATAACTTAATCAAATCCATGAAAAATTGAATACAATCACTGAAACTAGCAAATGAAGAACCTAATCTATATTCCAAATACTGTTTATTTATGTTGAGTTGGAGTTACACAAGCTTTGAAATTGGATGTAGTTTATTTCTCCTGGCTAAAAACGTTTCTTAGGCCACTGTACGTATGTCATAATATTGACTTTAGTGATACCGTTCGTAAAGCCATTTCTTCAAAGCCTTCCATGTATATGTTTCTGCATCAGGGATAACAACGGTGAACCAATAGCCAAGCCTTTTTTTGTTGGTATATGCCACACTCTGGTTGGAAGAATGTTGTCTGTACACATAACGTCAACATTTACATCACATTATCTATTGGAATGTTAATACGTTCTCCCAGGGAGAGTTCTGATCCAATCATTTTCGAGCCAATGCCAGAGCCTCATCTGTATGAAGTCTGCTTACCACGTACAAGCTTACCATCCAATTGCTGTGGATAGGAGCCTTTCGGTTCAATTTCACAAAGTGTTCTGAGTTTCTAGCATAGGACAAGGACGTCCCTGCAAGTTCGTTGGCTATATCAACGAGGAATCTATCCCCAAAGTAGTCTAACCGGTCTTTCGACGTGTTAACCCTGGTTTTAAACCTTTTATGAAAAGACGAGATTTCATCTCTATTTGTCAAACTGAATCATTTTTTGAACAAATCTTAAATCCCGCGAAGTATGTGAATTTACCATATTTCTCAACTACTTTCAACAGTCGAATGAATAGAAAATACTCGGGATAAGTTACTTGACTTTTCTCCTTCACTCCCACAAAAAATATTTTACTGTCCCCATAAGAAAAATTATTGTAGATAACACAATCATTCTCAGAACATCAAATAATAAAAGATGTTTTAAGATAATTGAAGCACTTTACATGACATTGTTTCAGACAAAACATCAACCATACTCTATTTGACAACGGGAGGAACGTGTTTTTGAGCTAGATTATATATAAGAAAAATTAAAATGAAAAATTCCCAGCATCCTTCATTCGTGCGCATGTGCAGTCGTATCAACATAACAAATTTCTTCCGGTGAAATCCTAAAGAACGAAACGTGTCTAACGAAAACTGTTCTGTTTTTACTTTGTCATACATATTTCTCCAGTACTGGTCTTTTTTCTATAAAAATATATATCCTTATTTCTTTTATATCTATCTATCTATCTATAAATATATATATGTATATATATATATATCTTTGCGCGGCTGTGATAATATGTGTGCGTGTGCATATGTATATAAACACACACACACACACACACACATATATATATATATATATATATATATATATATATATATATATATATATATATATATATTGTCCCTATTCTGGAATGTGTTTGCGTGTTTTTTTAATCTTTCGTTTTAAATATATATTTTTTAGCAGCATGAGTTGGTGAATGGCAAGAAGAATTTGGCTCGGAGAATGCGATAATTGGTGTATACTTCGGGGAAATTTGTCTTTTCTCCTGTGTACATTTTCCTCTCTGTGTGAGAGATAAGATCAGTCATGCGTAAATGTTTACGTACACACACACACACACACACACACACACACACACACACATATATATATATATATATATATATATATATATATATATATATATGTGTGTGTGTTTGTAATGTTTGTAAATGGGAGTGGAGTCGTGTCGAACGAAATACAAACAAGGGTAAAAACGAGAGATGGTAGTACGTTCACTGTCGACACGAGCATATGATCCTGTCTGTGTGTTCAGGCATAAAATATGTGCCGATCCGAATCTGTAAATAGTGAACTGCGATCGTTACATGTTAGCCCGCCATACAAAGATGGACGTCTTGTCAAAACGAGACTGATTGACAAAATATTATCTATCAGATATAAGTGAAGGTTTTATTAAACATCTGTAGATATATAGTTTTTTATTTGTCTATTCGTAACAACAATGTGACCAACAAGCCTCTCTATTCATGTAATTATTAGTTTTTACTTATATCTGTGTGTTTTGTTCGCATCTTTTTTTTTCTAAAAATACACATACATACGTGCACACATTTATTTACAAAGGAATGAATATATATAAACAGTGTAGAGATATGCACGCACACACACACACGCATATATATATATATATATATATATATATATATATATATATATATATATATATATATATACAAACCAGTTTCTTTAAATTCAGTCGACAATGTTTCATTTTTCATTTTTTATATTTTTATTTTATATTTTTTATATTTTATGTTTTATTATTATTATTTTTATTTATTTGCAAATTTTATTATTATTATTTTTTATTTGCAAATACAAATGTGCCGTCCGCACCAAGCGGCGACAGACTGTCTCAAGTTTCAACGCAATATTCAGGCCATGTGGTGTGTTTTGACTCGACTATTCATATATGTTGGTATGTTGTGCAATATGGGTAGTAATTGTATTATCCTGACGATTAATGGGGAGGCGGTTACAGTGAGGATTCAAATTATTCTAGAGGTTATTCAGTAGAAATTAATTGTTGATCCGAATGCCGTTATTTATTAACTATTTAACTTCATTAAATTCATACAAAACCACTCACCCCCATGAAGGCCCCTGCACAAGATATTCAACAGAAACACAATAAAAATCAGCTACACTTCCATCGAAGACATGGCACAAATAATAAAAAGCATAACAGAAATATAACCAATAAACCACTAGCACAAACAAAACCCACGTGTAACTGCAGAGCAAATGTCCCTTAAATGAAAATTGCGTAGAAAATAATACAATATACAAAGCCACTATATAATCAGTAGATAACGAAAACAAGTATTTACAGGGTGTCCATAAACTTCGTGTGCTCTTTAAAAAATTTATAACTTTATTTGTATTTGCGATATAAATAATCTGTAAAAAAATGTTATAAAGTTTCATGTACCTAGTTTTAAGTATAGCTAAAATAACTAATGTGATTTCAGGCATTACTGTAAATCAGTTGGCAAATGTTTTCCGTGAACTGCAAAATCGTATTACCCTTTGTATTGCTAATGATGGAGGACATGTGGAAACTTAAATAAAATTTCAATAAAACCTTAAAAAATATAGATTTACTTCTTTCTAATCCTTTTTACAAATTATTTCTATCGCAAATTCAAATAACGTTATAAATTTTTTAAAGTGCACACGAATTTTATGGACACCCTGTATAATAGTAACTGCAGGAAACTGGAAACAGAGAAATTACACACAAAAAACATAATTTACAAATAGTAAATACGCGAAGACACAGCACTTTCTAAACATAGGCAATTAAAAACCAAATTACACCAAAAATATTATGGAAAATAAGGAAAACAACACCAGCCTACAACAATAAATTCAAAAACTGTAAATTCTGTCTGGAAGAGAAAATAGCTATAATTGTCTTCTCTGACCAAAACCAATTATTAAATAAACCATCAGAACTCATCTCAAAATGGAGATACGAAAGCAAACTTTTACTTCGTTAAAAATCTAAAAACAAAAACGAATACCTTGTAAAATGCAAATATACGCATTATATACAACACAGCTAATGTAAGTAATTTATACAAAGTCAATACATTAAACAAATAAGAAACAAAAATCTGAATGAATTAATAAACAAATTAATAAATAAACTGATTAAAAACTTAATAAACTACGAATGAATATCTAAACACACGTAAATGTAATAATATTAAGCATCAAATAATTAAGTAATCAATAATAAATAATAAGTAAGAGGTTAACAAATATCCTCATTCGGACCCATAATTATTTCTACTTTAGAATAATTTGAAACATAACAGTCACCGTCCAACGAATAACCATCAGGGTATTACGTTAGATTTTATTACCCATAATGCACCATTGAGCAACATATATAAACAGTGGAGAAATACAACACATATGGCCTGAAGATTGCATTGAAGTATGAAAGAGATTGTCGCCGCTTGGTGTTGATCTAAGTGTCCACTGATATATATATATATATATATATATATATATATATATATATATATATATATATATATATATATATATATATATATATGAATGACATAACGATATATATATTCTTATATATCAAGAACAGTTTTGGATAGTATGAGATAAGGATATATATTTTTTATAGAAAAAAGACCAATATTGGAGAAATATATATGACAAAGTGGAAAAAATTTACTTGTGACCTCAGGACCTCATCGGACTAAATTTTGTTATGTTGGTAGAACTACACATGCGCACGACAGAGGGGTGCTGGGAATTAATTTTTTATTTTTTTTATCTAGTTGAATTAATGTTCACGATTCCTGGTAGATCTTCTAATATCAAAATGTGGAATACCTTCTCTCAAATCTGATGGAAAGAAAAGGAAAAAGTCTCTAAATGAATTCGACTATATAAAAAATTCTATCCCCCTGTGGGTCAAATTTCCAGAGCTACTCTATCACTTTACCTATTCTTTTTACAAATATGCTATTAGTTTTAAATATTATTTTTTTTCTATTTAACATAAAGAGAGATTACAGATTCTTTAAAAAATGAAAAAAAAACAAACCCCAAACTATAATTTACGTGGAAAAATTGCGTGTACTTGTTTTACGGAGGAGAATTACACAATGTTATCTCTATAATGTCGAAAATAAATCTTACTCGCCTTAATGACAAGATTCAAACAATTTCACATAGGCTCCCATAGCAATGTGCAAATACATATTTATATGTGTGTGTGTGTGTGTGTCTCTGTGTGTGTGTGTCTGTATGAGTGTATATGTGTGAGTGTGTGAGAGTGAGCCTGAAAGAGAGAGAGAGAGAGAGAGAGTGAGGGAGGAGGTGGAGGGAGAAGGAGAACGGAAGTTTCTGAGAAAATTTGAGTTTTACTTTCTCTAAAGCTATTTTTGATATCACCCGTACAATTACGACCAATATCCAACCCCATCGTACTTTCTTATTCAATAAGGAATTTTTTTTTTTAAGCTTATCACCCCAAGCAAGGTTGGAAGCCACTAGCACGCAAGGGGTTACAGAAGGATTGGAGGAAGAGCAGATAGGAGTGGTAAAGGAGAGGATGTGGAGAAAGATAGTGGATCGATCAAGGCAAGGGGATTACAGAAGATTTGGAGCGAGAGCAGATAGGAATGAAAGGTGAAAGGATGTGGAGAAGGGAAGTGGAATAATAAAAGAAGAAAAAACAAATTATTTCAAATCGTGTGAAATGAAGTGCAAATTCACAAATGTCAAGAAATTACTTACTTAATTCTTAGCTTCATCGTCGCTGATTAAATGTTTTGTTTTTTTTCTTTGCTTTTTGTTGGGAACGATACACATTCACTGTTTCTTTTTCTTTTTCTCTTTTTGAACGGATGCCTTTTTCGCCGCATCTTGTGAAGCGATCAGTTCTTCACATCACGCGACTTTCTGTTAAAATTGCTAGCCAAGCAAATAGGACGGATGCGTTATAGACTAACTGACGCCAGGAATATGATCATTACTTCTATTGTACGTCAATAACGCCGGCAATGTGGTGATGGGAATATCGTATTAAATGCTTTTGAATCTTTACTATTTCCAGGCATAGTTTATAAGTCCACCATCTGAACTTGTGCTTCTCGGATCATTAAACACGTCATTTTGCACAGGAGTCAGAATCAATCCCTGTATTTGGCAAATTTTATTAAAATTACGGATGTGCGCCTAACGTAGCAATTATCGGCGCGGAAAATGGCGACAGCGTAATGAGTTCAAATTCCGGCCGAGTTCGTGGCCACCACTTTCGTACAAATGTCATTAGGAGGGATATAATTACAGATCTTCTCCCACCTGCTGTGGCAGACAAAGCTCTCTAGCCTTGGTTGATAACCAGTCTAGGTGAAGGACAATTTTGAATTCAAAATCAGTCCGTAGTGAAGACAGAGACACCATCGCGTCAAAATCTATTAGCTACAAAAACCACAGGAGCAACACCTAGCATGTTGAGGGTGTGGCTCTATTTCCTCAGGGCTACTAGCACAAAGATGTAGGTTTTATATAGCAGGCTATGGATTAAATCCTTTAAAATACTTTCTTTTCTAATTATTTGTTTAAAAATGTTGTAGTTTGGTCCTTATTGCACATAAATGTTTGCCTAATTATATTTATAATGCCAGAAATTCTGATTTTTGCTTTAGTTCTTAAATTTGAAAGAATGTTTCTGATGGAAAATTAATTTAATAGAAAAAATTAACACTTTTAACGACCTACGCACATAGAATATTGGACGGAAGCTGTAGTACCTCACAAAATATACCTGACAAAATCGGACTGAAGCTGTAGTACCTCACAAAATATACTCGACAAAATCGGACCGAAGCTGTAGTACCTCACAAAATATACCTGACAATAGCACATAAATCCCTCTTACCTTTCTTTTTTTTATTCTTCTATTCCCGTTTCCTTTATTAAATAAAATTTAATATTTACTAGCTATAATTTTAAATCGTCAATCGCCTACAAAATATCCCTCCCAAATTATCCTTAACTTATATCTTTGTCTATTTCTATCGTCTTTATTAAATGATGTCTTGCATTTTTATTTTTTGGTAAAAAGCTATTTCTAAATCCATATAAGATGATTTTTGTTGAACGTAGAAATAGAATTTGTCGTTTCAATTTTTGATTTTTTCTGTTATAATTTTTTTTTTTCTTGTTAATTTTTTCAAGTTTTGTATGGTGACAACTGTGTCAGCGTTGTGTGAAACTTGTAAATGACGTCAACAAGCAGAAGTGAATGCAAAGTCTTGGCATTCATTCTTAATCTCGAAATGGTTTGCCATCCTGGGATTCATATGATTGGCTCAGAGTCACACACACACACACACACACACACACACACACACACACACACACACACACACACACACACACACACACACGCAGATAAGATATTCCTTGAGAACACAGACATGATGGGCACTGACTCAAGAAATGTTGATGTACGTTAGCTATACGTGATTCCCAAGTTTCATACATTGACATGCATAAAAAGACAGGGTGGAAGTAGGAGGCTAAGGAGGAAAGGAATATAGAACATTTTTTTAAAAAGATGAAAAGAAGAAAAGAATCTAATAAAAAGGAGTAAGACAAGAAACGGATGCAGGCGACAAGATCACTTGATGAGTGTCGGAAACTCACTGGTCCAAATAATAACTGATAGAATAAAAGTGAAGGTGCTAGATTCGAAAAATTAACAAAAAGGCAAATAGAAGATAAAGTAATTTTTTTTTTACTCTAACCGAGGGAATAAGAGCCGCTAGGATGCAAGGGGTCACTGACATTGAAAGAAAGAGAGAGGGCAATAACAGAACAGGATTCAAGGGATAGAAAATAATGTTTGAACTTGTACTTAAATTTTTAAAGATTTTATTTGACATGAAAGCAGCAAGTCTGAAAAGAGAGTTCCTCAAACGAAAAGTGCGAGAGAAGTAGCTTAATGTTAGAACTAACAAGCAGTGAAATTATAAGACCTAACTGCCAATCTAGTAATGCGTTTAAATTCGTGAAATCGCGGTGCTATCGAGTACAGCGCATCAGAATAATAACGATGAAAATATTTATAGAAGGGACAAAATGAAGCTACGTTACAAGGGTGGGAGGGTGAATAAAGCCGAGATGCCAGGTCAGGACCGATAACATTGCAAATTCTTCCTTGGATTTTGTCAAGAATCTCTAGACACATTGCGGAAGCACGAATAAAGAGGAAAAACCTCAGTGAAAAAAAAAGCGATCGTAAAAAGGGGCCGCTTATGAAAATCGAAGACCTGGCAACTGTTTTTAAATTCTCTTGAGTAAACTTGAGTCTAACCCAATCCAGGTCAGAAAACCGAATCTGGTGGTCGAAAACCAAAAAAAACCAAAAAAAAACTACCTGATTTTGTATTTCACCAGCAAACCACAGAGTATTTCTGAAAGAACAAGTGAAAGTAGATAAACATCTAGACCTTGCCAGAGGACTGATGATGTAAGAGAACATCAAAGTGACAGTTGTGTCTGGTAAAATGTCTGGAGGAAATGAAAATTAACGGAACTTAGGAATCATCCAAACAACAACATTCATGTAAAAAAGATAAAATAAAAAAAAAGATAAATAAAGAATTAAAATAAATAAATAAAACAAATAAAATTGAGAGAAACCTTTACAGGCACTTAATCTTCAATGAATCTCGACAGTTACGACTGACATGAAAATTCAGTAATAATAATAATAATAATAATAATAATAATAATAATAATAACATGACAGAGTGGGCCAATATCTGCACTGGAAAATTTGCAACTCCTATGGGAAGGAAACTGGAAGAAACTGGTACGAACACCACCCTGACCCGGTTACGGAGATAGGACCTGTTACAATTCTATGGGACTACACAATACTCACTGACAGAACAATCAAAGCCAACCGCCCAGACATTGTTATTAAAGACCACAAACAAAATAAGTGCCTCCTTATTGATATGGCAGTCTCTGCAGACTGCAATGTGTCTTTGAAGATATTCGAAAAACTGTCAAAATACAAGGACCTTGAAATAGAAATCTCAAAAATGTGGCACATGGGAACATCAACAATTCCTGTTGTAGTTGGAGCCCTTGTACTGATTGGAAAAGATTCCAGTAGACTAATTGAAGGGATCCCTGGAAGTCCATGCCTCAAAGAGATACAAAAAATTGTTCTGACAAGTACAGCCCACACTTTACGAAGGGCTTTATCTATGTAATTATTATTTGTTTTTTATTTTATTTTATTTTTAGTTTTTGCAGTGGAAAGTGTCATGATGACATTTCTAACCTTAGGTCCATGGGCGGGACCCGGAAAGAAATGTGTAAACGCCAGATATCAAAGAAAATAAAAATAATGATAATAATAATAACCCCTGTTGTACTTGGAGCACTGGGATTGATTGAAAAAGATTCCAATAGACTCATTGAAAGGATTCCTGGTAGCCAATGTCTTACAGAAATACAAAAAATTGTTTTTAGGAGTACAACCACACCTAACGAACGACTTTATCTATGTCAAATATCTGTAATCTTTTTTTTTTTTTTTTTTTTAAATTGCTCAGTTGAAAATGTTATGATGCCATTTGTGACCTTAGGTCTCAGGTCGGGACCCGGGAAGAAATGAGTAAACATCAGAAATCAAACGAAGAAGAAGAAGAAGAAGAAGAAGAAGAAGAAGAAGAAGAAGAAGAAGAAGAAGAAGAAGAAGAAGAAGAAGAAGAAGAAGAAGAAGAAGAAGAAGAAGAAGAAGAAGAAGAAGAAGAAGAAGAAGAAGAAGAAGAAGAAGAAGAAGAAGAAGAAGAAGAAGAAGAAGAAGAAGAAGAAGAAGAAGAAGAAGAAGAAGAAGAAGAAGAAGAAGAAGAAGAAGAAGAAGAAGAAGAAGAAGAAACAGAAACAACAACAGCAGCAACAACAACAACAACAACAACAACAACAACAGCAGCAGCAGCGACGACGACGACGACGACAACAACAACAACAACAACAACAACAACAACAACAATAATAATAATAATAATAATAATAATAATAATAATAATAATAATAAAAATAATAAAAATAATATAATAATAATAATCCGGACCAGAATTAATATATTGAATATGAAGTCACTATATTATTAGGTTGGTTCAAAAATAATGTCGTTTTTTGACGTTCAGCTTATATATATAAAACGACATTATTTTTGCACCAACCTAATATTATGTGTTAATAGGAGTAGGTAGGCTTTCCTACCGCCCGGTCTACACTCCTCCCCCCTTTATTGGACACGTTTAGAGGCCCAAACCTTGTTTCGTGTCTAGGAATGGGTCCCCGGATTTCTCTCTCTCTCTGTCTCTTTCCCTTCTCCACATCCTTTCATTTCTCATTCCTATCTGCTCTCGCTCCGGATCTTTTTTGGCCCCCTTGCCTTGATCGACCCACTGTCTTTCTCTTTCTCCACATCCCCTCCCTTGCCACTCCTATCTGCTCTTCCTCCAACCCCCTCTTTAACCCCTTGCGTGATAGTAGCCTCGGGCCTTGCTTGGGGTGATATGATTAAAAAAAAAAAAAAAAAAATGTGGATGATGGGAATAACTAGCAAAATAGCGATACCAACAGCAAAGTATCATGTTTGTTAATTAAATAAAGTTTTTTTTCCATTTGGTATGATTTTCGGACTTACTTTTAACTCTTCTATCTTTTAAGAAAAGTAAAAATGAATTTCTGATCTAACAAAAGTATATTTCTGTCTATCCAAGTTCAAGTTTTTGTCTATCCAATATCAAGTTTCTCGGATTTACAACGCATCACCGTTCATTTGTTTTTTTTTACTTATAGGCTATAATATAATATAAGCTATACACATGTTCCCATCGTCAGACATAATGTTCTGAAAACATATCTTTTTTTTTTTTTACAAACAGTGCCGCTTATAACTCTGCCTGAATTCGCTCATATACAATGAAATCGTGTTTGGAGCTAACACCCCGTTTCGCTATCAATAGAACAAACCGTCGTTTATATGTACGGGTGGCTAGATCAGGGTGACAGGGAAGGGGCCGAGTCGTGTTATCAGTGCTGAAGTGAATCATTGCAGCATTCTAGTTTATTGAGTTATCTAGTGTTAGCAGTTGCACGAAGTTGCATCTGAATTGCATAAAAAGTGTCGTTTAGCACATTCATTGCTAGCTTAGATAGCGTAAAAAAATCAGAAACACGAAGAAATGTTTTCTACTTTATGCTGCGACGCAGAAAGTGTGTCTAGGGCGTTGCCTAAGTTATATTGCCTTAAGTGAAATCGTGCACTGGACGCGTTTGAACATTAGGGGCAGTTCACAACATGTCGCATGAGGTACATAGGTACTCGGACATTTGGCCGATAGACATTTGACCGAGGGACATTTCGACGAACGGACATTTGGCCGACGGACATTTAACCGAAAGTGTAATGGCATACTTACATGTACGTCACACTCTTTATCGTAATGTGTTACATACAGGGTGTCCATAAAGTTCGTGTGCACCTTAAAAAAATTATAACTTTATTTGTATTTGCGATAGAAATAATTTCTAAAAAGGATTAGAAAGAAGTAAATCTATATTTTTTAAGGTTTTATTGAAATTTTATTTAAGTTTCCACATGTCCTCCATCATTAGCAATACAAAGGGTAATAAGATTTTGCAGTTCACGGAAAACATTTGCCAACTGATGTACAGTAATGCCTGAAATCACAGTTATTTTAGCTATACTTAAAACTAGGTACATTAAACTTATAACATTTTTTACAGATTTTTTCTATCGCAAATACAAATAAAGTTATAAATTTTTTAAAGTGCATACGAACTTTAGGGACACCCTATATATATATATATATATATATATATATATATATATATATATATGTGTGTGTGTGTGTGTGCGTGCGTGTGTTTTATGGACACCCTGTATATTTTTTTTTATTTACTGTATCAATTTATAATTTTTCGTTTTTTTTTTAACAATTTTTAAAAAAAATCTATTCTGTATATATTATATTTTACTTCAAATATTACCGTAAGATGATAAGTATTTTAAGAAAACGCCCATTTTACTACAGCAAAAATCTTAAGCTTTTACGATATGAAAGATCATTCAATTTCGCTTTTAATGATCTTTATCTTAAAGGGAAGAACTAGTTTTCATCTTACTGTTAAATACGAATTTAAATAATTAGCTGCTACTTTTTACCCAAATACACTCAAATATTTTAAAATTCTAATTTCAATAAATAAATATTAAAATAAGAAAACTTTTAAATTTCGATTTAGTAATTTAATCACTTGAAATTCACTGGTAATTATTAGTCCTATTCTACCTTATAATACTGCTAATTAAAATACTTATTATAAGTATTGCTTCTTACTATTTTTACTTGTACTTTTTCGGTGAAATGTCCGTCGGCCAAATGTCCGTCGGCCAAATGTCTTTGGGCCAAATGTCCAGCCACGGGTGGTTGGCGAGCGTGCTAAGTTGCCTCGACTTCTTAGAGGCACTATTTATTATTATTATTATTATTATAATTATTTTTTTTTCATATATTATTTTGGCGAGTTTCTTCAGATTCATTTTCGTTCCTTTGAATAAGTTTTTCGCTCCTCATGCTGTAAAAATTCGGAAGAAGAAAATTACAAGAGCTTCGAACAACATAGGAACTCGCAATTCAACACAGGAACTTGCTACAACATGTAGCAACAACTGTACCACTTTAGCTGTCGACTTTGTTACGATCAAATCTTCTCATAGGTAACCAAACTGTCGTTGTCTGCATTTCCAATTGCTCCAGGGAAAATGTTATTAAAAATCGAGTTATATAAATGAACTATTTTCATTGTTCTTCATACTTGCGTTTTGGAAAGTTCATCATGAGTATTTCTTGACTTGCACGAGGTCTGATCAGTATAAGATGTGCTACAAGTGTGAACGTTGGGGAATAATCAATGTTTAGTCTAAAGTCATTTAACAATGTGGGTAAAGTAATTTGTTGAACAGTGGGTACAGCGTCACGTAGATTCGCCATTATCGTATTTGAAAAACTATCAATGGCTTCCAAAAAGTTTCATTGATCCAATTTCATTCACAGCTATTGTTTTCAGCCAACGGTACCATCCGCTGGTATCGTGAATCAACCAATCGATCAGGGTGAAATCGACCAGTCGATCAGAGTGAAATTCAAAGTCGAAACTCTGACGTTGTAAGTTTTCAGCCATTCGCCCATTTTTACAATTCTGTAGTTTATTTCCTTTAGATATGAGTAACTTCAGTAATTATCACGCGGGAAATTAGTACAAAGAAATAATTGTAATTAGCAACTTAAACCTACTACAGAATTTGCCATGTCATGTGTAGACAGTGAAGAATGGATCCTAACGGTATGTCTACTGTATAACATCTTAACTTATTAACCCAATACTACTACTAGTAGTAGTAATAATAGTACTAATAATTTTTATGCAGTTCTTAGATGAAGAATTGTTATAATATTTTTAAATGTATCTTCAACACTTTTCACACGCTGATCAAGTGTTTGCAAATATGAACGTGGAGGAACGGCGATTGATTGGGAACAGTGCTAATCATAGGGAATCATCCATGCGTACAAATATTATTAGCACAAGAAAAAAATTCTTTGGAATGTAAAATAAGTAATTTTAGATAATGAGTATCAAATGTCTCACTCTATGGAGACTATGAGGCTTTATCAAGTTGTTAAAAAATGCTGTAAAGGGTTGTTGACCATGTTCACCATAGTCTATGAATATAGAATCCAGCGCAGTACGTAATCTGTTCAATGAAACAACGTTAAAGATTAACACTCACGAGTCAGACACTCTACTAAATCTGACTAGATCGCCAAGAGCAGCAGCAGCAGTTCCGTAATTCTTCATTCTTCGTTATCAGATATTGGCAGTGAATATTCGGAAAAAACTTGGCTGCCTTTATACACTATATATTCTGAGCCTTCTGATTGGTTAATCTTTCTATTAGTGAACTATAAAATGAGTCAGCTCATTTTGGTTGGCTCACTAGTATATAAGGTACACAAAAACTCCAACATCCCCTCCAATTTTGGGTACATTATGGAATCTTTCAAAATATTAGTAAAGTCAATATTCATATGGAACAAATACTTTAGTATTCATAATTTTTTTTTAAATTAATGTCCACAAAAATTAGTTATATCATTTTGTCCACTGTTAAGTATTTCAGGTTAATAAACATTAATAACAATATTATAAATTTGGGGATGTGATCACAACAAAAAAATGGAAAAAGTTGTTATTTTACCCATAGCTGGGACCCATTAAAACAGACACTATCACTCCAGGTCAAATTGATTCTGAGAGTCATTCAGGGGGAGGATTGGGCTAAAAGTAGGACTATTTACGTTTATACCCCGAAACAAAGGACTTACATTCATACCAAAAACTGACGCCTTTTAAGACAATAACTGATGGATGCAGTTTTACATCCTACCCAGGACTAATAAGGACCTTATAGGTCAGTACCAAGTATGACAGGAATGAAAGCCCCTAATTTCAATTTTATAATTGGCTTTGTAAACAAATCCGACACGTTATTTTCCGATTGAACATTTTCAATTTGTACTGTTTTCTTTTGTACCTTAAATTCGAACTGTATACCAAGAAACCATGATAGTCGACACAAGTCGGTCATTTTAAACCTGATATTTAAGGAATTTTTAATAGAGCGGCTTCACATTTTGAAGCAATTAACATATCGTCGACCCAAATAATCAGACTTACTAATATTTCATTATTAAATATTCTTGTGTACAAGCATATGTCAACTGGGGAGGGTTCAAAATGTTGTTCAATTAAATAAAAATGTAGTAATTTATTCCACGTTTTTCCGCTTTGTTTGAGCCCATATAGTGACTTTCTGAGTTTCCATACATAATTATCACCTTTTTCAAAACTTTCTGGCAGTCCTATGTATATTTCATAGTCAATCGGAGCATTTAAATACGCTGCTTTAACATCCATATGGTGTATATCCATACCATAATGTGCGGCCATTTGCATCAAAATTCGGATTGTTGTCATTGTTGTTGGACTGAATGTTTCTACATAATCTTCCCCGTATATCTGCGAGAATCCTTTAGCTACAAAGCGAGCCTTATACACTGGCGAGCCATCCTCAGTTCGCTTTACAGTATAAACCCAAAGCTGCCGATAATATTTTTATAATCCGGGGCCTTTTTCAATTCGAAAGTATCATTTGATGCTAGAGATTCCATTTCTTTTTGCATAGCGGCTATCAATCATTTGGAATTATCAGAATTTGTGGCTTCTTGATAGTTCTTCGGGATACATTGCACCGAATAGCAACTGTCAATGTCACAGATATTACATTAACCCATTCCAAAATAGTCTGGCTTTCTTCTATTTCTGGTCGGATAACGCGTTATTTTCCCCTCCTCTTCGGTTGTATTTTCTTTTAACTCAAGGTTTGCGTCTGATTTTTCCTCGTCTATATCATCTGGCATAACACCTTCCTTTAATTGTGGATTTTGAACGGGTTCTCTATTTATAGGCCCTCTCTCATAATTAGGCCATACTAGTTCGTGTTGGACCAGTTCCTCACACTTAATGTTCTTTTCTTCGGGATCCTCCACTTGCTCAAAAGAATCTGTAAATCTGACGCATCTGATCTTCCTTATTATTTTACTTTGTGGGAAATAAATCATATAGGCCGGACTTGTTATTGTCATAGCCAATGAATATACCTTTTTCATTTTTTGGATCTAATTTTGCCCTGTGGTTGACATATGTGTAGCAAATTGTACCAAAAATATGCATACCACTTACGTTGGGTTTGTAGTTTGTATAAGCCTCGTAAGGAGTCTTTTTAATGTTACTATTATAGCAACGGTTTCTTATATATACGGCTGTATTTAATGCATAGACCCACAGATTTGGGGGTAACTTAGATTCTATTAGCAAACATCTAGCCATTTCGAAAAGAGTACGCCAACTACGTTCAGGGATTCCGTTCTAGTGCGGGGAATAAGGACAGGTTTTCTCATGTTTAATGCCTTCATTTATTAGGAGGTTTTCGTAATCATCAGAAGTAAATTCTCCACCATTATCTGTTCTAATTATTTTCACTTTTCCATAAGGTGAAATATCAGATAAATACATTCTTGTAGCTTGTAGGGTATCAGATTTGTTTTTCAGAAAATATATCATAATAAGTCCTGAATATTCGTCAACAAAGTTTAATACATATGAATAGGTGCCAATACCCATTGGTGAAATTGGACCCGCTGAGTCGCAATAAACTCTGAACAAGATGTCTGTTGATTTTGGGATTTGACCCCTATTTCTATATTTCGTCATTTTCCCTTTAATACATGTGTCACAATGTTGTAAGCCCTTTGGAGATGTAATTTTCATTCCAGTGACGTGTTCTTGCAATCTTTTAACATCTGAATTATTACACTGGCCTAATATTTTATGCCAAGTCCTTAAGTCGTGGGTGGCTGTTTTCACAGATTTAATACTTTCAAATAATACAAACATCCATTTTGTTGTATATTAAATTCAGTTCCGTCTGGGTATATAAACTTTGAATTGTCTCGGTGAAAATTAACTTTAACACCAGTTCTAACAGCAGACTTAACCGAGAAAATATTTTGTTTAAATTTGGGGATATATAAAGCCCTTTTTAATAAACATTTACAAATATTTCCTTTAGTATCTCGTAAATAAATACAAGCATCGCCTCTTTTTAAAACTAAATTATTAGCTCTGGTACCGTCAGCCAACTCAATAAAGTGTGAATCTGGCTTGAAGTTGGGGTCAAAATTAATAAATTTTGTTTCATCTGTAATTACAATACATGATTTGTCGCACCCGTGTCGACTAGGTAAGAATGATAACTATTGGGTATAGTATCCAACCCAAGCGAAAAAGCATATGTTTGCTCATTCGAAAAAGCTTTTACATTTTTACAAAAATCACTCCTTGTATGAAATTGACATTTCGCACGTACATGCCCGGCTCTTCCACAACGAAAGCAGATGATATTTGATTTTCTATTATTATTGTTCCTGTTGTTGTTGTTGTTATTATTGTCATAGTTGTTTTTAAGCCCCTTATTTTTAATATCATAATTCCTAGTTTGGAAGGTTTGAGGGACTCGTTTTCTGAATTTTTTAAATGACGTTCTCAGTTGCATTACGTTATTTCCTTGATTTGTGGGGTACATAATTTTTCAGTTTCTTCATAACTCCGTAACGCAATTTTAAAATCAGTGAAAGTTAATTTTTTATCTTTTCGAGTTATGACTGTCGTGAATGGTTTGAATGTTGCTGGTAATCCCTTCAAAACCATGGCTATTTGCAGCCCACTGAGATAGTCTCACCTGCCATTTTTAAGGCATTTGTGACATTCTCAGCTCGTATAATATAATCTGTTACAGATTCTTTTTCTCGTCTCCTTAACGCGGTTAGTTCAGTATATAAAGCAATAATTTTGGGCTTACCTTTTGACAAGTAATGTTCACGCAATATTCTTAGGGCTTGACGTCCGTCGTCCCTGGCTTCTCTCATTATTAAAGGCAAACTCTTGTCATCCAGGCATTGTATTAATTCGGCGAACACGGTCGCATTTCTTTCCATAAAATCATCATCTTCTTTCTGATCATCTTAGCAAAGAATGATGTCATGAGGTTTTTGTATTCTAAGGTAACCTAAGAATTTCATTTTCCATAATTCGTACTTTGACTCGTCTCCGTCAAAATACAGTCGTATTCTGGGCTCGTAACCTTTGTTGACCATGTTCGCCATAGTCTATGAATATAGAATCCAGCGCAGTACGTAATCTGTTCAATGAAACAACGTTAAAGATTAATACTCACAAGTCAGACACTCTACTGAATCTGACTACATCGCAAATTCCACCAGCAGCTTCCTGTTCCGTAATTCTTCAGTCTTCGATATCAAAGGCTGGCAATGAATATTCTGAGCCTTCTGATTGGTTAAGTCTTCTATTGGTGAACTATAAAATGAGCCAGCTCATTTTGGTTGCCTCACTAGTATACAAAAAGTACCCCAAAACTCCAACTAGGGTTAATTTGTCGGTATAAGCCGAACATATGATTGAGATGAAGTTGTATAAAGTAAGAAGAAAAAACTGAAAACCTTGAGGCAGTCACTTGGACGGTGGCGACAGGGTTTTACTTTAGGGGGCTTATGATCGAAGCAAATACACCGGAAACATTATCCCACTCACCGAATTAACTAGTATGGTAGTATGTAGATATATTTAGTAAGTAAGAATGACGCTCGGTAGGGATTGAACACTCTTTTATGAAATAAAATCAAAAGGAAAAAAATAAATAAACATCGGATCAAAACAAAAAAAGGAAAAGAAAAGAAAAAACCTAAAAAAAACATGAAAAAAATAAACTAAGGAAAAAATATTAGGATCGAAAGAGGAAAAAAGAAAAAGAAAAAAGTACGGCGAAAATTGAAGGTAAAAAAAGCACGGAACAAAAAAAAAAGAATAAAAAAAGAAAAAAGTAAGATTAAAACGGAAAAGAAAAACAAAGAATGAATTAATGAAAAAAACTGAGGATCGAAAGAGAAAAAGAAGAAGAAATGAAAAACGTAGGAACAAAACGCAAAAAAAAAAAAGTATCGTCAAAACGGAGAAAAAAGAGCGTTGATCAAAAAATAAATTATGCAGAAAAAAACAAAAACAAGATGTAAATGATAAAGAAACACAAAAAATGAATAAAAAAAAACTTGGGATCGAAAGAGAAAAAATGAAAAGAAAAACGTAGTCTCAAACAAAAGATAAATATTTAGAATCAAAACGAAAAACAAAGAAAAAATATAGGCTCCAAAAAAGAAAAGAAAAAAGAAAAACCATTGTATCGAAACGAAAAAAGAAAGTAGAAAATGTCAAAGTGGAATGTTAAAGAAAAGTCTAAATAAAGAAGTAAAAAAATATATATTAATTAAAATAAATAAAAAAGAGGGATCAAAACAGAAAAGAAAAGCAAAAACCAAAAAAAAAGGCCCAAAATAAAAGTGTTTTTTTTAAACATAAGGAAATTAAAAAAAAAAGCTTATCTTTTTTTTGAGTCTTTACAAAGACATAGCTAATCAATTCTGAACTTTGTTAGTCGGTATTTCAATGTCGACACTCCGCTACCCACAACAATCAATCATCTTTGATTACACGCTCACACAACAGAACACTTTATACGAGAATATTTATTTTCTTGATGAACTTTACAAGATGAATCCATTAAATTTATCAAAAGCCCTTTTTCCTGTTTCTCATTGCAAACATTTCCAAAATACATAAAAAAACATTTGCGCAACAAACTTTGACGTATTTTTTGATAGAAATCTTAGATACACTTTTGCACCTTTTTCCTTCTTCAATTTCAGTTTCAAAGTGCAGTCAATTCTGTTCGTTCAATATTGGAGATAAATGTATCTTCCTCCAGCTATGGGTTAAACAGTAGGACAAATCTGAAGTCTCTTGACTTGACTGTTAAACAGTCTAAAAGGAAAACACTGAACCCAATAGCAACCTGATGAGGCATGAGCTCCATTACCCTAGACCAGTGGTTCCCAACCAATTTTGAACCATTCCCTAGTTTGGTATTTCTAAAATTCTGGCGCCTCCCCTGTAATATTTAAATCTTACATGTATGCCAATTACACATGTACGTACATACACGCAAAATATTTTTATGTCTGCATATTGTATCTGCATCGGATGTATTAACACGCATTATCATTAACGCTCTCAGACTCACTAGAAAACAATTCACTGTTAATAACTCGTTCTCGAATTGCCCCTTTATTCTTTTGGTATAGTAAGCCGAAGGGTGCACATCCTACGCATGACCCACGAAAATATTACCATGCCCCACCGATGGACGATGCGGCCCACTTTGGGAATCATTGCCCTAGACACACCATTACTGCGACGGCTACAATACATTTAACGCCCCAACAGCCCTAATGGGTTCCGTAACGTCCACAAATGTATCAACGCATATACAGTGTAACCCGGATATAAGAGAGTTGTCGTGACCGGAGAAGAAGTATCTTATATCCGGGTTTCTCTTATATCCGGGTCTCTCATATCCGGGTTACACTGTAAATATTTCAGTGTCCCGTCGTTGTTGATGCAGCATTTTGTACTTTTTCACCCATGCGAATGGCGAAGTGTAAAATTTTAAATTCTACTTGATTACATGTTTTTAATAATGAAAGCTTCGTCCACTACATGTGCCTTGCTTAAAATGGCTTTCGGCTATTTTCCCGCCTTAGTTTCGTGTTTGGCGAAAAGCCACATGAGTTACATAGAAAATGGGTGTCGAGCTCAAAGTAAATGTTTTGTGAAACCAATGTTAACGATCGTGCAGTAGAAAAATGTCCGATGTCGAAACTGGCGGTGGTTGGCGGAGGGGGGCATCTATTGTCAGGTCGATAAACGTGTGAGTTTAGAAAGGCGGTAGGCAAACAAAAAAAAAATGACACGCCTATGATTATCACACATTCATGTAGGCATATATATATATATATATATATATATATATATATATATATATATATATATATATATATAATTTAACAGCGATAATGGAATACCTGATGGCTGAGTCAGAAAATGATTGTGGTATATTTATTTCATTTTTCTACATAACTAAAAATCCACAGCAGAAATGTTTTTAAAATGTGGTGTTTTCGGCTAATCGTCTTTCATCTTTGCCATCCCTCCAACTTTACTGGAGATATCAAGAAGCCATTCAGTTTTTAGTGAATAGGGAAGTACTACTTGTGATAAGGATCTCCAGCTCCCAATCTCAAGTTATTGTTGGATTCGTATCGAGCATGGAAACTGGAACATGTGTTAGGAGTATAATGTAAAAATACTAACGTGAAATTAAGGGGAGAGAAAGAAAGGGGGAGATGGGGAGAGAGAAAGGGGGAGATAGAGAAAGGGGAGAGAGAGGGGAGAGAGGGGGAGAGAGAGGGGGAGAGAGAAAGGGGAGAGAGGGAGTGAGAGAGAAAGGGGAGAGAGAGAAGGGGAGAGAAAGAGAGGGGGAGAGAGAGTGAGAGACAGAGAGAGAGGAAAACTGGGAAAAATAAACGTAAGAAGGGAATGGTTGAGAAAATATTTAGAAAGGAAAAAATATTTTCAGAAAAGGTGAAAAACTCGTGAATTAGGGTGGTGAGGAATAATTAATGTCTTTTTATTGTGGGCTTGGCTGCTCCTGTACTTAGAAATCCTGTTCACATAAGATATTTGGAACGCTATGTAAAGGTTGTCAAGTAGTCACCGCTCATAGTTTCGCATTAATGGGGGTTCGATTTGTATCGGGACTTCACTACGATTTTAACTGAACGTCAAGTTGGGTTTTTAACACACACACACACACACATATATATATATGTGTGTGCGTGTGTGTGTACGCGTGTGCGACACTACCGTATATAAAAAGGAAAGCAGCAAGACAACATAGTGATTTTCCAAGCGTAGCTTAGATGTGGCACAAGGCCGAATGTAGGGGGCACCCAGTGTGGATCGAACTCACTGCTCAGTCGTAATTGTTCTAGCGAGACAAGCTTGCTAACCATTACACCGCCTCAAGGTGCCCCACCGCCTCAAATTGCCCAAGCGGCAAGACAGCATAACATAAAACAAAAAGTTGCAATAATGAAAATAGTCTACATGGCTCTTGTAATAAAACAGACTATCGCTTGTATTTCGTTTTACAGTATTTCTCCTCCTCCTCCTACTACTACTACTACTACTACTACTAGTAGTAGTAATAATAATAATAATAGTATAATGATGTCGATCGAGTAAATAATATCATGGAAACAGGCAAATTAGAAGTGATCCTTTGAGGTAAAATTAATGTAGCAAACATTGGGGACGAAATTAGTGAAATCTTCTCATATAAGACTCAGGACGATTTTAGGCATTCGTTTAAAAAAAACAAAAAACACTGGATGTTATATACCGTTAAATACGGTAAATTTAGACAGAAACATATTGCTAGTAACATGTTTATTACTCACAACATATTTACATAAAAAAATGATGTCACATCGTCTCTCATTCAGGAAGCACGTTCCGTAATTCACTGTTTTTTTTTAAATTTTCTGTCCTTTCTTTTAGTCAGGACGTGGGTAGTATTTGAAATGTTATTATCACGTTTTAAGACTTATGATTGGTCCTAATATAATATACGTGTTCTCATTTGGTTGGCTTGGAAATGTCATAATCAATGCGATGAGTTGCTTAGCGGATTTTTTTTTGTCTCCATTCGGAATCTATAGCGAATGTTTCTCGCCTTCGCTTCCGTGTGCTTGTGGGACACTGAGCATTCTACTTCCGGTTGTCCTGTAATCATTTGTATTGTGTCGTCGGTGAACTATTCGTTTGTTAATTGCTGCTCAACAATAAATGTTCAAATTAGCATCCCAATAACACTTTCGATTTCTCAGCAGTTGAGACGCAGACATATATATACAAACGGAAGAAGTTTTTTCTTTTTTTAGATTAACCATTTATGGGGATTTTCCCAGACACCAAAAAAAGAAATCAATTAGTGAACACTTTACGTACCCTATAAAAAAGGACTCATACTTAAAAGTGGAACTTATTTATTTTCATTAATTTACATGAAAATAAAAGAGTGTAGAGGTTGTTTAAAATATTTTTTGTGCGTTTAAAAATTAAGCTAAAATTGAAGTGGAATATTACATTAGTTGCTAAAGTAAAAAATAAAACAGTTGTGCTAGAGTGACGTTCATGTGTCGTTACTTATCTGACCCGCTCGAGGTTGATATAGCAACGTAGTAGTGTAAACGTCCGTAGTTGGTGTGGTAATTACCACCACCATCATACATACGTAGAAATCGTATGACAAGCATTCATTGGTTAATCTCCTCAAAACTAGCTCGTTGATTGGTCAGTTCCGATCAATCAAATCGCCTGCACGCAATAAATCCGCTTTCCCGCTCAATATGCTTTGAGTCGGTCACGTGTTACATCATCTTATATACACAAAACACGAGTGGTTCTTTCTCTCTCTCTCTCTTTCTTCTTTCTCGTGTCTCATTCCTTGCTGCCAAAATGTAACCTTCAAGAACTTCTGTCTTATCCATGTGGTCAGACGTTAAAGAACATTGCCAACATTCACGCAAGTACGAACTCTTAACTCTTCTGAACTCTTACCAACTTGTCCAATAGACAATTCCTAACATTCAACACGAACTCATTCTTCTAAATTACAGTTTAATAATTAATTCTAACCTTTATGAGCCCCGGTACAAATATTTCCAAATCTAAGGGACATAACTCCGTCAAACCTTTAGCTTATGTACATGGACACTAAGACCAATAAATTCAATTGTTATGTTTTGAATCATTATTTTCTGTCTTGTATTAATTGTTGTGGATCGAAGATTATTGAACACACCCAATTTTAAGCCGACTCACCAATCAAACCTTCTGATACTTTCTAACACTTCACAAATCCACAACATTGACCAGAATGAATGCTGAATGAATATCGCTGTAGTATATTGGTAGTAGCTGATATTGCCTTGTAGAATTATAGTCTTGTTTCAGTTAGGAAAACTTGCTGGGTTAGTTTCACATGTCCAAAATTGTCTCTAAATTTTCGTCTGTAGTCCGGATTTGTTAATGGTTACATGATATCTTAGAGTCTAGGAGCCTCTTTTTTCATTGTTAAAATCTTAATTGATCTACTGACTCAACCTGTCATGTTTATCCATTCAGAAACGTGTCATGAATGAATATCAATTAAACCGGGTGGCAGCTTCCTTATATTTGAACAGCTTGGCTCCAATCGACCTTTCAAAATAGTAGCAAGTTTCAAATTCCGTTTTTCTGATTGGTTAAAAATAATCTTCAGAAGGTGTTCTCTTTTCAGTGTTTTTCTTTCTCCATTGCTTTTCTTTCATTTCCCCTAACCGACCACAGCGTTCCCGTATCCAGGCTCAGAATCAAGGCTTATCAAAAACTCCCAACCGAACACTTCATTGGTTGTTAATGTCTTCGATTTTGGTAGACGTCAGGGGAAGAGGGTTATATTTTTCAAATGTTTTCTATACGCTATGAATATTACGATCGAAAAGAGCCATTTTCTTCTGTATATGTTCACTTAGAATTAAAAAAAACATGACGAAAGAAAGCCAGGAAGAAAATAACGGAAACGTCTCTGTCAAAAGATTATCTTTATAATTTAAAAGGATTTATTCATGACGATTTGTTATCCATAGATTTTTCGAAAAGGTTATTAAGTTTTATTTCTAATTTATGTTACCTACCAAAATGAAGTGATGAACTGGAAGATGCGCTCAAAAATCAATAGAAAAAAGATAAACAAACTACCAGCTATTAACTAACTACAAGTCAAACGGTGATAATAAGGAAAATAAAATAATAAAAAATAACAAAATAAAACCTGATGACTGTTGTGTAGTAGTAGCGAAATTACTAATGTATAATAGACATAAGCGTAGTATGAGCTGCTTTCGCTGGTTCCCAGGCCTCATGAATTTAAGCGCCCTCCGAGGCTGGCATCCCGTTCCCACCCCTTCACCGTTGAAACTGTTAGATGTAGACGTTTCTTCTAATCCAATAGCTTCATGTCTCGCACATCTCGCCTGTGGAACTCCCTTCCTTATTCCTGTTTCCCTGACAAATACAATCTCCAACTATTTAAGTGTAACGTCAATCGACATCTCCAGTTGCCTTGATTTATCCACTTCCCTTCACCACATCCTTTCCCCTTTCATTCCTATCTGCTCTCGCTCCAAATATTCTGTAACCCCCTTGCCTTGATCGATCCACTATCTTTCTCCACATCCTCTCCTTTACCACTGCTATCTGCTCTTCCTCCAAACCTTCTGTAACCCCTTGCGTGCTAGTGGCTTCCAGCCTTGCTTGGGGTGAAAAGCTTAAAAAAATAAATAAATACAGTCGTATTTTTGGGCTACGGAGTTCTAGAAAAACGTTTTTTTAAATAAAATCATTTCACCCCAAGCAAGGTCATTAAGCCACTAAGACGTAACGGTTACTGGGAGTGAAAGGAATGAGATGATTTTAGTGCGGAGAAAGGACAATAAAAGAACGTGTTTCAGAAAGATATGCGATGGCGATTGACGTTGCGTTTCAATTTTTGAATGATGTAGGTGGCAGGAAAACAAGAAAATGGATTGGAATTTCCCAAACGGGAAGTCCAAGAAAATAACCTGTTAGAATAGAACTTACATGTAGCTATTTTAACTGTAAAACGATGAGACCTAACTGCCAACCCAGTAGCACATTTATTCAAGCAGGAGAGCCCATTAGAACAATTGCTATGGAAATATCTATAGAAAACTCAGAGCGGTGGGAAAGTGATTGAAGCGTAGATGCCAGGGGAGGATCGATAACATTACAGACCCTTCTTTGGATTTTGTCGAGAATCTCAAGATATATATCAGAAGCCGGAAACCAGCGATAACGGCAATATTCAATGCACAGGTGAATGAGGGATTTATAAATATGCAAGATGGATTCTTGTGAGAAAAAAACCCATTTCTGCGACGACACAGGGAACAAAATTTCCGACTAGCAGACTTAAAAATGGATTCAATAAAACTGCACTTACTTCATGTCAATAGAAAACGTGAACCCAAGAAGGAGGAATGATTTTTTCAACTGAGAGTTAGTATCAGCCATGCCGATGGGGTGGAGCAAAAATGATTCTCTATAATGATTAAAGGAAAGCAGTGTCATTTTTGAAGCATTGAAATCATTACAAACCATTTCTTGGAAGTTATTTCCGAGCGCAGCTTTTAGTTTTAATTTATTGGGCCCATCGGACTTGTTATAGATTCTATACGGGGTCTCCTTCCGTCAGCTAATATCGACTTACACACATTACAAGTGTTTACAAAGAAGCGTTAGCTATGATCCGAATTGTCACATCTGTATCTTATTGGAAGATCCTTCGTTATTATAATTAAATATAAAAAGATAGATATTAAATGGTCTATAATAATTCTTATGCAGGCTTTCCCTGAGATATAAAAACTATTTCAGGAGTCCCACAAAAGTAAAAAGGTTGAGAAACGCTGGTCTGAAACAATACAAACCTCCACCCTCTGAGGATCGAGCTCATTACACAATTAATGATCGATAACTTTCGAATAATTGGTCCACAGAAAGCTATACTGTATTTATTGCAGATAAAATTTACCGTATTTCATAAAATTACCGCCTGGAGAGCTTATTTAGAAATGTGGTCTTAATGGGTGAAACTTATTCGAGTTGAGGCGTTTATTCGAGAAAGTTGTGTATCCAATGTAGACCTTAATCGAGGTGGGGGGGACACTTATTGAAAAATCGCTCCCATGTGAAGCCATTGAAACATTCATATTGTATACTTGTAACTTGCAATGATTCTGTTTAGTTTGTTTTTTGCATATTCAACCTGTACTAGGCTCCAGAGCCAGTCTAGGTAGAGTGTTACAGTGTAAGAATAACCACGCCAAACAAGGAGATAAAGCCCCCAAGACGCAATGGGGGGACCGTATGTAAAAGAGGAGGATAAGTTTTTGAAGTAAAAAACTCAATCTTAAACAGGAAACAAGGGATTTTTAAAAACATACATTTTGTACTTTTATTTAATCTGCCTGAAAGCTGATATAAGTCAATTTATACGTTTTTTTTTTTCACTAACATTCATTCAATACAAGGCCACTGAAATTAGAGCGTTAGTTAATTTGCTTTTTTTATCCCGTGGAGCACCATGTGTACTGTAGCCGCAGTAGAAGTAGTATTTCCTCAATGCGAGCCGTTATCCATTACTCCACTGAGCCTCTCCGTTAGTTAATCAGGTGAGTTATACGAATGTAAAAGTAGGAAGTGGAGATTATCAAGATATGAAGGATAGGTAGCGATTGACCTTTGACTTGAAGATTGTTAAAGTTAAGATTGTCGCGTTGAAAGAAGTATATACGCGAGCGTCAATCACAAATCAGGAATTGAAAAAAATCTGAATGGAACTTTCCTCTTTACAGACAGAATAAGGGTTGCTCAACTCCGTGGGCGTAGCATATCGTATCTTAAGGTGCGGTTATTTGAAATTAAAAACAGATTCTACCTATTATGGTGGCTCCTATTCCGGGTGTTGCTTGTTTAAAAATGACTTCGTGATCAGTCAGTTATGTGCCATGCGGGATACACGCTTTCGATACATGACTGACGAAGCATTTTTTTTCCAACAGTAGATTGCCATTTCTTTCTGAGATAGACCAGTTGCCATCCAAGCCTATAGAACCCGGTCTGTCCTGCTATTTACCCATAGCTGGGGGAGATGAAGATGATTAATACCTTTCCCAAGGGTATTAGCACGTAAGTGAATGTAATGGATTCGACTGGAATTCGAACTCTGCTCTCCGATTCTTCAATCCGAGCCGTTATCCATTACTCCACAGTGCTTCCAAATTGACATAGCGCTCATTCGATGGAGGTGCTTATTCCAGGAAGGGCGTTTATTCGAGGAAATACACTAGTGTTGAGACATACACATTTCCTTCCTACACACAGAGTAATATAGAAAATGTGGTTAAAGAGACGAAGAGGGTGGAGGAAGAATGAAAGTAAGGCAAGAAGCACCCATAAAAAGAAACCTTGAGTGTGACAGCAAGTCAACCTTGACGTAGAGGAGGTCGCTTATATATAGATAAGACATGGATACTTACAACCAATCAAATACATTGCCACAAATTAGGCCGTAAAAGCAACTCAGAGACCCAGACATACTAACTCCTTCTTTCTCTCATTGTATCTCTGACGCTCGCCCCTACCAAATAATGACATACCTTCGCACGAAGCAGTCAGCCCTACGTGGCTCGCACCTTTGTTGACCTCCCAAGTTATCCAGATACTCAATGCTCAGGGGCCGACATTGACGTCGTTCAAGGGCAGAGAGAGGTGGCGATATTTGGGGATCCGGGTGGTAAAAAGAAGGAATGGTAGAGCATTTAGCGCCTCTCCATGAAAGAATGGCACCCAAGTTGACCTTTACACCGAAACCTTCCCATTAAACGTCTGTCCTTTCTTCTTCCATCTACAGCTAGCCACTGATTTGTCACGGGTTAAAAGTCTATCGCTATTGCAATTTGCTGGCTTTCTTCTATCGCTTTATTCGCTGAGGCGTCTCCAATATTTCTCTTTCGAAAAATTACTTCTTAATCCAGACTTCCGTCTAATGTTCGTTTCAATCCATGTACATATTATTTGTGTCTGCCGATTTTGTGTCTGTTTACGCGCGCGCGCGCGCACGCACACACACACACACACACACACACACACAAACACACACACACACACACACACAAACATATATATGTTGTGTATTATGGCAGCAGTTCTTAATTTATGCATGTTTCATTAAAAACATCAGACAAGGTACTAGGATTAAGCTTTTTATTTAATTTTTCTTGTGTTCGAAAAGTCTTTTCTTTGTTGGACAGAGAGTGTGTAGGGATTATCCACATGTTCAGTAATTCCAAGCGCTTTCGGCTATACTTTTAGCCATTATCAAGGATGATTTTATTTTTGCTTTTTGATTGGGCGTATGGGTTGTGTGTATGTTTTTAGAGTTATAAAGATGTTTTATTTTCTGAACACGGTTAGCACGTTGTGGTCGTGTTCATAGTTAATATTATTAAGTGTTGGCTTTTTCTTTTTTATTATTAAAGCTTCCATTATTTTTAATCTTTTTTAATGTGGATGAGGTTATTATGTTTGTATTTTCTACTAGTATATTTCGGATGGAGTCTGGTAAGTTTATGTGTGTGTTTACATGGGTTCTAATAGAGCTCTGGTCAGATAGGTGTAAGGTAAGGCGTCTGGATAGGCATGTAGTTGTGTAACCGATGTAATTATTTATGAATTCGGTTTGATCCGGAACACAGTTTCTTAAGACACATTTGAACTCATAGATAATGTTCGTTCGTTGTAATTTTGATTTTGCTGGTGTGTTGTTATTTTTGAGGATAAGGTTAACTGTTTTAAATTTTTTGTAGTAAATTTAATTTGATTTTTTGTTTTTTTGTGGTAGTGTATTTCTTTATAATATTTCCAAGTGAAGATTCAACTTGTTTGTAGTTAATGTGCATTTGTTTTGTTTTGTAGAAAATATTTGCTATTTTTGACTGTGTGCTCACTATCGTTGTTACTTTGTAGAAAAATAGTGTAATTTGATGCTCTATAATGTGGTTATATATATATATATATGTATATATATATATATATATATATATATATATATATGTGTGTATATATATATATATATATATATATATATATATATATATATATATATATATATATATAACTACCTTATAGATATATATATATATATATGTATATGTATATTATTATTATCATTATTACTATAGTGGTCATTTCTTAGCCTATTAGAAATAAACGCCCTATTTTTATTTATTTAAACAATATATTACGTCTCTCGGACTGCACATTGGAGAAATCTAAGCAATGAGAATGTGTCCTCTGGCAGGGATCGAAACTGTGCCCCACTTTGTCGGTTAAACTATCGCTTAATCCGGCATGCTATGCCGCTTGGCTACGAATGACTTCACAGGATATTTTTACCCTATTTAATATAGACGTAATATACGCCAGACACTTTACAGGAATCACACTTACCTCCATTGCAGTAAAAATGTACAACTCAATGCTCCTCAACAGAATACAACCGGAAGTGGAAAAGGTGCTCCGAAAAAATCAAAATGGCTTTCGAAAAAATAGCTCAACTATTGGACAAATCTTGAGTGTTCGGCGAATTATTAAGGGCGTCTACAGGAATCTACAGGCCGACTCCATATTTGTAGATGCTGTCAAGAGCCAGATAAGGCGGAAAATGGAGTACTGTTGTCATATTTGGGCGGGAGCTGTTCAAGCTTAGTGGGCGCGATGTGTAAATTGTCGCCATTTTATATGTTTAATTTCGCGCATGTGCGTTGTTTGAGTTTGTCGACTGCATAATATAGTAGGGTCAGTTGTGCACCGTCTGTGATAAAAAGACCACAATGACACAATTCATTCCGTCAGAAATTTGGAAACGACATGATGTACTGCTTGGCATTCGCACCGGAAGCTCCAATACGAACATTTCACAGTGCTTGGGTATTAGGAGAGTGCAGGAGATTCGGAAAGAGTTGGATGAGTTTAATGGTGATTACGATGGTGTTTGGAATGATAACTCGTGATAGTGATGTTATGTCTCCATTCATCTTCCCACAGGGCCTCGAATTGAACACGGAGGCCTACATCAAGTGCCTTGAGGAAGTAGTGCTGCCCTGTGTTAAGAGGGTGCCTGCTGTAACAGGACTCTGCACCAGGACACATAAGCAGCAGAACCCAGTGATGGCTCTCAGGCAATTTCTGCGACCATATCATCTTACATCTGGCCACCTAACTGCCCATAGTGCAACCCCATTGATTATTATGTGTAGGGCGCAGTTGAGCAAGAAACCAACAAAACTCCTTTTAACGCTAAAAATGATCTGATGGCAGCAATCCCCAACTTAAACAAGTAGACAGTCCAGAAGAGATGCAGGAAATTCCGAAGTCGTATGGTGCTCTACCTGTCCTCATCTTGAATTGATACCCCAATGCTATATTAGATTTATAATAATCTTGAACCTTGAATCCACACACAATGTAGCGTAGCTCACATCTGACCCAGGAATTACAAAAATAACCGTATTGAAGAATTCATGACATTTTGTGTTTGATGATAAGAAAGTCAAGAAAATCGTTCTGTAAACATAGCTATATGTATAATTATTAATGTATATATATATATATATATATATATATGTGTGTGTGTGTGTGTGTGTGTGTGTGTGTGTGTGTGTGTGTGTGTGTGTGCATGTTTCATTCAAAACGACAGACAAGGTCCTACGGTTAAGTTTTTTATTTAATTTCTCTTGTGTTTGAACAAGAGCTTTCTTTTCTGGACAAAGGGTGTGTAAAAATTGTCCAAATGTTTTATAGTTCCGAGCGCTTTCGGCTATACCTTTAGCCATTATCAAGGATGATTGAATTTTTCAGCTTAATTGAGTGTCTGCATTATGTGTATGTTTTAGTTTGTTGTAAAGATGTTTTTAATTTCCGAATACGGTTAGCACATTGTGGCCTTGTTCGTAGTTATTTTGTTAAGAGTTGGCTTTTTCTTTTTTATTATTAAAGCTCCCATTATTTTAAATCTTTTTTAACAAGTGTGTGAAGTCATTATATTTGTGTTTTCTACTAGTATTTTTACACAACCTTTGTCCAGAAAAGAAAGCTCTTGTTCGAACACAAGAAAAATTAAATAAAAGGCTTAACCGTAGTACCTTGTCTGTCGTTTTGAATGAAACATGCATAAACGAAGGATTGCTGCCTAAATATAGAACTTATATATATATATATATATATATATATATATATATATATATATACATTTCGTTAAAAACGACTGACAAGGTGCTTTTATTTAGTTTTTTATATAATTTCCCGTGCGATCTAATAATTTTTTTCTTTTCAGATGATAAATTATATAAAAACTGTCCGAAAGTTCTTTTTATCCGAGCGCTTTCGGCTATACATTTAGCCATTTTCAAGGATTATATTTCAACTGTTAGAATTAGAAATAGTTTGTTATATGTATGTTTTATAAAATGATTCATTTTTTGTTTGAAAACACGGTCAAGATATTATGTCCATGTTCAAAGTTAATATTTAATTAATTTGCATGTGGATGATGCTATTATATTAGTGTTGCAAAAAAAGGCTAAAAATAATGGAAGCCTTATTAATAAAAACAAACAAACCAACACTTAATATTTAACTCCTTCTTTATGTGCCGTGCCCCCTCAAGATGTAGGAAATCATGGCTCTCCACAATTTCCTGTCTATTTGTAGATCTTTCAATGATTTCTCCTAAACACTGTTCCGCCATCCATTTACTCGAGATCTTTAAGTAGGTTATACGTTTATACACTTAAAGAAACAAATAATTTTTAATTAAATGTGATAAAATAAAAACAAAATAATTCTATATATGAAAACTGTATTTGATACGCTTTTAACGTTTATATGTCTATTATAGCTTATTGCTTTAAACTTTATTTTAACTCTTTCAGTTGATATCTTGATCATTAAATGCTTAAACGGTGAAATTAATATCAACCGACGTAGATAGAGGGGTCCTACTAAAGAAAAATGTGATTCCTGAAAGGAATGGAACCTGTATCCCTTTTTGTCCACTAGAGAAACCAAAGTAGAGACGAAACGCGTTGTTACCGATTTAGCCACGGGAGATCATCATGATAAATGTTAGTTATAATCATAAGTCCTTGGAGAATTTAAATCATCAATTTTCTTTTTGTAAAACAGAACACAAGATACAGAAATTTAATTAGAAAAGCTTGCATTTATGAATAAGATATAATGTGAACACTATTGTCTTAAGAGGAAAACATTTTCGTTAAATAATTAATTTTTACAAAATTGTTTTTATTTTTGTAAAAAGTAATTATAATAATTCATAAAGTTTTAAATCTTTTAAAATTCTGTATTAATTTGTTGTCGCTAGATGATATTGTTATTTAGTAAAAACTATATCTATTATTCGTAAATGGAAAAGCTTACTACAATTCATAGATCCACAATAATTTAAAAATAATTTTCAATGTTTATGAACGGAAAGATTTTTGTAAATACGAACGTCCATACCCGACAATATCTGAAAATAAGAGTGCAAACTATAGTAAATTTAAAATTTATTGATAATTTTCTAAATTTTCCTCGGCAAGTGTCTTCGTAAGTAAGTCTATAAAGCCAAAGTACATAAAATTCGATAAAATATTAGATTGGAGAGAATATTTTTCTAAATTTTAATGGTTATAGTGCAATTAAATAAATTATATAAAAATGGTGTTCCCGTTATTTCCGTCAATAAATTTTACAGTAACCGTCAGCCTTCAACAAAATTCTCGAACATAAATTTATCGAGATAGTTGTGAACACTTCACATTATAAAAATGCTTTTCTCCGATAATTTAAAATAAAAGTAACTATTATTTGTTTCAATTCAGACTAATTATACTTTAAATCAGCTAATATTCCTGAAATAAAATTTCACAAAAGTATATTTTACATTTGAATGAAGAGAATGAAGAGAATTTCGTTTTGCTGACAGATTTGTAAATATGGCTAAAATCAGCCAATTTTAACTATTTAAAAATATCAATCAATTTAAATTCAGTTTGAAATACATCAAAGTATTTTACTTATTGGAAATATCAAATTTAAACTAATAACTTGAAATTAAAACTAAAATAAAAGACTCAAGAAAGAATTTTCATTTTTAAAATTAATTTTAAACATTTGATATCCTTTCTTTTTGGAGGAAAATATATATATATATATATATATATATATATATATATATATATATATAGAGAGAGAGAGAGAGAGAGAGAGAGAGAGAGAGAGAGAGAGAGACACGCACACACACACACACAAACACACACACACACACACACACACATATATATATATATATATATATATATATATATATATATATATATATATATATATATATACTTGGGAAAATAATAAAAATAAACAAAACTGCGGCGTCTTTCTTAATGAGTTTTGTAACAGCACTAAGAAATTGGAAATTTATCCATGAATTTGATAGGATTAAAAGATAAAAATAAATAGACATGATATGTCTAGATTATTCATCAAACTTGCTTGAAGGAAGATATGCTGCCTACACACACATACACACACACACACACACACACATATATATATATATATATATATATATATAGTAGTTCTGAAACAGCAGAATTCAGTAAGTTATACGTCATACAGTCTACAAATGTTATGGGTCGATATATATGTGTGTGTGTGTGTGTGTGTGTGTGTGTGTGTGTGTGTGTGTGTGTGTGTGTGTATTTGAATTGTTGATTTATATATCGCTCCTCGGTAAATGCAGCTTGAAATCACTTATAATTGTTTTACGGCTGATTGTTAACGAGTGAAATTGGAAAGTGAAGTCAATCCTCACCTGGGGCGACGGAGAAAATATTAGCAAAGAATGAGTAAGAGTTAAATATGAACTCGGCTTTTATGCACGTATGTCAGGTAAACAAACCCAACCTTATCGAAGTAGATAAATTAATATGTGTGTGTGTGTGTGTGTGTGTGTGTGTGTGTGTGTGTGTGTGTGTGTGTGTGTGTGTGTGTGTGCAGGAATGTTATTGCGGTTGAATTTTCGTAAGTATATAGTTGCTTGCCTACTTACCTCCCAAGCAACCAACTCGTTAATTAGCCGCGTGAAGACTCGGTCAGCCTATCGCTGAGACCAATCCTTGGCTAGACCCAATTACCTACGCGTCTTAGCACTTTCCGTCTGCTCAGATGCACAGCTATTGCCGGCTATATTTCTATGCCGTCGATACGTGATAATTTCTTTTCGCTTCTATTTAGCGAAAACTCTGTAGAGAGAAAAATGAATATAAAATATAATTGCCATAAAAGTTGATTTCAAACAACATTTATATTTAAAAACTTCGACGAGAAAAAGAAATTAATTTCTCTAGAATCGCACGTAACAGTCGATCTGCTTGAAAAATATTCCAGATTTACAAATGAAGGAACAAAGTTATTTTTTTTCTGTCTGAAATTCTAGGATGAAAATCTATTTACACAATTTGCATTCGGTAATGTCTTCATCATTATTTTTATTAGAAGATCACTGGAGAATAAGTCATCTGAATGATTCCGAGTATATGTCAGCCATTTAGTCAGTCCCCTACAGCAGGGTTCGGCAACCTTTGGCTATGTGCCGACTTAGGGTTTTAAAATAATTCAGTGTGCCAACAGCATACGTATTTTTATACAAGTCAAGGTCATTATACCTGTTCTAAAATATGTTATATAGTAATATATAATATATATAATTTAGTATATATTAAAATTGAAACAGCTAAATATCTTGTAGCTTTTATTGATTCGGACTTCGTGATGTCATTTGCGGCTGCGTGCCATTGGACATTGCTTGGCGTACCACGTGTGGCACGCGTGCTGTAGGTTGGCGACACCTGTGCTAGCTTACGACGGCTTCCTCAGTAGGCCTAGCGCAAAAAAAAAATACTATATGGGAGCCATTAAGAAGAAAAGAGAAACGTCGGTGGAGAAACACAAGTTTTACAGCAAAGCTGAAGTTGGGGTAAGGAAAGCAAGACAACGGTCAAAGAGATCACAGAATTTATGGGTTAAATTTAAATTTCGTAACATTTATAAGAAGCCCACTTTAGTTAAAACAAACAAAAGAACGCAAAACGATGTCAAGTGATATTTTTAAGTAAATCGACCTTCTACTAAATGCTGTGATGATTTAGTTTAGCATATATGGTTCATGCTTTCAAACATAGTTTACATGAAATCATCAATCTCTCTAGATTTATGATTTTAAGAGGCCAGATATTAAAGAATTATACCAAGGCACTATAAAAAAAAAATGTAGAAATAAAAAAAAATAAAAATTAATGAAATAAAATTTTAAAAAAAGAAGACAAAAATAAAATGAACTCAGAAAGAGAAGATGGCAAGTTGATGTAAGCGTGCGAAAATAATTATGGCCAACCGACTTGCGGCTGAATTCGTGCGCGCGAAAATAATCACGTGACAGTTCTGCCCCGCCCTTTTATTTAGTTTATTATTTATTTGTCCCTCTTATTTTAGAATAATTCTAGTGTTGCTGAGCAATGAAGCTTTTTTTCCCCAGTGATATAAAGGTCTTTGTTTACTTGACAGGAAGTAGAGAAAGAGACAGAGAAAGAGCGATAGACAGAAGACTCGCTACATGTTCACGCAATATGATTAGGCGGTAATTATGGGGGAGTGGGTTGCCGAATATTTCTCTTACCTCCAATTTTCTCAGTCAATGATCGTGGTATGCCAAAGAGTGGGCATTTCTGACAAGATATATATAACAAGACGTACTAAAACTTCACGGCCCGACCAAGAATCTCTTTGTTAATTCGTCGTTTTCCGGGGAGAGACTTAAGTTAATATAACGTATTTTCCAGTGTCAGATAAAGCTATTGGATTAAGTAGTAAGTATGACGATTATAGAAATTTCCTAAGGTATGTTAGATTCCAAAGCAATATCGAATTTGTTTTCTCCTAAATAACGTTATAACATTAAGTTAAATTATGGGATTTTTATATATTTTGCCGTTGTAAAAGTTATTGGCGAATAAAAAACATTGGAAAATTCACCAGCGAAAATGATTCAAAATATTAGTTTATATTATTGATTCGGAACAAATTTAAAACCAGTTTTAGACTAAAAAAAATAAAAGAACTGTATAACATTTATACATGAACAATGCAAAAACATTGAGAGAGATCAAAAATCTTTTAAAGACAACCAACACGTAACTGCAGTTGTTAAATAAGGTGATGTTGTGACTTAGTTTGAATTGTTTTATATAAAGAGCTTCTATAATCTTAAAACATCATCGACAATTAGATTTATTTAAAAGAATGGTGTTATCAACAAGATTTTTTTCATGGAGGTAGGCAGTTTCTGTAGGTGTCTAGGCGGTTTGTTTATGGCACTGAGATCGCTTAAATGGTTTGTCATTCATCTACTGATAGTTGCCGTCATATAGCGAATGTAAATCATCAGTTTATGACAAGAGATGCAATCTTGCATTGGACAACTGAATTGATATATTGCAGATACGCCAGTTGTTATTTGTAATTATGGGATTGGCAGTTTTTAATACTCTATAGTATATTGTAAGTTTTACACATTTGCCAGTGTCAACAGCTGAAATGCATTGTCTAATGATGTGTCGTATGACGAATACATCATGTTTATAATTTTTATGCATCTAGTTGCAATAAAAGGTTGTAATGTTTTGATGTAGATTATTTTTAGTGTTGGTGTCGTTTAGTTTCGGCGGGAATAATTTTGTTTGGGGAAATTATTGTTAACTAATGCTTGCCTTATTTATTTCAATAAAAATATTTTCTGGTAAGAGAAGGTTATGTGCGCACTATTTAGGATATTTTATTATCACTATATTATATCTTTGTGGTCATTCACTATCATAGTTTATGAGTCATGGGTTAGTGCCACACACACACACGAACGCACACAAATATATATATATATATATATATATATATATATATATATATATATATATATATATATATATATATATGTCATCCACAGCTCATCAGTGTGGCTATATGTCCGGTTGCCTCTAGCTAGGATCGAAACCCGACTTAATTGGCGTTAGTCGGAACTTCTACTACTAAGCCGTCGGCGCACGTGGTAGAAGTTTTAAAACAGGTTTTAAATTTGTTCCGAATCAATAATATAAAGTAATATTTTGAATCATTTTCGCTGGTGAATTTTCCAATGTTTTTTATTCGACAATAACATTTACAACGGCAAAATATATAAAAATCCAATAATTTAACTTAATGTTTTAAGTGGTAGGGATGAAGGTAAATTTTAGCGTGTTTATTTTTAAATTTAGATAAACACACAGTGACTGACAGTGACTCAACTCTGCCGAAGAGTCGTGCTATATTAGCTTTAATAGTCACTGTTTACAAATGTACCCCTCACACCCACAGAGCTCAACCGAAATTAATTTTTCAGGAGCCAATATACATAGACACCCATAGACAAAATTATGGGGCAGGGGTAGAAAAGTTAGAAATATGATTGAATCTCGTACATATATTAGCTGAAAAAACTATAAGCCTACTAGAATTGATGTTTCACTGGCATTTTGGGGCACCAATGACGATTTGTGTTCAATTTTACTTATTTAGCGTAAGTGGCAAAATCATTTATTTGAAATTTAATCTGTCGGAATAAAATTTAATCTGTAGTGATAAATCTTTTCTAATTTTTTAGTAACAAGATTAGTATCAATTTATAAGTGCTTCTTCGCCAAAGAAATACATTCCTGAAACTCAAAGGGATGAAGGGTTATCCCGAGTCAAAATTGTAAAAAAGGAGAAATACAGATGAAATGGTGTACAAAGAACCATTAAAAGATATAACGAAATCAATTCTTTCAAAAATTGTAATGGTCAAGACCGGAAAAGGTGTATATACAAACTCAAGGGGAGACAGACTGCTAAAAAGGGTATCTCTAGGTGATAAAAAAACACTCTTCTAACGTGACTGCTGAATTTCGTTAGGCAACAAATAATTAGTAAGACTCATAGCACTCAATCATTGTTAGTTTTTTAAAAATTACATAATAAAAATATTTTCTGGCTTTAAATAACCAGAAAAGGTTGATAAGCCGAATTAATCAAACATTTTTATGATGATTAATTGGGTTTAAGCCTGCAATTTGACATTTTTGCTACATATATCATTGTCATTTTTTTTATTTTTTGTGTAAAGCTCAGTGCTTGACGGTCAGGCTATATTTAAATGTTTTAATATAGCCTTAAATACACAGTTATTTAACCTTCATACGAGATACGCTGACTCATTGTTGTCGCTAGGCCTGCGAAACTATATATATATATATATATATATATATATATATATATATATATATATATATATATATATATATATTTATACACACACGAAAGAGAGAGAGAGAGAGAGAGTAAGAGAGAGAGTAAGAGAGAGAGAGAGAGATAGAGAGAGAGAGGAAGAAAGAAAGAGGGACAAACACACACAAACACGAAAACTTATTTTTCTCCGCACATCTAAATACGACAGATCGATCGAATTTCAACAAGTGAATCATTTGGCCTTTTCCTTTTCCTTAATTCGTAACTAAAGTCTGTTTTTTTTCTTTCTCATGGAAAAAAGAAAGACAGAAGTTTTATTAAATATTTTTGCTATCTTTCTCGTTTCGAACTTTTTCTTGATTTTCTTTCTTTTTCTATTTCCCTTTTGCTTTTTCAGGCGACGTCATCGACTTTTTTCCGAAGCCACATTTTCCACGAAACACAAAATGATTTCGCTTCCTCAAAATCGTTTTTTAGCGCCTTCTTGTTGGTGGTGTGATTTTTATTTTTATTTGTTGTCTATCAGCCTGTCCTTCTCTTCGCCCCTTCTTCTTGCTTTTCTTCTCTCCTATTGGTCACCATTTCACTTTGTCCCATTCCAAAGTGTCATGTTGTCGATTTAATGCCGATCGTGTTATCAAGCACCGCATTCAACAACGTTACACTGACTGAAGAGGTGTGCAGTTAAGTCAATAAATGCACTAGTGAATTCGTATATGAGAGCGTGACATGACATAGGTTAGTGTGGGTGCACTTTAGTATACTATAGTAAAATGGTTACAGTCGGAAACACACACACGCGCACGCGGAAAGAGAAAAGATATATGCTGTTTAATAGGATTACATATGTAAATAAAAGCCAGTGTCCGTTGTATTGCAATGCACAACACATACCATGCTGGATTTTGTTAAGATAAAACCGTGTAGATCAGATATTCTTTTCATGTTCAGAATTTTTATATTTAAAGGAAACGAGTAGTCAACATATGAGATTTATAGATTTGAACATAGTTTGAACACTGGCATCAACACTGCACGGTGATTGCCAGTTTCCCGCGCCAATGCTGTTTCCAGTTCGAATATCTTGGCGAGAAGATCACATAGATACATGACACTGACAATTACCATGCGTGGTTGATTCCTATGTCCATAACTTAAACATATATAAACGCTCTATTTCTGATACTCAGCACTGTTCAGTTCCTAGATACAGAAAATCTGAAACCACACATACACGCACGCACACACACACACACACACACGCACACGCACACACACACAGACACACACACACACACATATATATATATATATATATATATATATATATATGAAAGGTTCAAACACTAATATTCCGTGGTTATAATTTATTACATTGGAATCGTAATCCCGATCCAAATCATCAGACCTACAAATTCAAAAAGCTTTTTGAAATTGTAGGTCTGATAATTTGGATCGGGATTACGATTCCAATGTAATAAATTATGACCATAAAATATTAGTATTTGGGCCTTTTATATTATATTCTTGCTCTGTCCTGGACATTGAGCTCTCCGTTGATTCTATCCCCTTGTTAATTTATATGTATATATATTGACCACTAATATTATCTCTCTTTCTCTCTCTCTCTCTCTCTCTCTCTCTCTCTATATATATATATATATATATATATATATATATATATATATATATATATATATATATATATATATACGAGGGTCATTCCATAAATAAGGGGAATTTTTCGGTATAAAGACTTCTAATACAGATAGAAGCTTACTTTTTTTTTCAACGTAGTCTCACAGCACTGTCACACACTTTTCCCATCTGTGCACAAGCTTCCGTATTCCCTCAGCGTAAAAATCTTTGGACTGATGTCTCAGCCAGTCGCTCACAACACTTTTGACTTCATCGTCACTTTTAAAGTTCGTGCCTCTCGTGAACGTTTTCAAGGGACCAAACAGGTGAAAGTCTGAAGAGGCAAAGTCTGGGCTGTAAGGGGGATGAGGGAGCAGTTCCCAGCCCAGCTCGTTGATGGTCTGCACCGTTTGGCCTGCTGTGCTGTTTGTGCTCTGCAGTAAGCATCTTTGGCACCCACCGGCCGCTGACCTTGTGTGCTGTCCCAACAGATCTCAAATTCATTGCAATGTTATCCACTGTCACCCTTCTGTCAGACTGAATGAGGTCATTGACTGATTCAGTCACCTCAGGAGACCTCACTTCTGTAGGCCTCCCAGGCCTGTCTTCATCCTCAACACTGCTCCGTCCTTCTTTAAACAATTTAGCCCACTTGTAGACATTTTTGTCTGAAACATGTGGCACCATACACAGTTGACATTCTCCTATGAATTTCAACTGGTTTGCACCCTTTCACAACCAAAAACTTGATAACTGACCGCTGTTCAATCCTGGAGCATGCTTCTTGGTCGGCCATCTTTGTTAATCGCCAAAACTCTCAAAGTTTTTTTTTAATTTGCAAAAGAAATTAAATCCATGTGAAAAAGAAGTAAAACAAAAAAATATATAAAAAAGTAAGCTTCTATCTGTATTAGAAGTTCTTATACCGAAAAATTCACCTTATTTATTGAATGACCCTCGTATATATATAGTGTCTTTAAATAATTGTCGGATTTGCCCATTTCATAATGTGTGACGTCATTTGTTTAAATTTGATACGCCATGAGCAGTTATGAATGTACGCGAAAGATTCATGGAAGATTGAAGTTTATAAGCAGTAAATTCGACCTTGCCAACCGAAACGGTTAAGGCACGTCAGACTATATGACGGTTCCGTATAGGATACAGGTTCGAAACCTGTCGAGGACGAATATTTTTTATGAAAATTTTTCTGACATTCAGGCCGGTAAATGTTATTTAATACTGTTTATTATAAATCAGAGCATTTATTTAAATACTTGTATCTATAAAAAGAATGTTAAACATAAAAATGTCTTTATATATATATATATATATATATATATATATATATATATATATATATATATATATATATGGGGGGATTTCTTTAGGGGGAAGTAATTAAGGAAGTCCAAGAAACTAATGATTATAGTCCTCAACGATTTCGACCAGTACATTAACCATTTTTAAGAGGTTCGTTGTTGAGGTAATTTCATTTTGCGTTTGTATTCTGTCAAAGTAGTAGAAATTCTAGCTGTGCTAGATGAGATGTGCTTATGACTCCAAACTGGGCAGACTAGTAATAGACAACCAACACGTAACTGCAGTTGTTAAATAAGGTGATGTTGTGACTTAGTTTGAATTGTTTTATATAAAGAGCTTCTATAATCTTAAAACATCATCGACAATTAGATTTATTTAAGAATTTTTTCATGGAGGTAGGCAGTTTCTGTAGGTGTCTAGGCGGTTTGTTTATGGCACTGAGATCGCTTAAATGGTTTGTCATTCATCTACTGATAGTTGCCGTCATATAGCGAATGTAAATCATCAGTTTATGACAAGAGATGCAATCTTGCATTGGACAACTGAATTGATATATTGCAGATACGCCAGTTGTTATTTGTAATTATGGGATTGGCAGTTTTTAATACTCTATAGTATATTGTAAGTTTTACACATTTGCCAGTGTCAACAGCTGAAATGCATTGTCTAATGATGTGTCGTATGACGAATACATCATGTTCATAATTTTTATGCATTTTTCAGTTCGAATATCTTGGCCAGGAGATCACGCTGATACATGACACTGATACTCACCATGCGTTGTTGATTCCTATGTCCATAATTTAAAGCTATATAAACACTTTATTTCTAATACTCACCACTCTTCCGCCACTAGATACAGAAAATTTGAAACTATATATATATATATATATATATATATATATATATATATATATATATATATATATATAATGAATCTATTATCGACAGAAAAGAATTGTGAGTGATGTAAATAGATCAGTGTGGGCGTACTGAAGAAATTATTGTCATAGATGAATTCATCTGCCGTTCTGTGGTGTCACAGCTGGATGAACTGACCAATTTATTAAATGAACTTTAGAAAGTGAAAAATTGATACAAATACTGATATATATATATATATATATATATATATATATATATATATATATATGTATGTATGTATGTATATATGTGTGTGTGTATGTGTGTGTGTGTGTGTCTGTGGCCGCAGATGGAGGTGCTGAAAAGTCCTCACTCTTTCAAAACATTTAATGTTTTGCTTATTCCGTCAGATTTTTGACAGTGGATCATTCTGAAAGTGTTGAACATCCTGCATATGCCCAGTATAAAAGCGGCAAATTTATTATCACTGTTTTATCTTTCAGGAATAATTGACCTTGAATAACCTTGAATAAAATTCTTAAATATTCATGACCTTGAATAATCATTCGACTCTCGCGTAACCATTTAACTCTGATGGGTTCTTTTATGATTGATTAATTGCTGCCCGTTCTTGTGATTCGTCATTTAAAGGTTCGTTGGAGAAAACTTTCGTCTTTTGTTCTGCCCTTGTACGGCTAAAGAACTCAACGATTTTGAACGTCAACTCATACTTTTCAAAGAAGAACATTCGACGCGGTGTTTGACGAATTTGCAGAAATTCTTCCTGAATTCTTCAGTCATACCAGTCGTCACCAGTTTTCAATGTTTGTCTCACGTCTTTCTGAATTTACCGCTTTTTGACTAGGCGCCCTGTAGTCAACTGAACCATCGTCGAAAAGCAACAATCGTTTCCATAAGAACAAACTCGACTTTTTAAAAATCAGTTTGTTCTTTTTCTACATATCTTTTTTTAGAGGATCGACTCTTTTCATATTTTATGGCTCACCAAATATCACTTACTTTAAAAGAATATTGTTAATTGCCATGCTTATTCATGGGAAGGTTAGTGCAGTGGTTTCACATAGCCTTCTTTATGGTTTTAAATTTAGGGTCGTACTTCTAGTGGAGCAAACACTGAAAGCTAGAGAACCGAGAGTGATTGTTAACGGAAACTCGAAAGTTAAGTCTACCCTGATACATAACCAATAAATGGGGGAAGGGATAGATAACGGTATTTGTGTGAAAGTGAACGCAACGAACTAGGAATAAATTTGAACTATGTTCCCTTGCAGCATTGATAACCACCATACTCCCTACACACCCCAACGTTTAATTTTAGGGGTAAAGATATATGATTTAAATACCAGGCCACAGCAGTGGTGAACAAAAACTTGGAGAGTGGAGTTAAAGGGAAATAACTGAGACATCCAGAACATGCATGACACGTGGAACTAGAATAATCTACCACCATGGACAAAATAAAAGGTTAGATTCAAAATTCCAATCACCTGAAGAAGGCCGCGGCGTACAACAGCCGAAACGTTGAGAACATAGCAATGAAGATGAGGATAACAGTCCGAATAATGTAAATAATCCAAGTAATTATAATACCTCATCTCAGAGATATAGACAGATATATAGAGAGACATCGACATAAAGGCCGGAGCGTACAACGGCCGAAACGTTGTGAATATGGCAATGAAAATGAGGATAACAGTCCGAATAATGTAAATAATGCAAGTAATCATAATACCTCATCTCACAGATATAGACAGATATATATAGAGACATAGACATAAAGGCCGGAGCGTACAACAGCCGAAACGTTGTGAATATTGCAATGAAGATGAGGATAACAGTCCGAATAATGTAAATAATGCAAGTAATCATAATACCTCATCTCACAGATATAGACAGATATATAGAGACATAGACATAAAGGCCGGAGCGTACAACGGCCGAAACGTTGTGAATATTGCAATGAAGATGAGGATAACAGTCCGAATAATGTAAATAATGCAAGTAATCATAATACCTCATCTCACAGATATAGACAGATATATAGAGACATAGACATAAAGGCCGGAGCGTACAACGGCCGAAACGTTGTGAATATTGCAATGAAGATGAGGATAACAGTCCGAATAATGTAAATAATGCAAGTAATCATAATACAATATGGTGAATATTTATTAAACAACAACAACAATAACAAAAACCCCACAGAGTAGACACACAAATAAACGCACACAATATCTGCAAGAAATTTATACAAGCTTACACCAGTTTCTATATTGTGCTATCAGGTTTTTCTATTTATAATCCATGTTCAAAAACTTTATTATCTAACGATCTGATTAGAGTGAGGGGCATAACCATTCATGTGCAGTGGATTCAATGGAATGATTTTAACGATTCAGTTCCTGAGGCTGCTCTTAACAAAGTTGGATCACTGTGCCAGACGATTTTTCTCACCAGAAGCTGTCTTGCACCTTCAATCAATCAACCATTCGCCTGCGCATTAAATATTGTTGTGAAATCTTGTCTGGTGATTCTGCTACGTATCTAAAGATTCTTGACAAAGTCCAAAGAAGAAACTGCAATATTATCGGTCCTAACCTGGCATATCGGTTTCAGTCACTTTACCACCACCGTAACGTAGCTTCCTTGCACTTTTTTAAATAAATATTTTCATGATAATTGTTCTGAAGATATTTGCTCTTTGGTATCTCGACGTCATGAAGTACTTGTTCTAGATTGGCAGTTAGGTCCCATCCTTTTAAATTATCATCAGTCTCGCATTTTTCGCATTGTACAACTCTTTTCCGGCTCTTTGCTTTAATATAAACTACGATCTTCAAACAATTAAATGCAACGCCACTCATCATCTTCTGTCTCCTTGAATCTTGTTCTTTAATTTTCTTTCTTGTCAGGAACGCTTTCTTCGTTTCCTTCACACCCAGTAATCCTTTGCGTCTTAGTGGCTTTATCATCTTGCATGGGGCTAAATGAATAGTATATTTTAAGTAACCTTTTCCTGTGTCATCAGAGGAGTTAATTACTCACAAATGGGCAAAGGACAATTCCTCATCTCTTTATATTGGGCTCCTCTGATGACGCAGGAGAAATATAAATTTTTACTAAGTTTAACTTCACAAATGGAAGGCCAATTTATTTTAACATCATAAATTGAAGGCCATAATTTATGGCACGAATTATTTTTAGCTCCCAAATTAGTTAATTTTGTTATACTTATTGTTCAAATAGTCTAATTGTTAGCGAGTTGGAACAATAAATGCCGTGGTTGGTAACTAGCCTAGGAGAAAGAAAAAATAATTTAAAAGCCAGCTAAAGAAAAGACAGAGATGAGTGCAGATAAGATGTAAAACACGATAGATTTCAACAATTATCGATGATCCCACTGGTATAGCGATTGTTAGCAATATGGCTGACACCAACTGGATATTAGGCCCAAAGAGGATGGATTATATTTATAAAATATTAAATAAACATTAATGTCGTTTACAGTTTTGGTTATTAGAAAAATCATATACAATTGTATAAAGTCTTTAAAAAATAACAATAATGAAATTCTCATAAGTTGTCAGTAGCTTCATGACACATCAACCATTCTATGATGGTCATGTACTATCTATGACTTATACAGCATTAAACATCTTTTCATTATACCGAGAAGGAAACTTTATTTCTAACGGCTAGCTAACAGCTGTACTAACTTTCTCTGAGCGCTGATTGTCCGAAGAAGAGGTGGATGTTTAATCCCTGGAGATGTTTTACAAGCTGACATTTGATAAGCTGTCCTTCTTTGGGGCTTTTTATGAACGTGCGTATGAGAGAAGGGAAGCCATTTTGAACTGATCGCTCAGGGATAAGCTGCTAGCTAAAGTAAGTATACATGAAGCGAATGAGGCGAGAACAGATACATTATGTGGTTATACTGACACAACTATATGTGCAAAAGACTCGATCGTAGAACTACTTACTAAAGCACACATATAAACCTTCGTAAATCCCCTTGCATGGGGACAGGCAATATTCACTTTAAGATGCGTGCGCATGCGCGCACACACACGCACACATTGGCATGTGTAGCTCTACTGTAATTATCAACGATCGCTTGCCGGCGCACGAACTCAAACATACAAAACACGTTTGCGTAAATATAGTCGCACATGTTAGGTTCCCTCGGGAATCAATCAGGCATCACGTTTTATCGTATGTATGTCACTTACTGATGTTGTCCAATGTTTTCTATCCATCACGGAGAAGACGGTCGGGGTTCAGGCTAGAAGCGATAGAGACGTGGTGAGATCACAATAAAATAAAATAAATAAATGAAAAATGTGACAAAAAAAAAGGAAATAAAGGAAAAATAGAGCCATTCGATGTCGTTAAAAGCGGGTGTGGTTGAGAATTATTTGGAATATGATAGCCGAGACTTTGATAAAGTCTCCAGTTCACAAATGGCCGATTGACCAACAGAATTAATAGACTGGCCGATGGACATTCGAGAAGGGATGTCCCGAGAGAAGGAAAAAAAGGTTCTGTTGATTGAGAACAAATGGTTAGGGTGTTGGTTGATGGTGGTAGGGTGATATAGGGGATTTTAGGGCATTGGATATTTTAAGGAGTAGAACAAGTTAGCAAGAGGGGAGGAGAAAGAAAAGAAATTATGAGCGAAAAGAAAAAGAATAGAATGACTGAAAGAAAAAGAGACAGAAATTAAAAAAAAGAATGAACCATATAAACAAGGAAATATGTAAAGAAAGAAAGAATGAGAAAAAGGAAAAATGAAAGCGAGAAGCGTGCAAAAAGAATATAAGAATATCAGAATAAAGGAAGAGAACAAGAATAGAGACAATAAAAATAAAAGAGAGAAAATAAAAAGAAAAGAAAATGGTAAATAAAAAATTAATCAAATAAAATAAGCAAATTTGACAAATTATAAAAAGAAAGATTAAAATGTGAATGAAAAAAGAAGAAAGTAAAATGAATGGGGTCAAGTGAAAAGCGAAAGAAATAAAAAAAGAGTAAGAAAAATGAAAACGTGCAATCAGAAGAGAAAAGAAGTAGTAAGTAAAAGTTAAAAGACGGAAAAACTGAAAGAAACATGGAAAGAAAAAGGGAAATGAAAAAGGAGTAATAGGAAAAGAAGGATGAAAAAGTTAAGTAAAGAAAGAAACGCCGAATAAAAAGGCGAAAACGAAGGACTATTGGAGAAAGGGGAAAAAAGAAGAGAAAATAAAAGGAAAGAAGTAGGAGAAAAAGAAAGAATACGAAGATAAAAAAAAAAATTAAAAACAAAGTATAGAAAGAGAGGAAAAACCAGGATGGAAAAAAGAAAGCAAACGATTCAGTTTCGGTAAATGAAAATCTAGTGAAAAGTTACGTTTAAAAATAAGACAAGGTGATTATTTGAAGAAGCGAATCGGGGAACGAAAAGTCTCTCATCACCGTTACAAAAATGGCGCTATGCGGTGTGGGGGTTCCGTTGTCTCTGTTTTTAAATGGACCACCTTAGTCCGTGTTGATGATTGAAACCTTGATGCCGGACATTTTTCCCTCTTTTTGTTATTTTGGGAAGATTAAACCCTGAGTAGGGATGATTGTTGAGAGTTAGGGTTCGGATGAAGAGAAAAATTAGAACGAACGAGAGACGGGTGGATTGAAGAAGTGGGGGGAGGAGGAGGAGGAGGAGGAGGAATAAAAAGAAAACGAAAAAAAAAATGGGAGGCGGACCAAGGATATAAAGATGAGAAGAGAAAAGTAAGATAACAAAAATTAAATAAAAGTATAAAAGCAAGACAAAACAAAAAACAGCGAAGAGGAGAAATATGTAGTTGAAAAGAGATGGAAAGAAAATGAATAAATAAGAATAGAAGAATAGAAGAATAAAAAGAACAAAGAAAGAAACGTGAAAAAAAATAAAGCAGGGAAATACAAAGAAATTGGAGAAATGGGTGAAATGAATAGAGAGGAAAAAAAGTAAAGAGATAAAAAGGAGAAGGAAGAAAGAAAAGAAAGAATAAAAAAGGAAGAAAAAAACTAAAGAAAAAAGTAGAAAAAGGGGAATAAATAGAAGGAAAAGAAAGGGTGACAAAGAAAGAAAGGGGCGAATGAAAAACATAAATTGATAAACATCAGGAAAGAAAAGCGAAAGAGAATAAGGAAGGAATAAAAATCTTCAAAGGAAAAAAGAAAAAGTCGTTGAAAATGCGAGAGAGGAGAAAGAAGGAAGTAGAGAGATGGAAGAAAGGTGAAATCCGAATTTGGAAGAAAGAAAAATAAGAAGAAACTCAACGAAGAAGAAAGACGTGAAGGAGAAAGGAAAGAAGGAAATATAATGAATGAAAAAAAAAGGAGGGAAAAAAGCGTTAAAGAAATTAAACAAAAAACATCTAAGCAAGAAAGTAAATGAAAAAGAAGGACCAGTTTTAGGTGGAGCGGGGGTGCAATTGGGAACTATTTTGGCCGTCTCCAATTTCTAGAGACTAGTATATGAGTTGCGAGTGGAATAGTGTTGCGTGAGTATCCCCCCCCACCTTAGGTGCGGCTAAGAATTGGAAGCAATTGATAAAGTCAGATAAGGTTACCCCCACTCAGGCACCACGAGGCAGTGTAATGGTCAGCAAGCTTGTCATGCTATAACAATTACGCCCGAGTAGTGAGTTCGATCCTCACTGGGTGCCCCAGACTTTCGGCCTTGTGCCACATCTTAGCTACGCTTGGAAAATCACTATATGGGCACCTAGAGGTGGTGTAATGGTTAGCAAGCTTGTCTCGCTAAAACAATTACGACTGAGTAGTGAGTTCGATCCTCACTGGGTGCCCCCTTCTTTCGGCCTTGTGCCACATCTAAGCGACGGTTTAAAAATCACCTTTAGGCTGACCCTGTAAAAAAAGAAAGTGAAATAAAAAAATATATAAAAACATAAAAAATAAAAAACAACAAGTAAACGGCTAAGAAAAAAAAAGAAAAAAAATGAATGGAGAAAAAAGAGAAAATTGTAAAAAAAAAAAAGTGGGGGGCAAAGACGTTAAAAATGATGTTTGTATGCCCGCACGCGTGTGTTTATGAGATTATTTATTGTATGCAAATATTTCTAGCACAAAACAACTTCTCAATTGTATATTAAGAGCCTTGTTTTCACCGAGAATATTTGTATGCACCTAATCCTAACCGTTCCGGGTATGCCGATAAACTGCATCCGCATCCTGGGTAAGTAAGGCCTCAGATCAGGAGGTTTTGAGGAGTGTGGAACCACCTCGTGATTGCTGGTGCTCCCAGGTCCGCCCTGACCCGGGGTGGTAGCACCTATTAGTTAAGCAAGAAAGTAAATGAAAAAGAAGGACCAGTTTTAGGTGGAGATCTGAAGATTGTTTTAGGTGGAGCGGGGATGCAATTGGGAACTATTTTGGCCGTCTCCAATTTCTATTAGTTAACCACCAAACCCAGATCTCGTCCTGGGTAAGACGATAAACTACGTCCAACAGCAAGGCCTCTGATAATACGTTTTTGAAAAATAATGTTGCTAGCTGTACGTTTTGAAAAAAAGAAAATTACCAGCTATACATTTTTGAGGAAAAAAATATTAACAGAAATAGATTTTTGACAAAATAAAAATATTAACAGGAAAAAAAAATTGTCGGCATTAAATGACCCATTGATGTTGATATGTCGTAAAACAAAACAAACCGAAACCTAATCCTAATGTCGAGTTGTTACTATGGTAAAAAGTCCAGCTCTTTCAGCAGAAATATTTAAGGTTTATGCTAATTATTCGATCTGGAGGGAACCTGTCAAGAAAATCGGCATTCGATATCTTTTCTTTCTTTTATCCGGGATCGAACACCAAATAGCGGCACCGCTGAAAATTATACACCTATCTCAGTAACAAATCAAACGGAAGATTTATCAAGCTTAATTTAGTCTGGGATGAATCCACAAATAAGTGTACACAGCTATGACTAGATTCAATGACGTAGCAATTGTCCTTCAGCTTGAAATTCTATCCATTATTCCACAGAGAACTGCTTCTTCTCCGCCTAATATTTTTTTTAAATGTAGTGTCCAGCATCCAGGAGAGATCTGTGAGGAATGGCCAGTGGTATTAACTTATTACACGGTGAGGTATCCCTGGGTGTGATTTTGTATATATTGGAATATTCTCAAATATAATTTGGAAAAGAATCGTGGTATGCTGTGAACCATTAATTCTGAGACAGTAGTAATCTGAAAGAACAGGAGACATTCAGTTTCTATGTAAGAAACGAACGCGAAAGCTGAGATCAAACTCAGGACTAAAAATTTACATTAATACCTTGGAACTTCGTTTGCGGTAAGAATTCAGGAACATGGGCGACAAAGTCAGCATAAGGTGCTAATCGCGAGAGATGACATCGGCATGATTCTTCTTCTAAGTGCCGTGTCTATTCCGAACATGGACGATCATGTCTCTCCACAATCTCCTATTTCTTTGTATCTCTGAGTCAAGTTGTTTCAACATCAATTCCAGTTAATTATGCCCGTTATATGGGTTACGCGGGGCTTTTTTCTGTCACACTTGCTTTTATTTAATAAAGGTGCGATTTTATATAACCAGAAAGAATACGAGAATGATTGATGGGAAAGTCAATCGACTGGGAACTGTGCAAATGATTACATTTTGGCCAGACAGACCAATGGTAGATGCACAGACGAGAACATGCCTGGAAGATGGAAATATTTTCTGGGACTTAGAAATTCAAGCGGATTACTCAATCTGAAAAAAAGATACCAGATTGTGTATTCAAATGTTTATATATATATATATATATATATATATATATATATATATATATATATATATATATATATATGTGTGTGTTATGAATACATCCCAACGGGTACGCAAGATCGCTTCACCAGTGATGAACACGCCAAGAAAAGGATTCAACAGATACAAACGCAAAATAAACGTGTAAAAAAGATAGTTACATTAAAGAAATATTCAAATGATAAGTTGACCAATTTAGAGATAAAAGGTTTTTTAAAAGTTACATTCCGGTGATACTGTCGTTGCGGGTGGGATTAGGAAGTTCATGCTTCTACTGTGATGGTTCCAGTGGTAAATAACGGCTAACGGAAAGTGGTCAAAAACGGTGTCTAAGCTAAAAAGGAACTAAACTTAAAATGGGACAAACAAAGGAAATTAAAACAATGCAATATCTATCTATCTATCTATCTATCTATCTATCTATCTATCTATCTAAAAGACATGTCTCATTAAATAATTTCGACAAGTTTTGTCTAAATTATTTAATGAGACATGTCAATGAAAAAAAGCTGCCAAAATATACGCAAGATATATCTATCTATCTATCTATCTATCTACATATTTATGTTAATCTGTTCATTTTCTATCTATCTATCTATCTATCTATCTACATATATATATATATATATATATATATATATATATATATATATATATATATATATATATATATATATACAGAAATATAGTCTTAAAGTGTGCTATATTTATGGGATAAAGTGCTCAATATCAGAGATAGAGCCTGACGATTGCACTAGCATGAAACAGACTGTCGCCTCTAAGTGCTGACTTCCATGTCCACTTTTATATTTATATATATATATATGTATATATATATAATTATATATATGTATATATATGTATGTATATATATATATATATGTATATATATATGTGTGTGTGTGTGTGTATATATATATCTATATATACATATATATATATATAATTATATATATCGCGAGAGAGAGAGAGAGAGAGAGAGAGAGAGAGAGAGAGAGAGAGAAAGAGAAAGAACAGACAGATTAAGAATCCACTGTCCTTAGCATTTACTTTTTGCAAAAAATGTGCTCAATACAACGTAGAGCAAAATATTAAAATAATATTTTTATTGTAAAATATTTTACATCGCTACACTAAAATTTTTATGTTTCGGAACTTAAAAATTGTTCCTCATCAGGCGATGTTTACTAACTTATAATGAAAATGATTTACTTGGGAAATCGGAAAGCAATTTAGTAACTCATTAGGGAGTTGAAAATGAGGTGGGAAACAAATTCCAAAATTTAAAAAAAAAGCACATCTGTGGGTATGTCTTGATTGACCAATCAAAAGACGAATCAAAGCTAAAATAGAAAAATGAGGTCAAAAGTTAGAAGTAGGTGGGGTATTAATTCATGTCTAGATAAACTGACACTGTTAAGGAAGTCAGCACAGACGACATCCGGTTACGAATATAAATTTAAGATACTGTGAAGTAGACAGAGAGTTATATTTAACAAAAGGTTAATTTTTAGGAATTTCAAGATTTAATTTTTTTATATATATACTTCAGAACAATCTTAAAGAGGCCTTTACATTGATTAAGGCGTTAATATATATATATATATATATATATATATATATATATATATATATATATATATATATATATATATATATATATATATGTATCTATCTGTCTGTCTGTCTGTCTGTCTGTCTGTCTCTCTCTCTCTCTCTCTCTCTCTCTCTCTCTCTCTCTCTATATATATATATATATATATATATATATATATATATATATGTATATATATGTATTGAACCCAAAATCCTATTCTTATTATATTGAATGGGCAATAAAACATGGCAATATTAAAGTTAAAAAAATCAAACAATAAAATAAATATTATATGGACCATTATATATTAATAAAATAATGGATATATAATTGTAATGCGTAGATATTTTATGAACAATTCTATTAACTATAACAAAGTAACACTAGTGATTCCAGAGCAGAAATCAATAATATTGATAATAAATTATGTAATTTTAGAAATCCTATAAATTGTCCATTGCAAAATAAATGTCTTACTGAATCAATTGTTTACCAATGCAGCATTTTATCTACTGAAAACCTGGCTGTTAAAAAATTTTATATTGGTAGCACACAAAGCCATTAATAATATTACAATAAATACTTTGATCTTACATTTGACATTTATATATATTATGTTTAACGTTCTTTTTATAGATACAAGTATTTAAGCAAATGCTCTGTTTTATAATAAACAGTATTAAATAACATTTACCGGCCTGAATTTGCTTCAATACTTGTATCTATAAAAAGAACGTTAAACATAATATATATAAATGTCTTTAAATAAATTGTCGGACTATGTCCAATTCAAATATATATATATATATATATATATATATATATATATATATATATATATATATATATATATATATATATATATTTGAATTGGATATAGTCCGACAATTTATATATATATATATATATATATATATATATATATATATATAATGCACGGTACACTCTTTACAGAGTTCAAAAAGATTAGAATAAATACTTTGATCTTAGAGCGCGTCCATACACCAAGTCACGCTACGCATGCATAAATAAACAGTCACTACTGAAGGGTATTATACTAGTGATAAAATAAAGAGTAAATGAAGTCAAATTGAAATGATAAAACGAAAAAAATAAGGTTGAATAAAACTAGTTATAACTTAATGATAAAATGAAACGTGTGACTCAACCTGTTTATATAAAATCAAATTATATAAAAAGCAACAATGATTCGAAATAAAAGTTGTAATTAAATAACAGGAATATTGAAGAGTGTTATTAACCCAGATTCATCTAATAAAAAGCGACATAAATATTGTAATCATTTAATAATAAAAATGTTTTATTTTTTTAATCATTCCACCCCAAACAAGGTGATAAGGCCACTAAGACGCAACGGATTACTGAGAATGAAAGAAAAAGAGAAAACGTTATTGAGGAGAAAAGACTATAAAAGAACAGGATTCCAAAAACACAGAAGATGGCGATTGGCGTTGTGTTTAAATTTTTGAAGATCATAATTGACAGGGAAGCAAGAAACTAGAAAAGTCTTCCATAGGCAAAAAGTGCGACAGAAGAAATAGTTACAGTTACATCTAGCTATTTTATATATAGTTAGATATGTAGATCAATATATATAGTTCAAGATAGTTCAATATATAGTCCAGTATATAGTTAATATATATATATATATATATATATATATATATATATATATATATATATATATATATATATGGTTTGCTATATAGTTCAATAAATTTTAATATATAGTTTAATATATACTTATACTAACTAGAATAAAAGTTACAGTTGCATCTAGCTATTTCATCAGTAAAATGGTAAGACCTTGTTGCCTATCTAATACTACACTTAAATATGAGGTCGAAGTACCAAAAAGGAAAGATCAATTGATCTGTCATGAAATATTTATAGAAAAGAGAGAGGGAAGCTTTGTTACGGTGGTTTGGAAAGTGACTGAAGTCGAGATGCCAGGTCAAGACAGATGACATTGCAGATTCTTTGTTGGATTTTGTCAGAATCTCTAAATAATTAGCAAGATAACCAGACCAGATCTGACAACAGTTTTCGAAGCACAGACAAATGATAGACAAATGTGTAAAACGGATGTTGACGAAGTAAAATCATCTGGCAAAAAACTTTCCTAAAATAACCACTCAAAATATATAAAACTCAAATTTGAGTGTTAAATTATTTTATGTAATTGGCAAATTATTATCAATTAGCTATATTGAAATAAATTTATCATCCAACTATATATATATATATATATATATATATATATATATATATATATATATATATATATATATATATAAATATATATATATAATTATTTATTCGAAAATTATAACATAAACATTTTATAAAATCACTACAAAAATCCATATTTTTTCAACACTTCTGGTGTCTTATCAAGTGATGGTGGTTTATTCTACAATCAACGCCATCACTTGATAAGACACCAGAAATGTTGAAACATAATGGCTATTTTTGTAGCGATTTTATGACATATTTATGGTATAATTTTCGAATAAATAATTATATTTGCTCTATTCTGTATTGAGCACTCTTTTAAGAATAGTATTTGTTAGTTATTGGAATTTATTCTGTATTCACCAATCCTACACTTGGAGATATATATATATATATATATATATATATATATATATATATATATATATATATATGTATATATATATAATTCTACAGTATTTCGTTATAAAAATAATGAAAATCGTCAACATGACGACTTCATGATCAAAATGGACGCCATTTAAATGCAACTCTTCACTGAGTGGAAGCGAACGAAGACATTATTCGTGTGATCGCTTTTGACCGGCCTAATTACCTACCCTCTCCTCTCATTAGCATTTTGGTCGCCATTATTGCGACTCTAACCAGAAACTGACAACAATTAGTATAATCCAGCTACTAATTAACGTTCCAATTGGCACGGAGCCATTGTTTTCAGCTTGCTTGTTGCCGACACGAATACTAGCATCGCGTCATAATCTTTCTTTTTACTTCCCACCATCTTGTCTACTAAAATGACTAAGCAGAACTAACGACTTCGCTCTTATTAGAATGGATGTCAGGGAGGGCCATACATTTTTTATGATTGTTTATCTTCATTTGACTTGTTTAAGTGTTTTTATTCAAAAGTCACATCTGTGTGTGTGTGTCTCTCTCTACATATATATATATATATATATATATATATATATATATATGTGTGTGTGTGTGTGTGTGTGTGTGTGTAGAGAGAGAGAGAGAGAGAGAGAGAGAGATAGAGAGAGAGGACCACTAAAGAGACAGAAACAGAAAGAGTTAGATAGATAGGAAGGAAGGAATGAAGGACGGAATAGACAGCGCGGAAGAAATGAAGGAAAAAAAGGGATAGGTAGATAGATAGATAGATAGATAGATCGGAAGGAAAGAAAGAAGGAAGAAAAGAATATTATGAGATAGATAGATAGATAGATAGATAGAAAAGAAGGAAAAAAGGAAGGAAGGACAGATTGAGATAGATAGATATGGAGGTAGATAGATAGATCGGAAGGATTGAAGGAATAGACTGAGATAGATAGATAGATAGATAGATAGGAAGGAAAGAAAGAAAGAAGAAAGAAAGGAGCAGAATGAGATAGATAGATATGAACAGACTGAGATAGATAGATAGATAGATATGAACAGACTGAGATAGATAGATAGATAGATAGATAGATAGATAGATATGAACAGACTGATATACATAGATAGATAATAAACAGACTGAGATAGATAGATATGAACAGACTGAGATATATAGATAGATAGATAATAAACAAACTGAGATAGATAGATAGATAGATAGATAGATAGATAGATAGATAGATAGATAGATAGATAGATAGATATGAACAGATGTCAATATGAACAGACAGGGAGACATATATGCTGAATTAGATAAATAGGAAAAAATAATGCTTAGTGTTATTTTGTAGATAAATACATAAAAACTGCGAACTAAATTGAGGGAGTTGTTTGAGCGGAACAGTCTGACTAAAAGTGGTGGAAGTAATTGCAAGACGTGCGAGACATATTGCTTGTAACTGTCAAATATTGGTCAATGTGCGTTACTTATGTAGTTATGTAGTTATATATGTAAAAAATGAAAATAATGAAGGGGTAATTCAATCTTAAAATCAGTTTTTTTTCCCTCGTTGCTCTCCGTTATATAAAGTCATGTCTAACGACACGTTCCAGAAATATGTATAAGAAATTATGAACTCTTTTCAAATTAAACATGAAACATTCAGTAATTGAAGTTCTGAAACTTGTCTTAACTTGTATTCCATTAAAACCTCAAGATTTCCTAAGGTTTCAATCGGGATTTCATGCCAACAAATCAGAATTCAAATTCACATTTCAAACTGCTTTTTTCTTGATAGATTTTCATTGGAATTATATGCCAAACATTGCTAACAGGACGGTAATCTGAAGGATATGCAGTTCATACCATTCTTTGGACATCGTTGCATTGTGAGCGGTTCTTATCACGCTAGATTCAATTTTAGCTGTTGACAAAGTACGCAAGAATTCTCAGACATTTCTACATAGTACTCTATATTTTGCTTGCCTTTTGTCATAACCAATTGAGCATTATCCTTATGTGAAAAATATTGCTACACTGCAAAGAATTCAGTGTCAATTATCCATTCAGATTAAAACTTGCTCCTCTTTCAAACATTCTTGCCAATATCATTGTCTTCTACTGAGAAGATTTAAATTATACTCGCTTTCGTCATAAAACACTATCGTCTTCCATTTGTCTATGATCTAATTTACTTTTACTTTTGCCACTGGACTTTTTTGTTATGAGAATCAAATCAGTAGCCTTATTTCTTGATTGACATACGAGGTTCTCGGGTTTCCCTTGCAGCGGTATTACAGTCAAGTTTGCTTTGTGGATCACAATTCAGTCTTTTATTCTCTTGAAGTAGTCGATGACGGTCTCTAGTGATTAATTGGAATAATTCTCCTGGATATTCCTTAGCTACGAATTATTCAAAACAATGTGTACAATAAAACTATTATTGTTCTCTTCTTAATGTGAAAACTTCTAGAAGTTTAAGAAACTTCGGGATAATAAAAGGGAATATTTTTGCAATATACCTTATAATTATTTCCATCAAAAAGACTCATAACTATGGACATTAAACAGTGATCGAAAAAATAACTTAAAATATATTTCTCGTATTAAACGATGAAAGTATTTACTTTTGTCTTTATAGTAAAGAAAGGTTTAAATAAGCTGCTCATCTAAAGATGTATATTGTCTTTCTATAGGAAAAACATTAAAATTTCCCATTTTCTCTGCCGTGCAGCGATAGTTTGGGGGTAGAATCTCAAATCGGTCGGGTTTCGAACCCAGCTTGAAACAATCTGATGTCTAACCACACCGATGAGCTGTGATACAGTAAGACACTGTCTGTGGATAACTGTATATATATATATATATATATATATATATATATATATATATATATGTATATATATATGTATATATATATATATATATATATATATATATATATATATATATATATATATATATATATATATATATATATATGAGTTTACGAATTTTCCAATGGTGTTCCTTGTCTATGATTTCAACCTGATCCCACAGAGGGCGGTGATTTCCATTTTCTCATATGTGGTCAGCCATGCCTGATTTTTCCACTTCCCCTCGTGTTACCGCTTTCTGATGTTCTTGAAGCCTTACCTTAAGGAGGCGACCTGTCTCCCCTTTATATTTCTTTCCGCAGCTGCGTACACACAATCTTTAGTGATGTTCTTCTCTATGGGGGTCTTACTCGGGAGAGATATCTGCGAAGTGTCGTCAAGCTTTTGAAGGTTTTCCTGATGTTATATGGACCGCAGAACCTTTGTATTTTCTCTGATAACTGCCAAGTACCCATTGTAGTTATTATGCTGTAGGGTACTGCATATACTGACCAATTATTTATCTAATGTCTCTGGGTCGCCATTTTTGCTTGGTGTTGTAAGCGGCGAACGATCTCTTTCTTTACGCTGTATGGATGGTGGGAGTTGAAATTGGGGTACTGTCCGGTGAATGTCAGCTTGCGGTATGCGGATGTCTTGAACCCATGCTCTGTTCAACATATTAGAACATCCAGGAATGGCAGTGTGGCCTTATTGAGTTCAGATGGTTCAGCAGAACCTGAACATCTTCCTGGTGTGGCCAGAGTATGAAGGTGTCATCTACGTATCTTAACCATATAGTTGGCTTTAGAGATATAGATTCTAATGCCATTTCCTCAAAATATTCCATGTATATATTCATCATTGCTGGTGATAATGGCGAGCCCATTGCTAAGCCCTCATCCTGTCGATATATGTGTGATCCCATTCCGAAGTGTGTTGTTTGTGTACAGAAAGTCAACATCTCAATCAGATTATCTATTGGAATACTGGTCCGTTCTTCTAGGGATGAGTCAGAGGCCAATCTGTCTCTGACTACTGAGAGTACCTCCTCCGTGGGTACCTTGGTGAACAAACTCACCACGTCCAAGCTCACCATCTGGTTGGATGGGATGGGGGCATCTTTGATTATTTCCACAAATTGAGCGGAGTTTCGGACAAAGGAGAATTTCCGATCAATGGGTCAATTATATCTACAAAGAAGCGACTCGGAGGGTGGTACACAGGGCTTTGGCAACTAACAATCGGCCTGAGCGGAATATCGTCTTTGTGAATCTTTGGGAGACCGTATATGTGAGGTAGCTTTGTGTAACGCTGCGACAGCTGCCTATACATCTTAGGTGCGAAGTGACTCTAGTTCTTGATTAGTATCTATGACAGTTTGCGTTCCGTTTTCAGGAAGGTTGGATCCTTTTTTTACTTTGCTGTAGCTACCATTGCTAATGAGGTTTCCAGCTTTCTTTTTTAATCTGATTTGTCCATCACTACAGTTGCATTGCTTTTGTCAGCCGGTAGTATGATGATGTTTTCGTTCCTCTGTAGGGATCCGATCACCAGCCTCTCCAGTTTCGTGATGTTTGAATTGGGCGGCTTGGCCCTCTGCAAGGTCTGTCTCACCTTCCATCTTAGTTCCTCCGCCTGAGCCTGAGGGAAGTTCAAGGCCACTTCATTTATTCTGGCAATGATGTCCAAGTATGACACTCGCCTGATAGTTGCGGCGAAGTTGAGGCCCTTGTTCAATACTGACTCCTCAGAGGCACTCAGCTGATATTCGCTGATGTTGACTACTGCTTTCACCGGTGGGTGATGGACCTTGTGCGTCACATTCTGATCTTTCAATCTATTTATGTTTTGTACTTGGCGAGCCTTGACTACATCGAATTCATGTCTATGTTTTATCCAACGATTGTACTTGATTCTCTCTCGGACAAGGGCGTGTCCCGCTTTTTCTGAGACCAGACGGGCTATCCTATATTGGGTTGGTACCACCTGTTAGGGTCCTAGCTATGGGCAAGTCAACCTCCAAACTGGGGTAAAAAAAAACTATGAAAGTATAAAAATAGATATTTATAGTAAAAATACCAACAATCTATTTTTGAAAAAATAAAAATATTACCAGGAATACATTTGTCAATCGACAAAAGACCGCTCTACAAAAATACGTCAATGAAACCTGATTTCTTGCAAAGAATACATGTTCTATTCATACGAATCTATCCTAAAAATCTTGTCGGCATTATAAAAACTGAATGACGTTGATATAACGTAACCAAAATAAAGCAAACCAAACAAACATTTTGTCTTGCTAAAAATATGAAGAAAATATGTTGAAAATTTTGTATTTGAGCAAATTGGGAAATGTTTGCAAATCGGAAAATCTTCGTAAACCGAGGAATGTTCGTAAACAGGGAAATATTCGTAAAGCGGGAAATGTTTGTAAATTTGGAAATATTCTTATTACGTAAATCCTGGAAATCTACGAAAATCTTTAACGACTTCCAATCAAAGGATATAAAGTGTTAAAATGTGATTTGAATGATTACCTTTTTCAATAATTCAAAGTTGGTTGAAGCAGCAGCTGCACTAGATGAGAAATTTTCAGAAGTGGTGATAGCGAAAAGATTCGAGAAAGAAGTGGGTAGAAGAAAGAATTAAAGAGAGATCGTGAAAGAAAATGTCCTGAAAGAGAGAACGGTAATGAAAGACAGAGAGAGATGGAAAGAGAGAGAGAGATAGAAAACCTGTGGTACAAATTCTAAGGAAGACAGTGTAAAAAACGAGAGAGAAAGAGAGAGTGCGTGCGTGCGTGTGTGTGTGTGTGTTTTTGTGTATGTGTGTGTTTGTGAGAGAGAGAGAGAGTGAGAGAGAGAGATGGAAGTGGGGGGAGAGAGGTCGGGTGTATTTCACATGGATTTTGAAAAAAGAAAAGAAACCTTACCAAATGAAATGTGTTCGATTATGAAATTGAATAAAATATAAAAGCAAACATTAGAATGAAATTAAACAGAATAAATAAAAGAGTAAATAATATTAAAAAATAGTCAAAAAATACAAATAAAGGAAAATAACAGGCAATGTGAAGATTGCGTCACACAAGGAAATTGCGTTGGCGGGTCTTCATTCGGATTTTCTTAATGAAGAAATTCGCAATTAAATTTGGATAAGAAGCTGTAGATTTGACTTCAGCCTCAATACCGAATGATACATCATTTCTTTATCGAAGTTTTCCGCACATCGCCCCCTCCCGATTTGGTCAAGTTGAGTGGCTTTTGCCCTTCATGAATATTTCCGCCCAAGATATCATAGCTTTGAATTGAACAAATACGGCTCTTTAAACTGAACAAAATTTAAAAACCTCTGGTATTTGTAACTGTCTACTATGTAATGTAATATGAATCTTCACATATTATGTTGCATAGTAGACAGTTACAATTTAGTGGTCATCCTAAATTTGTTCTGTAGTTACAAGTGAGGATTTCCTTCTTGTGTATGTGGTTTACTGATGTTTGTGTTGTATATTTATTTTTTATTTATAATATGTAGCAATTATCATCGGTGAGATACAGTATTTTCTGGTGAATCTGTTGAACAATTTGAGAATTGCTTGTTGGTGGGTTTCATGAATAGGTTACCTATATTTGTTTTTACATTTCTTTTATTATGAGGCGGTTTTAGCAATATATTTGTTTAGGTGTGACAAATTGTATTCTGTTTAGGGAAAGCTTTGCCGAAAAAAACAGTTTTTTATTCCTTTTATAAACATTTTATATATATATATATATATATATATATATATATATTTATATATATATATATATATTTATATATATATATATATATATATATATATATATATATATATATATATATATATATATATATATCATGATACTGCCAGATTAGAGTAACCGATCCCGTATCTCTGCTTATGTTCATGATAACATACACAATGTTGGTTGACATTAAAATACATTTTTTTAAAAGCCGTTAAGCCTCACAGTCCACGCGTTGCCATCTGTTGGTTGTGTTAAATGATATTGGCTGTTATCTGACACCTGCTTTGCAGTTTAGCTGACTTCCGATACTTGACTGAATGCAAATGTCAGCATTGAAACTCGCAAGAACACATCTGCCAATAATTTTGCCTTGCCGACTGGACAGTCTGGACCTTCCATTTCAGGCATTACGCTATCCACCCGCACCCCACAAAGATAAAAAAATCAGCATTTCCAAATGAATCTATTTTTTCCTATTTGATATCAAATTCACATCTTCTTATAATCTCAATGATTTTGAGAGTTGATCTATTTTGATAGAATCAGAAATATTCCTAAAGAATGAGAAAATGGCGTTTTTGTATTTCTGAAAAGAAACAAAATTATTTAGAACTAGTATCATTTGTCTTTTCTCTTTGTTCCTATCTATCTATCTATCTATCTTCATTATCCATCTATCTATCTATCTATCTACATTATTTATCTATCTATCTACATTATCTATCTATCTATCTTCATCATCTATCTATCTATATATCTATCTATCTACATTATCTATCTATCTATCTTCATTATCTATCTATCTATCTTCATTATCTATCTATATATCTATCTCATTATCTATCTATCTACATTATCTATCTCTATGTATCTTCATTATCTATCTATCTTCATTATCTATCTATCTACATTATCTATCTATCTATCTATCTATCTATCTATCTATCTATCTATCTTCATTATCTATCTTCATTATCTATCTATCTATCTATCTATATTCATTATCTATCTATCTATCTACATTATCTATCTATCTTCATTATCTATCTATCTTCATTATCTATCTATCTATCTATCTATCTATATTCATTATTATCTATCTATCTATCTATCTATATCGGTCCTTTTCATATCTATCTATCTATCTATCTATCTATCTATCTATCTATCTTCATTATCTATCTATCTATCTATCTTCATTATCTATCTATCTATCTATCTATCTATATCGGTCCTTTTCATATCTATCTATCTATCTTCATTATATATCTATCTATCTTCATTATCTATCTATCTATCTATCTTCATTATCTATCTATCTATCTATCTTCATTATCTATCTATCTTCATTATCTATCTATCTATCTATCTATCTACATTATCTATCTATCTTCATTATCTATCTGTCTATCTTCATTATCTATCTACATTGTCTATCTATCTATCTTTCTATCTATCTATCTATCTATCTATCTATCTATCTATCTATCTTCATTATCTATCTATCTTAATTATCTATCTATCCATCTATCTTCATTATCTATCTATCTATCTTCATTATCTATCTATCTATCTACATTATCTATCTATCTATCTTCATTATCTATCTATCTATCTATCTATCTATCTATCTATCTATCTATCTGTTTTTGTCCTATGCTATCCGCTCCTATCTATTATTGCATAAAGCATTAATTTCTCACACATATCTTTTCTTGTCCATATCCAGTTCTTTGATGTTTCATACTTATCTCCTGTGTCTTCTCGTATCTATTCTTTTCGGAAAGGTTTTATGAGAAACCTCCCTTGATGGGTTCATTCATAGTTTTTGCCACTTTCGCTTAATTTGTAGCAACTTATTGTACGTTTCATCCCACTCTGTGTAAAAATTGTCCATATATAATTTTCTTCTAGTGCTTTCAAAGCAATATTCATTTTGAAGGAGAGAAAAATGTAAGGTTTCAAAATGCAAGAAGCATTGGATTTTTTTCAAGATTACTAATGGATTCGTGTAGATAAGACAATGATATTATGGATTCGTGTAGATAACACTATGATATTATGGATTCATGTAGATAACGATATTGAGGATTCGTGTAGATAGTACAATGATATTATGGATTCGTGTAGATAACAAAATAATATTATGTATTTGTGTGGATAACACAATGATATTAATCAACATATACTCCCAAAAATAAATAAAAACATCTTCAAGTTGAAGAGTTGAAGGCTTAATTCTAAAATTCAGAAGACCTAAATTAAATAAATTTTCAGCATTAATATTTTCAGTATTAAATAATTTTAAATTAATTAACACACTTGCTTCGTGTGCATAACACCACAAAGCGCTTTACAAATGTGACTTATAGAATGCAATATTTTGTTCGCTTTATCTCCTGCAATCATTTATGTCCATTCGTCAATTCATCCTCAGGGAAACCCTTTTATCAAGCAAAGGACGCAGTTTCGACGGGCATGGAAATATCTTTTTTGTTTTTGCATTAAGAAAATTCTGCAGAAAAACAGAATGAATTGTTAATACCGTAGATGGAATATGGTAGATGATAAACATTCCAAGAGTCGAGTCGAAATTTGTTCGCTTAAAGTGTCCGGAAGCTACACATCAATATGATTCAAATAACCAATTTGTTGCAAATCTTTTTTCGTACGTGAATTCGCTATTTTGCGGTTTCTGTCTCTTTCTTGCCTCGGATAAAGGTATTCTCGAATAATGACTTCAACCAGTCCATTCATCCATACAATATATATATATATATATATATATATATATATATATATATATATATATATATATATATATATGTAAGCCCCTTCTCGTAGGTTGAGCACTTTGGAAGAAACGGAATTTTTCTGTTGCTGCTATTAACAGTAAAAAGCTCTGCAGGGTGAGCGTCTCCGACTGATGGCAAATTCGTCGGGTTCCGATTCTGGCTTGATGCTACCACATATCTAGCCACACTGATGCGCTGTGATCTTTCGCTTGATGACTATATATATATATATATATATATATATATATATATATATATTATAAATTAAGTGATTTAAAATATGTTTTTTCGCTACACAGTAATAACCATGTTTCAAAAATGGAAGCTAAAAGCTTCAAATTTAATTTTGTAATTAAATTAAAAACATTGGTTCCATTTCATCTTCAAGCGAATTTTGGAGTAACTTATTTTTTAAATTTACTGAGTTTTAAACTCACACAAAAATTCATAATTCAGTGTTTCCAAGGATACTGGGAAATCCAATCATTCAGACAAGGGGTAGTAGCGTGTTCATTTTTATTAACTTTTGTTGTATCGGTTATTAGTTACGTTCTAAAAAGGGGTTAAGTTTAGGGAAGGTAGGGATTTATTTTTCATCGAATTCTGACATCCGTTAAATGCATGGCATCTGGGTTGTTAATAAAAATGAACACGCTACCATTAAAAAATATGTTCTCCAAATATTTTATTTTCACGAATTTTCTTGGCGCCAAATTCGTTGTTTTTTTAATCAGGCACTGAAATTGCGAAAATTCCACTGGTCATAAAAGACGAAGAAAACATGTCCAATTCTAATGTATCCCTTCCTTATTTTCTTTTCTCTCTGTACAAAATGTCCGTAATAAGAATCATACATTATTTAACATCGTGAATTTCACGATTAGTGAAAATGCAAATTTTGTAGATGCAAGAATGAAATGTAATAAATACATTCTAGCGAATCTGTCTATATTTCTGAGATGAGGTATTATGTACATTATTTACATTATTCGGATTATTGTCCTCATCTTTGCTGCCATATTTATTACAACGTTTCGGCCGATGTACGCTCCGGCCTTCTTCAGCAAATGATAACAGCAAAAGTTGCAATATGAGCACTGGTAAAAATGGTTGCTGAAGACATTAGGTTTATAATACCCAGACATTCATACACAGAGGACACATGGCAAAGTGGATAAAGGCGTTAGTGAGATCCAGTGACAGAACCCAAAGAGTGTGAGTTCAATACCCGGTTAAGGCAGTGCAGAACTTTCAGAGGGAAATTAACAGGAGATAACTGATAACTGACATCCATTAAACATGGCACGTGGAACTAGGACAGTCTACCCCAGTGAGCGAAATAAAGGGTTCAGTTCGATATTCCAACCACATGAATATTGGCTTTTCAGGTCCTTCTAAAATATTGGCTTTTCAGGTCCTTCTAAAATACAAAATAAGGAACAAAGAAGGCCAGAGCGTACAACCAGGTACAAAACAAACGCCGCCACCACCACCGCCACACACGCTTATACGTGAATAAATGCGTGTGTTTCTATCTGAGGACATTTACTTATACAGATATGAGATTTGGGAAGGAGAAGAGTTGGAATACAAAGTCTATAAATATGTTATTATTGGCCATAAAGCATTTTGAGAGACAAAATTTAAATCCTTTGACGATTGTTGTTTGCGTTTCTCAGATGAAGCTTTTACAGAAGTTCTTTCAGCGATCATCTTTTTCTTTCTTGTTTTGGTCAGTCTGTTTTACCATCAGGCTTTGTAACATTCTTCAAGTGTATAACTCAGTTTTAACTAACTTTGAACAGAATCACTTATCGCCTACCTTTTTTTTACTAACTCTCTCAATTATTGTAATGATTCATGTGTAATACGCATTCGTGTATAATACGCGTCGGTAACTTTTATCTAGTTCGTATCGACTGAAAAATAAGAATTTATATAATTTACATCATATCTTTTTCTTTTTTTTTACTAATGTTCCCCCAATAAAAGACCCAAGAGCCACTCAAGGTAGAGGTTTACGATGTGGAGTTGCATTAGAGTAGGGAAGGTCAAGGATTAGGAGTAGAGAGCTGAAGTATATTTTAGAAGGACCTGAAAAGCCAATTCTAAACAGGAAACCAGGAATAAACCTCTATTTATATTCGAAAGACCGGCAAACCTTCCTTCTATTTTCAAATCACAAACTTACTCGCGAATCGGTGGCTGACACACGTCCTTCACACTCCAACAGGCTGTATTTGCCAAAGTGAGTTTTCCGTTAGACCTGTACATGGCTTCTAGGAAACCTGAGAGTACATGTCTGAAACCACCGTGACAGTAATTCGAAAAATTGTGCATCACAAACGCGAAGTGGGAGGCAGTGAAGATAACACCGTTTTGAGGAAAAGGGACATGAGGAGTCTGTTGACAATGGCGACGACATCGATGATGACGAAGACGACTACGATGATGGAAACATAAATGAAGTCATCATGGCGCTTATCATTGACAGCAATGAACTAAACTAAAATGTGCTTGATATCGATGTAAATATATATATATATAAAGGAAATACAGTGTTAGATTAGATCGTAGATACATTTTACTTGCTGACCAAGGTAAGGCGAGATACATGGCTGGAAAAGATTGAGTTCTCTTATGTAACATATATTCCTAACTTATAGACATAAAAACAAATTAAAAAATGCGTACAATACACAATTAATGACAACACTGCCAAGCAAAAGCAAAAGACTACTAGATTGGCAGTTAGGTCCCATCATTTTACATTTAAAATGGCTACATGCAACCATAAGTTCTATGTTAAAGGATTATTTTCTCGCACCTCCCACTTGTGGAAATATTTTCCGACCTCTTGTTTCTCAGTTAACTTTATTCTTAAAAAATAATCAAAAAGTGACGAGTAGTGAGCAAATCCTCAAAGATGATGTTGTTAAGCCGAATCAAGAAAGCAAAAACAAAAAAATAAAAACAAGCAATACCAATACATTCAGAGAATGAAAAAGCATGAAAAACAGTAAAATAAACATGGAAAGCATGAAAAACCTTAAAAGCATAAAAAGCATGAAAAACTTTAAAATAAACATGAGAAGCATGAAAAACCTTAAAAACATAAAAAGCATAAAAAAACATTGAAATAAACATGCAAAGCATGAAAAAGATTAAAATAAACATGAAATGCATGAAAAAACTTAAAAAGCATGAAAAACATTAAAATAAACGTGTAAAGCATGAAAGACCTTTAAAAGCATGAAAAACATTAAAATAAACATGAAAAGCATAAAAAACATTAAAATAAACATGAAAAGCATGAAAAATATTGAAATAAACATGAAAAGCGAGAAAAAAATTAAACAGCATGAAAAACATTAAAATAATCATGAAAAGCATGAAAAACATTAAAATAAATATGAAAAACATAAAAAACATTAAAATAAACATGAAAAGCATGAAAAACATTAAAATAAATATGAAAAACATAAAAAACATTAAAATAATCATGAAAAGCATGAAAAACATTAAAATAAATATGAAAAACATAAAAAATATTAAAATAAACATGAAATGCATGAAAAACCTTAAAAAGCATGAAAAACATTAAAATAAACGTGTAAAGCATGAAAGACCTTTAAAAGCATGAAAAACATTAAAATAAACATGAAAAGCATAAAAAACATTAAAATAAACATGAAAAGCATGAAAAACATTAAAATAAACATGAAAAGCGAGAAAAAAATTAAACAGCATGAAAAACATTAAAATAATCATGAAAAGCATGAAAAACATTAAAATAAATATGAAAAACATAAAAAACATTAAAATAAACATGAAAAGCATGAAAAACCTTAAAAAGCATAAAAACCTTAAAAAGCTGAAAAACCTTACATAAACTAAAACAAAATCATCAATAAATGATAAACAATGGAATCTTGTCTCAATAAGTCAAAGCAATCTTGATATTAGTTTGACTCAAGAATAAGTGTGAGACGTTTCGGAAAATTTATCCTTCACGTGTTCATTTTCCGGATTCTTAAGTTTCATTTAGTTGTCATCGAAGGGAAAATCTTCAACACGCCATTACAATTCTCTTGAGATCTTGTCATGTTCAAAATTCCCATTCTAATCAAAGCAGAGATTATAGAATGATGAAACATTGTTTGTACAAGAATGTCTACAGGTGTAAGGCCTTTTAGCTGTATTAAAAGGAGTCAATCTGGAAATATGTTGTGCAATGGTTAACAAGCTGGTCATGTGGATCAGTATTACTATTGAGTAGTCTTTGATACTCACTCGATAACCTTGTGTTAACTTAAGCTAAACTTAGTAAAGATTCTATCAAATTTTCCCTCAAGTAGACACAAACTATAGCCATGTACACACCTTCGATTTGTTTTTCTTATTTTCTTTAGTGACTGAATCTTTTTTTCTGTTGCTTTTTCAGTTTTTCTTTCTTTAATCTTTCCCCCTGTCCTCATTAAAGATTTCCTTTTCTTTCCATTTCTTGATCAGAATGTCTATTTCTTTTGTCACTTCTGGATTATAAGGGATTATCTATTTGTTTTCTCTTTCTTTTTTCTTCTCCTCCTTTTCTCTATCCACTTCGTCTCTCCTTTTATTGGGGGTGGGGAGCACTGATATGAAATCCCCCCCCCAAAAAAAATAATTAAAAAAAAATGAAAATAAAAATAAAGTAAATAAACAATAAAATAAGAAAAAACATTCGACCTTGTATTAAAATCGATTTTTGTGTTTCCCTGAATAGTCGCATTTAATTGAGAATTGCCGAGTTGTCGACATCGACCCCTCCAGATTTTTAACGACTCAGTGCTCTAAAGCCGCTCGTTATGTAATGACCTTAGGCCTTTCTTGTAAAATCATCTGAAAGAGTGATTATACATAGATACGATGGGTGCTGACAAATTCTCAATACGGTCCACTTCACAAAACCATTATTCTGATATCTGACCATTGACTAAACAAACAAAATCATACTCGGGGTCATCATTGCCTTTCAGAGGATTATTAGGAAACACAGGTGAGTACTTTTAATTCCCAGTTTTCATCTAACTCGCAATAATTCGATCCCATCCATTGTTTAGTATAAGGAATCTTTTTACATGACACCATTTGCAGTTCAATGCCACAAATATGGTCTTTTAGCTTCTGTCATCCAACATCCTGCTGCCAATGTCTTAGCTGTAACCCTGGCAGGGGAGGTTTCTGGGTGCTTTAACTTGCCAAAGTGCAACCCGCTTTTTTTTGTTTTTTTTGCTCAGGTTTTGAATTCAGAATTGTCCTTCTCCTAGACTGGTTGCAAGACAAGGTAAAAAGCCCTACTATTTAACCCATAGCAGAAAGAGGGGGAGGAGGAGAGGGGAGGGAGAGAGGGAGAGAGGGGGAGGGGGGTTCATACCTTTCTCGAGGGCGTAAGTGTAACAAAAATCGAACTTAGCTCACCGATTTCTAAATTTCAGTAGCTATTACACCACCCACGCATCTAAAGTGTCATTTCACGTTGTAACAAGAATTTTTTGTTTGTGTCTGCTTTTATATATATATAAAACCTTTGTCCTTTCAAAATCGAATCAACTTCGTTATATTTATTTTTCTGTTAACCCAATTCTCACCCGACGAACTCACAGGTGAACCAACGGAGAACTTCCGGATTTCTACGATTTGATGACCACTCTACAGGATCAAAACAATCACAACGTCCAGTGGGGTGAGGATACGATTTTATCATATATATATATATATATATATATATATATATATATATATATATATATATATATATATATATATATAATTATAATAAAATACAGATTTACGGTATTGTAACACCGTATCCTCACCCCACTGGACGTTGTGATTGTTTTGATCCTGTAGAGTGGTCATCAAATCGTAGAAATCCGGAAGTTCTCCGTTGGTTCACCTGTGAGTTCGTCGGGTGAGAATTGGGTTAACAGAAAAATAAATATAACGAAGTTGATTCGATTTTGAAAGGACAAAGGTTTTATATATATATAAAAGCAGACACAAACAAAAAATTCTTGTTGCACAAGGTTGAATATTTCTTGTGTGTGAACAATAACCAAACAAACACAAATACTTCGAATGATTTCGGTTAGGAGATGTGTGGCCTTCATTTTAACCCTTTTTGGTCTGTTCTCAGCGCAACTACTACAACCTTCGATGTTCCCGTTCTCAGTAGTAGTAGCAGGAGTAGTGGTACTTAGATGTTAGCGGCGGTATTTCGCTTCTTCGCCCTCAGCTTCAGCCACACACAGCGGACTCTTCATTTTCAATCTCTGACGTCTCTCCACTTAGTTCGACTGCATTCAAAGACAGACGAACCTCAACTCTCTCTTCTCCGCTTGACTCTCTTCTTTATTAAGAGAACCGGCTGGTGACGTATCTGTTTTTCTAGTGCGAACGTACTGACATACTACCAAAGTATAACTTCACACCCCAAAAATATACAATTTACTTTTTCATCGATTGGTTTCCAAGGTTCCCAACAAGACCATATTGTTTACTCTGCCGCCCTTTGTAAACTACAGAGATTCTTGTTTTAAAAATAAATTCTAGATCAAAACATCCTTGATTTTAACTTCCCCTCTTATAGTGTCAAAATCCATTGCTTTTTTAAAAGTTCCAAATTATTATTGTTCCAGTAATTTTCTATTAGTAATCTGATATCCTTTGTACGCTTACAAAAAGATTGTATTTCGTGTTCTAAATTAACTTTCTGTAACATTTACATTTCAAAGTATTTACAGCATTTTAACATCTTGTTTATTCGAAAACGCTTCTCTTTCACCTGGTGTTTTCTGTTTTACAGCATATCCTCCTTTATTATCATTATTATTATTATTTCAGGGGTAATATCGCCCCTACCACACTATGCTATGTTTATGGGTAAAAATACTCACTATCAGGGATAGAGCGTATGTAAATATGACCTGTCGATTGCGTTTAGCAGGAATCAGACTGTCACCTCTTGGTGTTGAATTCAATGTTCACTACTCTCCAAGCTTAACAGAAGAATCGTGATGAAATCGATCATAAAGGAAAATGATATGTTCATCATTAATTAATCATAGCTAAGGATCGGAAACTCATGACGGACTGAAATAAATTTCAAATAGATATATTATTCCAGAATTATTTTCCAGCTTATTCACGATGATCTTAGCCCTCTCCAATTTTCTAACTTTCTATCCTGGAGTAACAAGGTGCCTCACAGGTTTCACGTATGATTTCATTTTCAAGTCTTTTTTCATTGCTCTTTGGACAGTCATAGCTGAAATTCCTCTCTGGCGTGTCCAACTTCTTATGGAATGAGTTGGATCATTTCCAATTGTTCTCTTCAGCTCTTAGTTGAAATGATGATGCCGCTTATTGTTGCGGCCTCCTGATCCAGTTTTCCTCTCTACTGATCCCACTATTTAAAACTATTTCACAGTTCTCGTAATGGTTCTTGAATGGACTTTGAAGATGGAAGCCAAAGTATTAATGTTGGTACCATTACTGAAGGGCTGAATGGTCTTTTTCCTCC
>OZ038486.1:2915000-3027500 GCA_964036315.1 Acanthosepion esculentum | reverse complement strand
CCGTACGCTGACGGCTTAGTGGGAGAAGGTTGGACTGACGCAAATTCAGTCGGGTTTCAATCCTAGCTAGAGGCAACCGGACGTCTAGCCACACTGATGATCTGCGAAACAGTCTGTCTGTGGATGACAGAAATATATATACACACACACATATGTATATATATATCATTAAATAATTTTGACAATTTTATCCACTTATTTTTAATATGATCCTATCATATTTACGGAGAAGTTTCTTAGTGTCCTTATTAAAGGAAGAAAGAAAGTTATCATATTGATGTATATTCATTTGTTCTGAGTAATTTTGACATTAGCAAAATGCCATCTTCTGGGTTTTGTTTTATCTAAGATAAATTTGTTATGTTTATCTGAATTTGTTTTTTATTTGTAAAGTGAAAAACGCTAAATTTAAGTTTACTGTTTTTCACTTCACAAATAAAAATAATTTAATTCTCAATGCTGTAATAACGGAAGCCAAATCATATGATAGAATTTTCTGGGGACTCGAGTGACAATTCTCTTGTTATTGGAAAATTACTGAGGCCATGTATATGAATGCTAGAATCCTGGAAGAGAAAATACATTGGCAGCAATGGAAGAATTTCAATTGGTTTCGCGATGTGCAAAGCAATCAACACTGCAGAAGTTGGAACGGACACCCACGCATATTAGAGAAAGCATGGTTAAGGCGGGAGGTGATCTGTTTGTTGACACTGTTTTTCTCGATTCCTAACACCAATTATGTACAATAGTGGATCATATGCAATATAGATGAACAATTCAGCGAGAAAAGAATTTAATAAATACAATGTATCTAAATACAAATTAGAAATATGTCATAATAAATCCTTCCATCTTAAAGAAATCAACAATGTCTTGTCCCAGTTTTTAACATCAACTTGAGATTTTTCTTGTTAAAAAGTTGAATAATTATGCCTAAAAAATATTGAATTTTATTTCGTGTTTTATCGACATTTAGCACGTGCAAAACAAATTCGTGGATTTGGAAAAAAAAAAGTGATTGACATCAAAATCCACGAAATCTTTTCAAATTTTAACCCTTTGAGGTTTGCGTTCTTGAACAATTTTAACCCTTCTACTGGAGGTCCTGGTGTCAAAATTTGCAAATAATTGATATGTAATGTTTCACGGTAGATATTAAATTAGAAGTGTTTACCCACCGTCATTTTTCTCTACCACCGTTCAACCGGTGGATTGGCTTTACGTCTTTTTTCTCTACTACCGGTAAAGCGGTAGTTAGGGCTCAAAGAGTTAATAGTTAGTTGTGCTTAGTTTAATTTATTACGTATATAAATGTAGGTAGAAAAAAAGATAAAATAGCGATGGTCACAAAACACTGCTCGGGACATTCAATCAGACTTTCTCTCACTATTGAGGGTAGTAGGCGCCACGGTGTATGCGGATATTCGGGGAAAGATAACGGTTAATCTTAGACTTGAACAGGTGAAGTAGTGATCAGGGAAGCATCCTCTTGTGAGTCGGTTCCACAAAGCAGTGGTTTGTCGGAAGAAGCTGTTCGAGTGGAACTTACATGCCACGAAACGAATACGATGGGAATGAGGGTGGTTCTCTAAAATGGGCGTGGCGGGCCTTAACCATGAAGATGTTCATCTGAACACTTTCCATGTAAGTAGCGATAGAAAGTCTTGTGACTTTTAGCCTTTGAGAAAGGGCTTGTAGAGAAGGAAATAATTCGTCACCAACAATGGCGCTATGATGCTTTTGGACTCGATCGAAACTGTAAAATGAAGACTGCCAGCCTGATTTGGCTCTTGCAAAAGTGGAGGACAGCAAAAGGAGTCAGGTACTTGCTGGAGCGGTACAGGGAACCGTCCATTTTTTAAAACATCTTTACCGATGGATCTTATGGGGAATTCGACATGAGGTATGGATTCAGTTTAAGTCCTAATAGGCGCTCAAGGCACGCCGGCTCCCTTACTGTACAACGTCCATCAAGATTGGTGATAATTTAGGGTCCGATCAGCGATGACGTCAACAAGTTATAGAAAAACACACACACAAGTTTATGTGTGCGTGAGCGTGTTTAGGTGCACGAACAAAATAAATGATCATAATATTGTTATTTATAACATAATATTCTTGTCAATGCACTTAATCCAAATACTATACGAAAAACCGCATCAGTTGAGGACTTTCAACAGCCGCAACAAATAAGATGGGTGTCACATGTGACTAGGAGAGGAAATAATAAGATAAGATATTGACGTTCCACACGACTTCAGACAATTGCGGTAAAAAAGAATTACTGGACTTGAGAAAACTATTTTTCCCGAAAGAACTTGTTTGATAGAGAGATTCAACCAGCAGTAGAACTGACTGTTTCCTTATATTGAAACAGCTAATATTGCCACACCCACGCACGCACGCACGCACACGCACATACACACACACGCACACATACACACACACACACACACACACAGATATATATATATATATATATATATATATATATAATAAATTAATAGATTTAAAATATGGTTTTACCGCTACACAGTGATGACCATGTTTCAGAAATGGAAGCTAAAGCCCCTGAATTTAATTTTGTTATTAAACCAAAGACATTAGTTCCATTTCCTCATCAAGCGAATTTTGGAGTAACTTACTTTTTAAAATTTACGGTTGTTAACGGCACAGGAAAGATTCATAGTTTGAGGGTTTCCAAGGTTACCGATAAATCCATTCATCTAGACAAGGGGTGGTAGAGGGTTCAATTTTTAATTTTCGTTGTCTCAGTTAATAGTTACATTTGAAAGCGGGGTTATGTTTAGGGATGGGTAGGGATGTATCTTTTAACAAATTCTGACATCCGCTAAATTCATGTCATCTGGGTTTATTTCTAACGGCAAAAATTCTTATGGTATTATTTCTATTTGTATATTTAAAGATTTTGAGGGACTGTTTAGGTTAGAATATGTTTTATCCACCTTTCTAAAAAGTTATTTTTAATATTTAATATACTATACTCCTAGTTAAAAACCAAGTAAATGTATTAGAGCACTATTGTGTAAAAATAAAAATATCTATAAGAACACCGGATTTTATATCTTACTGTTCTTTCCTTTTTATTTATATATACATACATATATATATATATATATATATATATATATATATATATATATATATATATATATATATATATATATATACACACACATTTATTCAAAAAGAAAGAGCAATTTCTTGCTTAATTATATAAAAAGCTCCTGAAAATTTTTTGCTAATTTCTAAATCTTTCAAAAATGTTCTCTTTTAACATTGAATGAAATTTGTCAGCATTGGAATTGTTTCCGTTGACAGAACCAGACAGGATTGTTTCCAATTCGCACTAACAACATTTCAAGCCCTTCCTCGATCCTCAAATAACATAATGAGGTCAGTATATCAAAATACGTCAACACTTTCTGTCTTTCCCACTCTCTAAATAAGAAAGCAATATCACTTGATTTTAACCCGCAATATTTTTTTCCATCTCCTTTGTGATTTGTTTGTAAGTGGGAGCTGCTTTTTTTTCGAGCTCTCATGAAATAAAAATTATTACCTATGGGATTTTAAGTGTTTGATATTCTTTAATTAATAATATATATATATATATATATATATATATATATATATATATATATATATATATATATATACACAATGTAACCCGGATATAAGAGAGTTGTCGGGACCGGAGAAGTAGTATCTTATACCCGGGTCTCTCTTATACCCGAGTTTCTCTTATATCCGGGTTTCTCTTATATCCGGGTTTGTTCTATTATATATACATTAACACAGGCTCTAATTTGGGACCAGAGAAAATTCCTCTTATATCCGGGTTTCTCTTATATCCGGGTCTCTTATATACGGGTTACACTGTATATATATATATATATATATATATATATATATATATATATATATATATATGTAAAATGAACATTGAAGTCAACACTTAGAGGCGACAGGCTGTTTCATGTTAGACGCAATCGCCTCTAAGTGTTGACTTCAATGTTCACTTTTATATTTACACACGGTCTATCGCTGATATTGAGCATTTTATCCCATAAATATAGCACACCTTAAGAGTATATATATATATATATATATATATATATATATATATATATATATATATATATATATATATCTATATATCGAAACCTTGTCTTCTTTTGTAGGAGAGATCACCACTTATCCAGTGTACTTTACCCCAGGCTACAAACTGCATCACTGTTCAGTAAGATTCTATTTTCTTTTTTTTAAAAATGCACACTTCTTCATAGAGAAAGACAAAAATGTCATTTTCCTATTAATGGATTATTTTTAATCCGACATTTTTCTGACTTCAAATGTTATTATAATGGATACTCGTATTTGAAATAGACGCTACCTTTTATTTTTGATTTAAACATTGTATTTTCGTCTATCGGCCTGAGTGTTTGAGAAATCTTAATAAAGAAAATGTGTTCTCCGGCAGGGATCAAACATGCTTCCTATTTGTAGGAGAAACCACTGTCTTTACCACGAGGCTACGAAGAGCATTACAGTATTTCTGTGTGTGTGTGCGTGTGTATGTGTGTGTGTGCGTGTGTGTGTGTGTGTTTATCTACGTATTTTATTTGCCTCATACATTCTCTTCCTTAATTTTTCTTTACTCTTTCCTTTCTCCCCCTCTTTTATTTTATTATTTTATCATTCATTTTTGTCCTATGGTCATCTTTCAATTAAATGTCGTTCTCTTTCTTTCTTTCTTTCTTTCTTTCTTTCTTTGCCCTCTTCTTCTCTGTCTCGTTCTTTTTCACTCTTTTTTTCACCTACCATTTTCAGGTTTCTTTCTTTCTTTCTTTCTTCTACCCTTTTCACTTTCTTCTTCGTCTTCACTATTTCTCTTTCTTTCTTCAACCCTTTTGAGTTTCCGTCTTCTTCTTCACTCTTTCTTTCTCTCTTTCTCCTACCCTTTTAAGTTTTCTTCTCCTTCTTCATTTTCTCTTTCTTTCTTCTACCCTTTTCAGTTTTCTCTTTCTTTCTAACCCTCATATTTATTCTTCTTATTTTTCTTTTGATTCCTGTTTCTTCAACACTTACATTATATATATTTTTAGAATTTTCCTAAATTTTACTCTTTTTCTCTCTTGGCTTTCTCGGCTTATTCCCTCCTTTTTTTCTCTCTGACTCTCTCTTTCTTCTCTCGCCATTTCATTGCTTTTCTTCTTCTTCCTCTCTCACTATGTTATTATTATTCCTATTATTATTATTATTATTATTATTATTATTATTATTATTATTATTGCATACACGGCTTCATCCCCTACATTACAGAACCCCACCTAAACTATCGACAACCGATCGCTGTAGGGAAAACAAAACCCGGTCTGAACGTCGACATGACTCTTTTCTCTCTTTCCTTTCCCGCTTCTTTTGCTTATTTTTCTTACTCTGTTCGTCGTTTCCCCACATTTCCCCCCCTTCAATGTCTCCTTCTATCACAGCTTTTCCCTCCCCACCAACCGCTTCGTTGTCCTCCAGTGCCCCAACACTATTCAGCTTTGCACACCGGTCGGACCGCCATAATGGCAGCCATATTAACGCCACCGCTACCACGGCTTCGTAGATCTTCCCCATCGCCGCCGTCTTCGATATTACCACCACCACCACCACCACCAACACCAATAACAACAATAACACCATCAGCAACAACGACAACCATTCCCGCTTTTCTACGTACGTGTGAGACGTGACCGTCGAAGGTGGCGAAGCAGTGGAAGATATTTGTGTTGGCGACGTGTTGTCTGTTAGCCAACAGCGGGTGAAACAATAAGGAAAAAAAAACACGGACCAGGGAGAAGAGGAGAAATAAATAACACACACACACACACACACACACACACACACACACACACACGAAAAAGTTAGGGGAGAGAGAGAGAGAGAGAGAGAAAGAGAGAGAGAGAGAAATCATTAGGAAGGAAAAGTGTGAATTTTTTGAGTGATTTGTTGTGTTCTCATGGGGAGGAGGAGGTATTTATTGACAGTAAAGAAAGAGAAAAGAGAAAAGTCGGAAAATGAAAAAGTAAAAGAAGGAAAGAAAAAAGCTACATCACAAAGAAAGAAAAGAAGGAAAGAAGAAAGGCATTATGGAAGTAAGAATTAAAAAATAAGAAAAAAGGCAAGTAAATAAAGAAGTACAATCAAAAAGAAAAAAGCAGAGAAAGAAAGAAAAAAAGAAAGAAAAAACTAAAGTTACAAAGAAAAAAAGGCGGAGAGGAAAAAAAAGAAGGAAAATTAAAAAGAAACAAAAGGAGAGAAAAATGAAAAATACGATGAATTTAAAGAAGAAATAAAAATAAACAAAGAGTGAAAAGGGTCGGGCAAAAACGATAGAAAAAGAAAGAGATGAAGATAAAAATAAGAATAAAAAAATAAAGAAAGGAATGTCTATTACATAGAATGCAATCGTGGCTAAAGTAATGTGAAACGAAGCATGTCACGTGGTTGAGATCCTTCTAACAGGCACCGGTGATCGATGTTTGAGTCGTTTTAAAACCTAGATTTCGTTTGTTGATTTTGGAAGTAGTCCTAGATGCAAGACGGCTGCAACATTTGGACTTTTATAGAACTATGTTAATCTTGGTAAATATCTGAATCAAAGACGTTAGACCTAAAAAAAAAAGAAGAGAGAACGAAAAATATTTGATGAGTATTTATTTATTATTTATTTGTTTATTTAACGGCATGTCAACTCCTTGTGGGTCATTTAATAGCCAAATTTATTTTCTTTGAACTAATAGAAATATGATATAAGTTATTCTGCTTTCACAGTTGAATACATGGTACGTAATGCAGAGCAAAGGTATGTTTTTTTAGATATATATTTTATTTCATAAAATGTATTGTTGGTAATTTTACTATAAAAATGTACTGTTGCTTTTCGAGCTGTTTTCAGAACTACCGTGATCTTGATGGTCTTAATTATTCTAATTTCAAATACCTCCCGTCTTTTATGCAAGATTTTTCGGATTCTTCCAAGCAGTCCGATTATCATACTTCCAACTTTTGCAGTGATGTCTAATTTGGTGACCTCGAGGTCGAGGTATGTTTGGTTGCTTGAAATCCCACAAGATTTTATATTTTTCGATCATATTTCCTGGTTTGCGTCCGTAACATTTCTCGTGTCAACTCCAAGTCCATCCTTCCTACATAAGGCGCACCAATGCAGATGAGAAGCCCCGCTATCATGGTGTACGCTTGTATTTTATTATTATTATTATTATTATTATTATTATTATTATTATTATTATTATTATTATATTTCGATTTATGCTATGGTCACATTACTTACCAAATCTACGGGAAGACCTAAGTCAGATAGAGGTGTGTTGTTATGGTTACATTTCATGATTTTTTTTATCTCCTAGTACATCACTAGCGTTACATGGACAAAGTTCTTAGTGTGTGAGCTGTACTTATTAAGACAATTTTTGGATTTCCAGGGAATTTATCAATGTATTGTTGGGTTCCTTTATTTATCATTCCAAGCGCACCTCCTATGACTGGTACAATTCATGCTTATTCTATTTCGATATCCAGGTCTGTATACTTCATTAGTGTTTCAAATACCTAGGTTACTATGTTACAGTCCGCTAGGCAATCCATAGGAATTAGTAGGCAATTTTTCTTTTCGGTTTTTGACAAATATGTCCGGCCTATTTGCTTCAATTATTATTATTATTATTATTATTATTATTGCTTCTATTTCCTTTGATTTCTGGCGTGTACACATTTCTTTCCGGGTCCCGCCCAGAGACCTAAGGTTAGAAATGGCATCACGACACTTTCCACTGACTAAAAAAAAATTTTATATAGATAAAGCCCTTCGTAAAGTGTGGGTTGTACTTGTGAGAACAATTTTTGTATTTCTTTGAAGCATGGGCTTCCAGGAATCCCTTCAGTTAGTCTACTGGAATCTCTTTCAACCAATCCTAGGGCTCCAACTACAACAGGGATTGTTGATGTTCCCATGTGCCACATTTTTGAGATTTCTATTTCAAGGTCCTTGTATTTTGACAGCCTTTTGAATATCTTCAAAGATACATTGCTGTCTGCAGGGACTGCCATATCAATAAGGTGACACTTATTTTGTTTGTGGTCTTTAATAACAATGTCTGGGCGGTTGGCTTTGATTGTTCTGTCAGTGTGTATTGTGTAGTCCCATAGAATTGTAACAGGTCCTATCTCCCTAACCGGGTCTGGGTGGTGTTCGTACCATGAAATACGACAACAAAATGATAACTGAGTACACATATACGAAATTCCATCTACCATTTATCGCAGCCAAATGTGAACAATATGGTGATAGGATTCCATAAAGGCAGTACGTAACCTTGCCAGTGGGGTTCAGTTAAAAATACCTTCAAGCCGGGTAGCCCAGTTTGCTTGGACGGAGTCTTTGACTGAAAGTGTCTCCAATTATCCAAGATGTGATGACCAAGTCGCTTTGGCTGCTTCATCCTTCAAACTTTAAAAAAATCCAACCCCTTCGACATTTCAGCCATGATGCCTACACATTAATCTTGTACATGAACATAGATACACAATGTGTCAGCCTCTACGGGAAATGCCCAAATAATTATGGTTCTTAATAATAATAATAATAATAATAATAATAATAATAATAATAATAATAATAATTATTATTATTATTATTATTATTATTAATTCCTTGGATTTCTGTTGTAACCAGAGACCTATGGTGAGAAATTTTCCACTGATCAATTTTGTAAAAGAAGAAAAAGAAAACTAAGATCACTTCAATTAGTATGTGTCTATCAGAACCATTTCCGCCAGTCCGAGGGCTCCAACTACAACTGGAATTAGTGATGTCCTCATGTGCCACATTCCACTTCAAGATGCTTGTATTATTATTATTATTATTATTGTTGTTGTTGTTGTTGTTGTTATTGTTGTTGTTGTTGTTGTTTTATTTTCTTTGATTTCTGGTGTATACTCATTTCTTTCCGGGGCCCGACCAAGAGACCTAATTTCAGAAATGGCATCATGACATTTTTCACTGACCAGTTAAAAAAAAGAAAAGTAAAAGAAACAGCACACATATTTTACATAGATAAAGCCCCCCCCTTCCTAAGGTGTGTGTTGTACTCGTGAGCCGCTAAAAGATCAATTTAAAATTTTCACTAAAAGAGAAGTCAGTCAAAAAGCAGAACATTGTCAGATCAGTACACCTGTAGCCATAGGCAAGAGGAAGAAAAAAGGCCAGTCAATATGATCCCTACCCATGCGAATACACACACATGTACACACACACACACACATGTACACACACACACACACACACACACACATATATATATATATATATAATGTCATCCACAGAGAGATTGTTTCGCAGCTCTTCACTGTGGCTTAGACGTCCGGTTGCCTCTAGCTAGGATCGAAACCTGACTGCATTGGCGTCAGTCAGAGATTCGGTGCACGGCAGGGATGAAGGTGATTTTTTTTCAGGAGCCTATATAATGTCATCCACAGGCAGACTCTTTCGCTGTTTCACAGCTCATCAGTCAGTGAGGCTAGGCGTCCGGTTGCCTCTAGATAGGATCGAAACCCGACTGCATTAGCGTCAGTCGGAGATTCTACCACTATGGCTTCGATGAAGGTGAATTTTAGCGTATTTATTTTTAGATAAACACACACTCAATTCGTTTTTGCCGAGGAGTCTCGCTATATCAACCGTAATAGTCACTGTTTGCAAACCCACACTTATTTCCCTGAGAGCTCAACCGAATTTTTTTTTCAGGAGCCTATATAATGTAATCCACAGACAGACTGTTTCGATGTTTCACAGCTCATAAGAGTGGCTAGACACATATACATATATATACGCATCGACAGAGATGACGAGAAGGAAACAAAAACGGACTGAAGATTCCGTTATTATTATTATTGTTATTTTGCTTTCCGTTTAGTACAGGTCATTATTCGTGACTAGATTAAGTAAATATAAATATATGTTATCCTATTGACACAAATTCTGATGTTAAGTGATACTTAATATAAACCAATTTTATACATAATATATACGGTATTTATATTTTGTTTACATTGAAAATACACTCCTGAGGAGATGAGTAGTTCTACACAGTGCATTTTTTTAAATTATTTCTAAAAAGGGTTTACCAGTGATTTTGATAATGTTTTTTGCATTTTTTATCGTACCCAGCGTTCAATCTATTAGTAGTAGATTTAAGGTGCCATTTATTTTTCATTTTCGATTTTAAAATTCTTATGTCTGCTTCTTTCGCCATATTTTTTTATCAGAAAGCTCTTCCATATCGATGAGAAGGCATTTTTGGTAGTTTGTAGTTTTTAAACACGACATATTGATTAGGGTTAGGGTTAGGGTTAGGGTTAGGGTTCGGATTCCGGTTAGGGTTAGGGTTCATTTTCCGGTTAAGTTTAGGGTTAGAGTTCGGTTTCGGGTTATGTTTCGGGTTCGGGTTACAGTTAGGGTTAGGTTTCGGGTTCGGGTTAGGTTTCGGATTAAGTTTAGGGTTAGGGTTAGATTTCGGGTTCGGGTTAATTTAGGGCTCGTGTTATGGTTAGAGTTAGTGTTAGGGTTAGGATTCGGATTCGGGTTAGGGTTCATTTTCGGGTTAAGTTTAGGGTTGGAGCTCGGTTTCGGGTTAGGTTTCAAGCTAGGGTTAGGGTTAGGTTTCGGGTTAAGTTTCGGGTTAAGGTTAGGGTTTGGATTCGGATTCGGGTTAGGTTTCGGATTAAGGTTAGGTTTCGGGTTCGGGTTAATTTAGGGCTCAGGTTCGGGTCAAGGTTAGAGTTAGGGTTAGGATTCGGGTTCATTTTCGGGTTAAGTTTAGGGTTAGAGTTCGGTTTCGGGTTAGGTTTCGGTTTCGGGTTAGGTTTCGGATTAAGTTTAGGGTTAGGGTTAGGTTTCGTGTTCGGGTTAACGATCCTGAACAAGAAATTGGTGTATCCAAGTCGAGATCATTACATTCACTTTCGAAAAAGTAGCATTGGCAAAAGTATGTATCCATTACTTCATAAAGCTATAGGTTAAAAAAACCCTGTTTACTGGGCTATCTAGCCATGATTGACAACCAGTCTAGGACATCAAAAACTCTGAATTCAAATCCCAGCCATCTGAAGTTGCAGAAAGATGCTTAAACCTGGGATTTAGTCCCTACCTCCACGACACCACCACCACCAATGTATATATATATATTTCAATATCTATGGATACTCTCTTGATTACCTAGGATACTGTTGACACCAATGGGCACTGGGGTCCAAGAAAGGTGGACAAGGAGAGCAGGATTAGCTTATGAATGACATAACCTTCAGCAACGTACATCTAATGAAGTCTGAAAAACACACTAGTCAAATCTTTTGACAAAACAAAAAAGTTGTGGATCGTAATCGTAGCCATTAGGAATTTACCACGACTAAAGGATGTAACCGATAAATGTTTGGGATTAACACGATAAAAATGAATATATTTAAATCATTACGAGGGAAGGATTTCGCAGAGGTGCGAGCTGCAGTTGGAAATTTACCGCAGAGATTGAGAATAATGGGAACCTGAAAAGGAAAAAAAAGGAAGAAATTGAGAAGGAAATTCACTAAATAAAAAAGAAAGAAGAAAAATAGAAATGAAGGAGAAATGATAGAGAAAATAATGAAAGATATGGAACCATGAAAATATTCATGATCAAACTATTATTTTAAAATCGTTGTCTTCTGAAAATTCTCAAGGAAAATATCGAAAGACCACACAATGTAAAAACAAAGAAAAGGAACAAATTTTCTGTACACGACAAATGATTAAAACACTTTCAATACATTTAAAAATCTTCTGTCCAGGGGCAAACTGAAGAATAATTAAGAGAAGAAGCGTGAATCTCAATCCATCCTTTCATATTTTAAATGTAATATATACACCCTCAAAATTCTGGGAAAATATTTTGTGTATAATATTTAATGACTTTTCGGAATGTGTAGTCGCTAAATTTGCCCTAGATTCAAAATTTATTCAACATTAGTTTCGACAACAAATAAGAATTCAGATAGGCTATATTATATTTTGAAGCAAAAATATATCCTTTTGAGAAAGAAGGAAAAGATCACTCTATAGACGATGATGACATCAAAGATGACAAGCCTCGTCTGACAACATTTGATGTGACTGGCATGGCGTCCACCAGAGATACGGCCAAAAGGAAAGCAAACTGAAATAACCTGAATAATCTCTTTAGAAACAAGGCGCCACTGGAGGTAGACGGTTACTTTAAGGGGTAGTTTATATGGATAGGAAGGGAAGATAACTGTTGACTCTAGACTTGAACAGGTTAAGAAATGTAGTGGTCGGGGAAACATCCGCTTGGGAGTTTGTTCCACAGGGTAGTGGTTCTCTGAAAAAAGCTTTCTAGCCAATGGAATACGGAGGGAAAGAGGCCGGTTTGTTACTATGTAAGTGGCAGGGCAGGTCCTAGCTGTGAAGGTTAGACGTGGCGGAACCAAGGAATGTAGATCGTCTGCGCACTTTCCAAGGTATTAACGATAGAGCAGTGACAGACTCGCTACATCCAGCCTGTGAAAGAGAGGTTCGAGAATGGAAAATAATTCTTCTCCAACAAGGACTCGGAGACGCTTTTGAACTCTATCAAGAACGAGGTCTGGGCAGCTCCAGCTCAAATATGGCAACAGTACTCCATTTTCAGCTATATCTGGCTCTTATAAAGGTAGAAGATAACATGAGGAGTCAGAACGGTATCGGGAGCCGGTCATTTTACCTGCATATTTAGGGATGGATCGTATATTCCACGTGAGGTCGGCTGTGAATTTGAGGCCCAATCCGTTCGTCGTGACTGGCTGTAGTTCGGGGTCGGATCGGCGGTAATGTAACCAATTTGGTTTTAAATGCATTAAATGTAACAAACCAGTTTTTTCCCCACTGGGAATTTACTGTTAGATTGGAAAAGAGGTCAGCTGCTAATCTCTGATCGTCCCATCAGTCTCCTACCACTCTTCGCCAAAGTCTTCGAGGCTTTAATCAATGCCGACGTAGTTAAGCATCTCACGATCTACTCTCTGACAAACAATATGGTTTTCTCTTTGCCCTGTCTGCCGCTGATTTGCTTACGGTCATAACTGAATATGTATACCAAGTTCTTGATAATAACGGCGAAGCTTGAGCTGTGGCTCTAGATATCTCGAAGGCGCTTGACAGGGTTTAGCATGCTGGTCTTCTACATAAGCTTCAGTGCTATGATATTTTAGTTATGACGATTATTTGATTTAATTCAATCATTCCTATCAAATCGTGAAATGAAGGTCGTCCTTAACGGGCTCTTCAAGTTCATTTCATAAGAACGCGAGTCTCTCCCCTAAGGCAAACTGTTTCTGATCTTCATTAATGATCTTCCCATTAGCTCTCAAGTAGGCATCTATGCAGACGTCACAACCATTTAATCTTCTCTTAAGAGTAAATCCGGCAATGCTGACAAAACTAACCTGGCCGTTGGTCTCGAAAGGGACCTTCAATCAGTGGTTAATTGCGACAGGAAATGGCTTATAAATTTTGAATGCCTCCAAAACGAAACTGCTCTCATTTCACAGCCATAGAGATACTTCACTGCCCCCTATCAGCGTGGTTGATGCTCGACTTCGAGTGAGAGTCTTTCTTGGCCTCACATTTTCTATTGACTTGACGTGGAACAACTACATTGAATCAATAGCTTCATCTATCGCAAGGAAAGTTGGTTCTCTGTGTCGTGCCAGGAAGTTTTTCTCCATCCTACACATCTACAAATCTACCATTCCTCCACGCATTGAATACCGTTGCCATATATGGTCTGGTGCCCCTGCAGTTCATTTCGAGATGCTCGGCAAAATCCAAAGAAGAATTTACAATGTAGTCAGTCCTGGCTTGGCATCTCGACTCCAGTCACTTTCTCACAGACGTGATGTGGCTTCCCTCTGTCTTTTCTACAAATATTTTCATGGCAACTGGTCTGACGAACTATTTTCACTGGTGCTCCGATTCCATGAATTTAAGCTTGCTACTTGGTTGGCATCTAGGTCCCACCCTTTTACTGTTAAAACAATTAAATATAACCGCCTCTTCTACTCCAATAGTTTCTTCTCTCATACTTCCCGATAGTGGAACTCACTTCCTCTTACTTGTTTCCCTGATAACTACAATCTTCAAAAATTTAAATGCAATGTCAATCGTCATCTTCTGATGACTTGATTCCAGTTCTTTTTATCCTTTCCTCACCCTCCTTCCCTATACGCAGTTGTTTTCTTACTTTCACTCCCTGTAATCCTCTGGTGGCACTCCACCCCCCCCCATGCTTAGGGTGAAACGCTTAAAAAAAATCTCCAACTGAAAGTCGTTATTAGATGTAGCCTGATATTTAGGAAGGGTTGTTAGATTCTGATTCAAAGGTAAAATTTATTGTGGGTTCCAAATTATTAAGTTTGTCATATCCATTCCTGTAAAAAATTATTTCTTTCTCAAACCAACACATAACTATAACAATGTTAAAATATAAAAGAAAACTTAAATTCATAACATATTGTTATTTGATATATATATATATAACATAAATTCATCCCAAATTATTATTATTCAAATATTAATTACATAAAAAAAATCAACAATGACACCATTTATTCACTTTCCTTTATTAGACACTAGCAGCATGTAATCTTGTTCTTGTAGTCTTTCTATTCAATAATATTTTCTCAATTTCTTTTGTAAAACCTTTTGGGTTAGTGTCTTGTTTCCTTTATCTCCTTGCTTGAAGAGATATAATTAGAAACTATATGAAAAATAAACTATATATTAGGTTCGGTATTATCCACGGTTTAAGGCATTCTCTTGGCGTATTGGAACATATCACCCCCAGATCCGAGGGTCTTACAACCATTACCACTTACTTCTTACTAATCAAAAGGTTACGCAAATAAATTTAGAATTATTAACAAAAAATGTTATTTACTGTCTACAAGCATGCATTTCGGCTTTAGTTTTATTTTATTAGTTAGATTTTGAACTGTTTTACTGTGTCACTTAGAATCCAGTTGACTGCAATGTCATCCAGTCAGTCATAAAAGGAAATGTAAAAATCAGTGGATAAAATTATAAGTAGTGATTGTTATTTTGCCGCATAAGTTCTGAAGATGATGTTAATATATATCGAAACATTTTTATCACTATTATGCCGTATTATACTTCAGGCCTGCTTATGGCGCAACTGAGAGCCAGAACTGGAAGCCTATTTAAAATGTTTTATTATCATTGATTTTGGAAGAAGATTAAGTTAAATATTTTTGAAAGTACTGAGAATAATATTTTGATACATATCTGATGATAATAGGATGTGCTGAAAGTTAAATAAATGAAAATATATACTTTTGCCGTGGACACTGATAAGTATTAAACAAAACAAAAAGGTAAATGTATGGAAAAGGATGAAACAAAAAATAACCATTGGCAACTGTGGTCAAAAGGGACCTTTAGTTTTCCACGATCAATTGAATTGATATATTTTCCTATTCACTGGGTTGATTATCATTCCTTGTAATATATCCAGCGATGTATATGAGAGCCATTTTTATTTAATCAGAAAGAGATGGTTCTAAATTTTCCAGATTGCTAAATATTTCTTAACCTTCTTCACACAGTTTATAATCACAAGATGTGGCTTCACGTCAAAAGCATCAATACATTCTGATTTAAAAGTAGTGATGTCTGCTTAATATGCAGCTTTTCAATCCACTGTTGGACATTTATAAAATAGCTGCCACCTGATCCTTGACGAAGTTTACCAAATTCTTTTTCTAATGGATCAGTTGTAAATTGCCCAAGTAGGACATATTTATGGCTTGTAGCTAAAAGGTGTCGACATAGATGAACAATTTCATTGCAAATATGGTGTATGGTAGGAGCAATGTGTTTGGATAATTGTTTTATACGTTTATCTTGACTGCTAGCCATATTAAGAGCGATTTGACCAAACGCAATGATAAAATCAAGTCGGCTTTCATTCAAAGATGTGATTTCAGTTTGTAGAGGGTCATCGCGCAGTTTACCAATTTGAATGGTCTTACATTTAAAATTTTCTACCATGTCAAACCTTGTTTATGAAGATGACAGTATCATTCTTATCAGCACCTATTTCAGACTAAGCGGTAAGTGCATTATATTTTTTTCTGAAAACTGAGACAAGTAGAAAAACCCATTGTCTTTCTATGGCCTTTGAAGCAAAGGAAATTTCATTTAAAGTTTAAACTTCTGAAAGTTTAACTAGTCTTTCAGATTCAGAACGATATAAATGTTTAGGATATGCCAATTTTGCTATGTTTAGGATATGCCAATTTTGCTATTTGCTTTACTCCATTATCATCAAAGATTTGTTCTCTGTCTTTTCTGCGAGCCACAAATTGCAAAACCTTTTCAACAGTAGAAAAACATAATCAAAATATAATATTTATCATCTTCAATTAACTAAGGTTTTTCTGGGAATGTGGGCTATAATTTTCATAAAGCTTGATTTACTCAGTTGCCTCATATATAATAGCCTTACATCAGGTGTTACAGATGTGATGGCCTGAACTGTTAACTCAGTTTGTTCAACTAAAAGGGCTGATGATAATTTTAAAATTGGAATCAATCTTGTAAGAAATTTTGAACCTTCATTAAGACATATCAATATTATACCAAGTACTGTTTCAGCAAATAGAGATGGATTGTCAACTGACTTACCAAATAGTTGCTTGTCATGATGCAGTGATATTTTCTTGAGATATACTTCATCATGGAGAATCAGGCACTCTTTTTGACTGACATTAAGAGTATTAAATAAAGATGGAAAATAGATTGTTTATTAAGTTTTAAAACTTTTGCTGTCATCTTTCTTAATGTTGCTAATGATGGTAATTGAAAATCCTGTCTTACTCTATTATACAATGACCGTGACGTTATAAAGTACTGAAAATACATATTTCTATATCTGAGCTATATTTCATTCCAACCATTTGGGGGTGGGGTCATTGCTGAAAAGTGCTGACTCAAGATATTCCTTTTGTGATAAAAAGCCATAGCATTTAAATATCGGATACTTTCTCCCAATGTTGACCAAGTATCAACTGTGTTTATACGTTGTTTGGACAGGCTACTAAAATAACACTTACCCCAATAATGAAAGTTTTCAAACCGTAATTTTAAAAAAAATTATCACCCTAAAGAGAGGAATAACGTTGGATGACTGAACTGTTAAAATATTTTTAGCTAAATATGCTACAACTGGATATCCAAATTTTCTTTTTGTTGATTAGACTTTTGTTGATTAGACTTTTTTTTTTAAATTATTTAATTAATCTTATATAATTCTAAAAAAACATTTATTTCATCAATTTGATTTCTAACAGTACTGGAGCTATTTTTAATATCCCTTTGAACAGCAAAGGGTGTTGCTACTTAACTCTTTGGCTGGCACCGTACAGATGGTGGTTTTTGGGGGCGCATTTTTCTATGAACTTCTATGGTATCAAAATGTGAAGGCCAATGTATTTGAGAAATAACTGTATTTGTATCATTCAGATTGGCATTCGGAACTGATTTTCTCCATCGCTCTCTCTCTCATCTTTGTCTTTTGGAAAACGATAAAATGATATTTTACTCATCTCACCCACAGTTTTGTTTTACTGACATATGTAATTTTTTTTTGGGCCCGGAATTATACAAAACGTCTGGAGCACTGCTGGAAACTAGGTAATATCTGAAATGGTTAAGCTTCTGAAGTACAGTTATTTTCTGTTTCAATTTAGGGGTAATTTGTCAAGCCAAATTATACTCTTAATCCCAAATTTGACTCCACCTCCAGATACCAATGTTAAAAACATAAATTTTTATAGAGGGTTGCCTTAAACATGAGAATTCATTTTTTAAGTTGAATGTTATTTTTATTTTTATTTTTTTGTGTATTGGTTTGTGGAGACAATGTTAACAAAGGTTTGCAAAATATAACATAATCTTTTAATTAATTATTGAGTTAATTAAGTAACTAAATCTCCGGCACTTTTCACCATAAAATCATTTATTGCCTGACTCTGTCCCAGTGCTGCACCTCCAGACAACATCTCCCCTTCGATTTAAAGTGGGGACTGGAGTTTTTTTCACGAAGTCTGAGAGGAAAGGGCTTTGGCTATTTTTGAAACAATGCTTCGTATTGGGGCAATCCACCGCAGTGCAATTTAATCTCGACCTTGTGTCAAAAATTAGTTTGGTGCTCAACTTGAGTAAATAATTTACATTATTCGGACTATTGTCCTCATCTTTGTCGCCATATTTATTACAACGTTTCAGCCGTTGTACGCTCTGGCCTTCTTCAGGTGGTGGAATGTCGAACTGTTAATTCCCCTTTCCAAGTTCTCCACTGCCTTAACCGGGTATTGAACTCACACTCTTTGGGTCCTGTCACTGGATCTAACCAACGCCTTTATCCATAAGGACACATGGCACAGTGGATAAAGGCGTTGGTTAGATCCAGTGACAGGACCATAAGAGTGTGCGTTCAATACCCGGTTAATGCAGTGGAGAGCTTTCAGAGGGAAAAATTAACAGGAGATAACTGATAACTGACATCCATTAAACATGGCACGTGGAACTAGAAAAGTCTACCCCAGTGAGCGAAATAAAGGGTTCAGTTCGACATTCCAACCACCTGAAGAAGGCCGGTGCGTACAACGGCCGAAACTTTGTAATAAATATGGCGACAAAGATTAAGACAATAGTCCGAATAATGTAAATAGTGTACATAATACCTCATCTCTGAAATATAGACAGGTACTGAAGGCCCGAAACGTTGTAATAAATATGGCGACAATGATGAGGACAATAGTTCGATAATGTAAATAGTGTACATAATACCTCATCTCAGATATATAGATAGATATTGAGTAAATAAATACTTTAAAGAAGAACCTGAAAAAATCACTGAGCAGTGGCGTTAATATTTCGTTAACCGCGTTTTTAGAATATCGAATTAAATATATTAAATTTATTATGACATTTAAATTTACGTAAAAATTTCTTAAATGGCTTTTTCCTTAATTTTGTAATAAAAATATGACATTTCGTTTTATTTTACATTTTAATGGAAAATTTAAAAAATGAAAGTAAACATTAATATTTGTTGTTTATTTTATCTAAAACACAACTAAAACTAATTCTATGAATGCATTTGTTGTTTATGAATAAAAAGAATATTATGAAAATATATTTAAGTAACTTTGCGAAATAATAAAGGTAATTTATTTTTAATAAATTTCCAAGTATAAAATTTAAAAACAAGCGTAGATAAACGTCTTCGAAAAGACATACCTTTTAAAAACTAGACATTAATATTATTTATTAATGTCATTTCATTTCTTTAATTTTAATAAGTAAATCATTACAGTTCACTCAATGACAAAATGGAAATTAGGTAAAAAAAGAATCATCGTTTTGTTTAAACTTTTACAAACAAATATAGAGGGCGTCGAACAGACTCCCAACGTTTTCATAAAATCAAAACGGAATTAAATATTTAGAATTTAATTATAATTATATATCATCCAAGTTTATGTAAAAACATTCTTAAATGCTTTTTCATTCATTCAAATATATTAGATTTGCTTCTATTTTACTTTTAATGATAGATTTTTTAAAACTGGAAACTTAATGTTTAAAAAAAGAACACAAATTTCTCATAACGACAATATGAGTCAGTCACGTACTATGCTTGATACACGCTTAGGCCATTATGTATCTTTCGATACATGACTGAAGAGGCAGTTTTTTTTCCTGCAGTAGGTTGCCATTTCTTTCTGTTCTGGAGACTGGTGCTTTTGAGGGAGGGAGAGAAGAAGAGTATTCATACCTTTCCGTAAGTGAATGTAATGGACTCGACTGGAATTCAAACTCTGCTCTCCGATTCCTCAATCCGAGCCTCTATACATTACTCCACCGTGCCTCTCATAATATTGCAATCCAAATAAATACTTACTTCAATTAAATAATGTAAATGATATTCCAAAAGCAAGAAAAAAATTCTTAAGCGAATAACACTGGCGGAATAGCTAGCTTAGTCTCAAAATAAAACTGAAACTAAAATCCCCGCTGCATCAAAACCAGTCTCCAGTTCCGTCCCTTCACTACATTATGACTTGGCCGACTAATATAGAACGCCATAATCACTGCACTTTCTAACAGGCAAATAAAATATATAAGTATTTATGAACTTGATAATGGTGGGACATAAAGCCGTGTCATTTCTTTGTCTTTTTTTTTGTGCGCTATATCCATTCAGGATGTTTGAGGTCATACCTCCCCACACCTTCTTATAGCGTTCAACAAAACTTGACCCTTTTCATCCCCTTTTTCTAGTACTTTTTTTATCAGATTATCTGCTTTTTGCATCAGCTTCTCTTTTCTTCGTTATAACCTGTGTGCTAAATTCTGAAAACATTTTTGTTATGTGAATCAACCGACATCAGAGTATCAACTGCATTACATGTGTTGTCAAAGTTACGCCCATTTCTTATGAATACTGCTCAGTCGTCTAACCGCTTTAGAATCATCTCTCTGAACAAATTCAAGTCCTCCGTATGACGATAAACTACATCCTGCAGCAAGGCTTCTGATCAGGAGACTGGAGCTTTTGAACAGCCGAGAACCACCTCTTAATTGCTGTTATACATTTTTTTCTGACTCGGGGAGGTAGCACCTGTTAGGGTTCCAGCTATGGGCAAGTAGTGAACCCTAAAACAAAAACAAAACTTTATGTAAGTATAAAAATGTATTTTTATAGTTAAAATACCAGCAAACCTTTTTTCTATAAAAAGAATAAACAGTTTTATAGTGAATTTATAGTAAAATTACCCAAAATAATTATTTATAGTAAAATTAACGACATTACATTTTCAAAGTAAAATGACCAACAATACATTTTATCTGTAGTTGAAGGCATACAATTGCGTTCAAAATATATTTAGTTGAAGCCATAAAATTGTGTTCAAAATATTTAGATTTCGGCATTAAATAACCCACAGAGGTGTTGATATGCCGCTAAACAAAATCAACTAACCAACAATACATATTTAAATAAAATGACCAACAATACATTTTGTCTGTAGTTGAAGATGTTGATATGCCGCTAAACAAAATCGACTAATCGACATCTGAACAAATTTTTTAATATCCAGTGAGACAAGAGAACCTTGTCACATTATTTTTATTTGATGCATTCACCTCATACTCTCTCTCTCTCTCTCTCTCTCTCTCTGCATATAAATATAAGTTGTCTGTTTCCAATAGAAGTTACGAATTATTTGATTATCTTTTCCATGTATATCCCGCTTCCCAATCATTTAAAACTATCTTCGTGTTATACGTTTCCAAATGTAACAGAAGTATAGATCTCTCTGCATTGTTATAACTTATTTTGACAGCATTCTGATCAAGAAAATTGTATTTCTTGTTCCAGTGTTTTGAACTAATCTTCATTTTTTTTTTCATTATTTCCAGTATAATTCTAATAAGAACTCTATTCGGTTGGAACATAATTATTAATTTTTTATGTTATTTTTCAAGCAGATTTGTTTTTTAATGAAGTTTTCATTCATTTGCACCTGATTTCTTTGTGGGTATTAAGGAAATTGATGTACTTAGGAATTCTGGTATTTAGTGCTGTCAGCTATTTCATTAATCATTTTGGATACATTATCAATCTAAAATAATCACTTCCATCTCCATGTCGTATCTCTTCTGGGCTTGATTTCTAGTTCCTCTTCATCTTCATCAATATTATTTTTACTTTAGAATTTAATATCATCGGCCCTTGCAGGCTTTTATATATTGTAAGTTTCTTTTGTTTGTTATCAGAGAAAATAAGTAGTAATGCCGCTGTTGGGTTACATATTCTCTTGTCTTTATGACAGTTTCCGTTTTAGATTGTAAGCATCTTGTCGAAGATCATATTTTCTCTCCCTGCTATTTACGGTTACGTAGTGCGTCTTCTGCATTGTCCTGATCTCTGCACCTCCCCCTTTCAGCCTCTTTTAATTGTTTCAGCTGACCTTGTTTTGATTTCTTTTAACAACAACTTAGATTTCACGATTTCTTGACTTTATCTGCTTCCTTAGATTGTGAATGTCAATTCTGTTTTTGTTTGTTTGATTTGATATGTCCCGGAAAGGGATATATATTGTTCGAAGTAGCTAAGTGGCTTTGCCTACTGTAACCGGGTAGAACAATCTATCAGGTAACCGTAATGGACTGGTACTCGTCGTAGTCGTAGGCAATAGGCGTAGGCGATGTACCTCCACATCATTCTGTATTTATGGCTGACACCAGACAATCATATTACTATGAGGGGGAACCCAGGTGTATGCATATTCATTACATCAGTTTTTAAAATTTTTTGTCTTTTCTACCATTTCATGAATTCGTTTCTGCTGCGATGCGTTGTCTAAGTTGTTCCCCTGTAAATCGTCGACCTGTTTCATATAATCTTATTTTATCTTAACAGCGACTGCATATATTTAGACACTCATTTTAATTTTTGTCATTTTATTCTTAGTTTACAGGTCATCCCATTTGTAGTCAACGCTTGTGATTATTTTTTAAGAAAACCTTAGATTCTGAATCCTTTGCTGATTGCGAAGTAACTTCGTATTGGAAACTATTTAAACTAAATGTTTTTACATGTTTATTCACTGTAGACCACTGAAATCATTTCTTTCGTCTTTCGCTGCGCGATCCAAGTCTGTATTTAAAAACATTTACAATATTTTGATTCCGTCCTAAACCATGATAATAATGATTTCCCGTGACTTGCATAGAGATTTGGTATTTTCTAGGCTGTGTTATGTTCGTCATTTTCGTGGTTAAAAGTGAACCACTTTGAGACATCGAATTGTGCAATCTATGAAATGTTTGCAAATTCTTGCTGGCATCTCTTTGACAAATCCTACAATCAAGGCTATTTACATTCAGCCATCTCTACAGTCATTCACACTGTGACTTGGGCAAAAGAGAGATGGGCATTATGGCAGAAAGAAATTGCTTTGAAAGAAGAAATAAATTATCAAAGAGCGGTTTGTATTCAATACATGATAACCAGCGACATTAGTGTCAACCACATGACAAAAAAATAAAAAAAATAAATGCTATGTTCATTTCTAATTATCACAATTTCATCTGGACTTTAAATAATCTATCTATCTATCTATCTATCTATCTATCTATCTATCTATCTATCTATCTATCTATCTATCTCAGTCTGTTCATATCTATCTATCTATCTATCTATCTATCTATCTATCTATCTATCTATCTATCTATCTATCTATCTATCTCAGACTGTTAGCATCTATCTATCTATCTATCTATCTATCTATCTATCTATCTATCTATCTATCTATCTATCTATCTCAGACTGTTAGCATCTATCTATCTATCTATCTATCTATCTATCTATCTATCTATCTATCTATCTATCTATCTCAGACTGTTAGCATCTATCTATCTATCTCAGTCTGTTCATATCTATCTATCAATCTATCTATCTCATTCCATTCATATCTATCTATCTATCTATCTATCTATCTATCTATCTATCTATCTATCTATCTATCTATCTATCTATCTGAATCTGTTCATATCTATCTATCTATCTATCTATCTATCTATCTATCTATCTATCTATCTGAATCTGTTCATATCTATCTATCTATCTATCTATCTATCTATCTATCTATCTATCTATCTATCTATCTATCTCAGTCTGTTCATATCTATCTATCTATCTATCTATCTATCTATCTCAGACTGTTAGCATCTATCTATCTATCTATCTATCTATCTATCTATCTATCTATCTATCTATCTATCTATCTCAGACTGTTAGCATCTATCTATCTATCTATCTATCTATCTATCTATCTATCTATCTATCTATCTCAGTCTGTTCATATCTATCTATCTATCTATCTATCTCATTCCATTCATATCTATCTATCTATCTATCTATCTATCTATCTATCTATCTATCTATCTATCTATCTATCTATCTGAATCTGTTCATATCTATCTATCTATCTATCTATCTATCTATCTATCTATCTATCTATCTATCTCAGTCTGTTCATATCTATCTATCTATCTATCTATCTATCTATCTATCTCAGACTGTTAGCATCTATCTATCTATCTATCTATCTATCTATCTATCTATCTATCTATCTCAGACTGTTAGCATCTATCTATCTATCTATCTATCTATCTCAGTCTGTTCATATCTATCTATCTATCTATCTATCTATCTCATTCCATTCATATCTATCTATCTATCTATCTATCTATCTATCTATCTATCTGAATCTGTTCATATCTATCTATCTATCTATCTATCTATCTATCTATCTATCTATCTCAGTCTGTTCATATCTATCTATCTATCTATCTATCTATCTATCTATCTATCTATCTATCTATCTATCTATCTCAGACTGTTAGCATCTATCTATCTATCTATCTATCTATCTATCTATCTATCTATCTATCTATCTATCTATCTCAGACTGTTAGCATCTATCTATCTATCTATCTATCTATCTATCTATCTATCTATCTATCTATCTCAGTCTGTTCATATCTATCTATCTATCTATCTATCTATCTATCTATCTATCTATCTATCTCATTCCATTCATATCTATCTATCTATCTATCTATCTATCTATCTATCTATCTATCTATCTATCTATCTGAATCTGTTCATATCTATCTATCTATCTATCTATCTATCTATCTATCTATCTATCTATCTATCTATCTATCTCAGTCTGTTCATATCTATCTATCTATCTATCTATCTATCTATCTATCTATCTATCTATCTCAGACTGTTAGCATCTATCTATCTATCTATCTATCTATCTATCTATCTATCTATCTATCTATCTCAGACTGTTAGCATCTATCTATCTATCTATCTATCTATCTATCTATCTATCTCAGTCTGTTCATATCTATCTATCTATCTATCTATCTCATTCCATTCATATCTATCTATCTATCTATCTATCTATCTATCTATCTATCTATCTATCTATCTGAATCTGTTCATATCTATCTATCTATCTATCTATCTATCTATCTATCTATCTATCTATCTCAGACTGTTAGCATCTATCTATCTATCTATCTATCTATCTATCTATCTATCTATCTATCTATCTATCTATCTACCATCAGCACCCATAACTGTGCTAATCTGACTGCCCAGAAAACGTTTCTCCTTTCTCAATTTTCTCTTGTGTTTTGTTATACGTTTATTCAACCGGGCTTTTGCTCCCCCTGTAATCCTTCTTTCTTTCTATATGTCTCAGTCTTATTTCTTTTTATTGATCTGCTTTGTTCTCGAATCTACGTTATCTTCTTTTCTGTATTCTTATCCCCAGCACCGATCTATACGTGGATCTGAATTGCTTCAAGATTTTATGCTAATTTAAATTTCCTTTCGGTTGATCAAATCAGGCTTTATAATTTCATGGTAGACTTGACGTTTTAAATATCCTGCTTTTCATTATATTTTATTCTTTTATTAAATAATTTCTAGTCACTCATAAATCACTCGTTATTTTGTTTTCAGGATTTTTTCTCTCCTTCACCTGATCTAAGTAGATGCTTTTTAAGACTTTTCCTTCATCTTTTTATGATCGATGGATAGACTTTACAGATCAATATTAATTTTTTATTTGTGTTAATTCGAAAACCTACATTGAAACATTCTTTATTACGTAATCCGATCTTTTGGATCTTAAAATGATAAGTTGCTTTTTATCATCTTTTTGGTTCCCAAACAAATTGATATACGCTATTTTATTTAACTGTCATAGTTTTCTGTTAATCTCAAGATCTCTGAAATAGATATTTTCCTAGAGTACTTCCAGTTCCTTGTTCACGAGTTTTGGGAACATTACAATTGAATACTTTTGTCATGTTTAATTTTAGGTTTCACCGAAACTATCTAAATTCATATCTTTTAGCGTCTCATTCGATGATTCCTCGCAAAATGTCGCCAGGCAAGCGCTGATGATTTAAATATTCTCCATTTGTATAATACCTACAACCTAGGGTCAAATCCTTGGTCACGGTCACCAATTAATATATAACTCCTTTTGCCTCCGCCTACACGCGGTGGTTTAACCACGTTTAGTGGCCCGGTCCTCAGGGACGACGTTTTAACCACAGGGTTGGGTCTGCGCTGGTCAATGCTGACGCTTGTCCAGACTGGTCGCTGGCCGTTTCGATCCACACCAAATCTGCCCGCGTTGTGGTCTTTGATCGGCAGTGGAGAATCGAATGCAGCAGTAATCGCACAGCTAGTTCCAGCCGTGGTGGGGGTGCGCTGTATCAAGGAAGAAATGTCTTTACAAAATGAAATAAATAAATAAAAATAAAATAAAATAAAACGAAAGATTCATGGGTTAATCTTTAATTGATTTATATAGTTCTTGGTACAACAAAAAATTAACCTTTCACGCACCAATCTCTATAGTGACACTCGGCCTCGTCTAAAATTCTGGAGGAACTGGGTTCAAAGTTCTTTAAAATTAGGAAATCTGGTAGCAGTTGACGTGGATTCCAGAGGTAATCGATGCGTGTTCTCTGCCCATTCTTCGAGCTCTCAAAGCCATCTGCCCACACGTACTCCGACCCAAAACCGAAGGGTTCCAGAGACCCAGTGATACCTCAATCTTTACAGTAATCGCATTAATGATTTTTCTTTGTTCCCTATTTCTGCTTCCTTAATTTTCCAAATCTGGAGAATTATCCACCTTCCTTGGGTGTAGTCACAGGGATTGCACCTCCCCTAACTTCAACCTGCTTTGCTTCACATTTCGCACCACCATGCCACACAGGCGGTGCTAAATTATGCCTCTTCTTCCTTCCTTTTCGGTATTCAAACGCTGCCCACCTCTCAGGGCCGGCGTAACTGTCTTTGTGACAAATCTAAATTTTAAAGTGCGTAGGCTATTCTCTTCCTTAATTTCAATTCTCTGATTCATTTCTATTTCACTAGAATTATCTTTGTCCAGCGAGAAAACAAACCAGACCACTGCGTTCTCATTTAACCTTCCGAGCGAGAGATAAAAAATTTTTCCAATTTGTTTTCGTCAACGAAAATATATTTGTTTAGCTAAATTTTCGAACAAGAGACAAAGCTGTTCTCCATCCGCGGAGCGATCGCTGTCTCAGCGAAAACACAAACCAGACCATCTTCCTGTCACGACAGGATCGATTTTCATAATATTGATCCTCAAAGCGGGTTCATTTTCTGTTTTCATTTCTCGATTCGTTTTCGTCAACGAAAATATAATTCCCGTCTGTCTCTCTTCTCGTTAATGATATGGATTTTTCTAATTCCTCAAGAAGAAAGAAAGAAAGAAAGAAATCTATATCCCCAAATCTGTTTTCGACTGCATGCGAGACTCTCGATAGATAAGAAAAAGTAAATCTTGGTGCAGTGTTCCAATTTTAAGGGGTGAGACTATCCCGATGACCCTTTTTTTCACGTCCACATTACCAGGGAAAATGTCGTCCATTCTCTCTCTCTATATGTCTATCTTCCAATTTATATTTCATGTTGGGCTTAACTCTCTTCTGCTCGGAATTAACATTTAACCACCTCACGACCTTGGTACCACATCTGTATTTACTATCATTCCTTCCCGGTCTTGAAGATCATTTAGGCGATATCGTACCCCAGTGCCACATTCCGTTTTAAAATTTTATTTTACCTCTGTTTTTGTCTTGTCAAATTATTAGTATTCTTGTTGTATATATATTCAATTATTTTCACATAATTTCCCTAAATGCCAAAGCAGAGTATTAATTATTAATAAAAATTAATAATTTACTAATCAAAATTTTTACTATATAATTAAATATATATTATTGAATGGATTAATATCAATTTAATAAATTTATAAAGTATAAGAATATATAATTACATTAGACTAAATAAATAGGTAATAAGTTATTAAATTATTATTTACAATTTAATAAGTAAACAAATTTCTCTCAGTGATAAATTTTGATATAATAATAATTTGATATAACTATATAATAATTGAACATGCGTTATTAGCATTAAAATTTTTAATAAAATTTCCCCTCTCCAAGTTCTCAACCGCCTTAGCCAGGTATTGAACTCGCAACACGGTGGGTCCTGTCAAAAGGCACAGTAGATAAAGGCGTTAGTTCGATCCAAGTTTTGATTTTTCAACATCTTTTTTGTAGTGTACGTCGAATAACCGGGGCGTAGATTAATATTTTGATAAGTTTCGATAGTGGCACTCTCGAGAATTTTCCTTCTGAGTAAATTACTTTCTCTTTTGATAAGTGTGAGATATATATATATATATATATATGTATATATATATATATATATATATATATGTATATATATATATATATATATATATATATATATATATATATATATATATATATTTCCTATGTAAGTTTTTCCCATTTGAACAAGAGTTGATATGTTAAGTATAGGTCATTGTTAAGTTTTAACCGTTTTTAATTTCTGTCTAGACTTGCCTATGTCATGAATTCTTGTTCATCCTTTTCTGACTACCTTAGCTTTCTTTTGTCTCCCTATCTCTCTCTCTCTCTAAATGCCATTTCCCTTATTTGTTGTTTGTTCCTCCTTTTTTTCTTCTTTTTTCCTTCCTTCTTTAATTCTTATTTAAAAAATAAAAAGTTAAATCCCTTGTTTTAACAAATATTTTTGCATTGTCAAGCCCCAGGGAGAATATCCCGGGGTTGAAATGGCCATCTGAATGGGGTAATCGAGTTCATTTCTATGTAATTCACACACACACACACACACACACACACACACACACACACACACACACACACACACACGCGCGCGCACACACACACACACACACACACACAAACACACACACACATATATATATATATATATATATATATAAATATAAAAGTGGACATGGAAGTCAGCACTTAGAGGCGACAGTCTGTTTCATGCTAGTGCAATCGTCAGGCGACTAGTGCTGTTATTTTTCTCGGCTGTTTATATAAGGGTCAGTGGTGCATTATGGGTAGTATATTTTGGCGGTTACTTTTACCGGAAGTCGCTTATCGATACCTAAATCGATTAACCACAGGCTTTCCGACAATTCTTCCGATGAATCTATATTTAACAAAGCCAAGAAAGACTACGAAACAGCCCTAAAAGATAGCGGATTCCCAGCAACACTCACATACTCACCACAGAACACAAAAAAGACCAACAGAAAAAGAAATATCATATGGTTCAACCCACCGTACAGCAAAAACGTAAAAACAAACATAGGAAAAATATTCTTCAAGCTTTTACACAAACACTTCCCGGAATCAAGCACACGACACAAAATATTCAACAAAAACACAGTAAAAATCAGCTACAGTTGCACCGAGAACATGGCACAAATAATAAAAAAGCACAACAGAAAAATTATTAACAAACCACACGAACAAATTAAACCCACGTGCAACTGCAGAATAAAAAACGAATGTCCCTTAAACGGTAATTGTTTACAAAACAACGTAATCTACCAAGCCACGACAAAATCAGCAGATAATGAAGAAAAAGTATACATAGGAGTAACCGAAGGACCATGGAAACAAAGAAATTATGTACACAAAATGTCTTTCACAAATAGTAAATATGCGAACAGCACAATGCTTTCTAAGTATATCTGGGAAATAAAAAACAAAACACACACCACACCAAAAATATCTTGGAAAATAAGGAAAAAATCATCAGCCTACAACAACCTATCAAAAACTTGCAAACTTTGCTTGGAGGAAAAAATAGCTATCATTACCTTCCCAGATCAAAATAAATTATTAAATAAAAGATCCGAGCTAATCTCAAAATGTAGACATGAAAACAAATTTTTACTACGTAACTTAAAATAGAAAAATAAATAAATATATAAACAAACAACAATAAAATAAGCAAAATAAACTGCTCCAAACAAATCACAAAACCACACCTGTTAGAATATGCGAAATAAAATCAAAACAAAAGAACGGACGAAAGTTATAACTGTTATAAAAATAAAAATAATAAGCAAAACAATTTGACCCAAATAAATAAGCAAACAAGCGATTTCCGGTAAATGGCGGCCATTATAGACTACCAACAATAAGCTATATAAACAAATTTTTACTACGTTAACCAAAAACACCGATCAAAATAAAAGAATAAATAAATAAATATATAAGATAAAAAATAAAAATAAAAATAAAAAAACAAACAAAAAAACAAGCAAAATAATTTGACATAAATAAATAAACAAATAAGCGACTTCCGGTAAAAGTAACCGCCAAAATATACTACCCATAATGCACCACTGACCCTTATATAAACAGCCGAGAAAAATAACAGCACTAGTCGCCTGACGATTGCACTAGCATGAAACAGACTGTCGCCTCTAAGTGCTGACTTCCATGTCCACTTTTATATTTATACACGCTCTATCTCTGATATTGAGCACTTTACCCCATAAATATAGCACACTTTAAGACTATATTTCTGCATATATATATATATATATATATATATATATATATATATATATATATATATATATATATATATGCAGGTATGCAGAAAAATAGGAAAGAACACGTTAGGTAAATAATCCGGAATTCCTTAGTATTTTTGCTTTTTATTTTTAAAAAGACTGCTCCATACACAAGTAGAGCTTATATGATAATATTATTTTTTTAAAAATATGATTCCTTCGCTACATAAGAGTTCTCATGTTTCAAAAGCGAGAGCACACTTATGAAAAGAAAAAGTAATTTACTCAGAAGGAAAATTCTCGAGAGTGCCACTATCGAAACTTATCAAAATATAAATCTACGCCCCGGTTATTCGACGTACACTACAACAAAAATGTTGAAAAATCAAAAGTTGGATCTAACTAACGCCTTTATCTACTGTGCCATGTGACAGGACCCAAAGTGTTGTGAGTTCAATACCTGGCTAAGGCGGTTGAGAACTTGGAGAGGGGAATTAACAGGAGATAACTGATAGCTGATATCCATTAGACATGGCACGTGGAACTAGAACCGTGAGCAAAATAAAGGTTTCAGTTCGACATTCCAACAAGCCGAAGAAGGCCGGAGCGTACAACGGCCGAAACTTTGTAATAAATATGGCGACAAAGATAAGGGCAATAGTCCAAATAATGTAAATAGTGTACATAATACCTCATCTCAGAAATATAGACAGATTCATTTACTGAAAAATAAAAAATAAAGAGATATTTCTTAAATATTACTTGCTTACTTTTGTCTTGGCAGAGTTTAATTATGACCCATTATGTCCTTCACTTGTGTTGACTGACCTTTCAACCACCTGATGAACATTCATGAACGTTCTCAAATTTAAAAGTCTTGATAAACCAATGATACTCTTGCTCTTGCATATAAACACGCGTAACAAAATATATCCTAAATTACCTTCATAAATTCCCTCACAGAACGCAATGCGACGGATAAGAATAGTTTTTCTTCTCTTGTCACTTTTTGTTCATATATATATATATATATATATATATATATATATATATATATGTGTGTGTGTGTGTGTGTGTGTGTGTGTCTAGGTTTGTTCATTATCTATATATCTATCTATCTATCTATCTATCTTGGTTTGTTCATTATCTATCTATCTTGGTTTCTTCATATCTATCTATCTATCTATCTATCTATCTATCTATCTATCTATCTATCTATCTATCTATCTATCTATCTTGATCTGTTCATTATCTATCTATCTATCTATCTATCTATCTATCTATCTGGGTCTGTTCATATATATCTATCACTCTATCTGTCTATTCATCTATCTATCTGGGTCTGTTCATATCTATCTATCTATCTATCTATCTATCTATCTATCTATCTATCTATCTTAGTCCGTCCATATCTATCTATCTATCTATCTATCTATCTATCTATCTATCTATCTTGATCTGTTCATATCTATCTATCTATCAATCTATCTATCTATTCATCCATCTATCGGGGTCTGTTCATATCTATAGCTAGCTATTTCTGAATTAATGGAACTTACTTTTTATTCCGATATATTGTTATTACTTATCACGTTATTTTTATTGGATGCCCATATTTGAGTAGACGCCCCCTTTTTAAATTGTGTTTATTTCATCTACCGGCCAGCGTACTCGAGAAGACTTTACGAAGACAATGTGTGTCCCCTTCCAACTGGTTTCGAATCCACGTACCCCCGTGCAGTAGGAGCAAACGCCTGATTCGGCGAGCTCTGACTGTTCGGTTGCCGAGAGATTTACTATCCAGCACAGTTCTATCTACCTCAATACTTATTCACTCTCATTTAGATATGATTGTGAAGCTCTCAGTAGCCGAGCAGTCAAAGTACGCCGGATCAGAAGGTGGATGCAGGTTCATATCTTGCCGAAGTCCCTCGAGTATGCGGGCCGGTGGACGAAATAAACAGTGTTTAATAAAAGCTATGTGTCTACGCAAATACGGGTATAACCCCTAAAATAATTTTGAATCAAATGTATATAGTCGTTTTGTGTTTATCTTTCTAACTTAGTCCATCCATGCGTGATTATATTAATCAAGTGAATGACAAAAGAAATCTTAGGACTAATAATATTTGTACCGATAGAGTTAGTTTTATAGGAGGGGGAGAAGAAATTCAACGGAGGCTGGTTAAAAAGTTGCATCGAAAAACGCTGAACATAGAGGGACATTTTGGTTAAAGTTTCTCATACAATTACTAGATATTTTTCTGATATATATATATATTATTTCTATATCATATCATATCACATTAATTATATCCATTAATGGGCAGGTGGTGGAGCGGTTAGGACATTTGCATTCTGACCATGAGAATCGGGTCGATTGGTCAGGAAGTCTCCTTCGATTCCAGTGTGCCGAACTTTTGGAAAGTGCCTGAAAACCATACCACGCGTTGACCCAAGTGAAATTAGGTCGCGAAATTATGAGTGAAAACGGGGCCGTCGATAGCTGTGCTAGCACAAAGTCACAAGCCATCGTGTCTGAGGGCTTGTGTCTGCGGGCCTTGTACAAATTGTTGATCACACCAGATAACATGCTCTTTCCCAGAAACTGTAACTAAGGTCTGCTCAGCATAGTTGCAGTATAAACCACAGGTGGACTCTGTGGTTGCTGAATAAACACAAATGCGCCTGAGCAAACGTCTGCAATAGGGATTGGTTAGCCGCCCTCAGAGACGGGATTCCTCGAATACAAGTTGCCAGCGATACATATGTTTGTATAGCATATCATATATCACAGGGGTGGCCAAACTGCGGCTCGCGAGTCACATGCAGCTCTGTGGACCTTAATTAAGCGGCTATGTTGGCCGAGCTTCTTTTTTTCATTACAGTTAGTATAAAAGATGAAAAAGAGAGATTTCAAACATTGTAATTATTTATGGGGTATGAATTGAGACGCGAATGAATTAATACATAATATTTTTAATATTAATGTGTATGCAACAAAAACGCATGTATAAATTTTGTTCATGGTGGTTATCATCTGAACTTTGTAGTGTCTGGTACGTTTTGCCACCTATCTCTCTCTCTCTCTTTCTCTCTATCTATCTATCTCAGTCCATATCTATGTATCTATGTATCTATCTATGTATCTATCTATCTATCTATCTATCTATCTATCTATCTCAGTCTGTTCATATCTATCTATCTATCTATCTATCTATCTATCTATCTATCTATCTATCTCAGTCTGTTCATATCTATCTATCTATCTATCTATCTATCTATCTATCTATCTATCTTAGTCTGTTCATATCTATCTATCTATCTATCTATCTATCTATCTATCTATCTATCTATCTATCTATCTCAGTCTGTTCATATCTATCTATCTATCTATCTATCTATCTATCTATCTATCTATCTATCTCAGTCTGTTCATATCTATCTATCTATCTATCTCAGTCTGTTTATATCTATCTATCTATCTATCTATCTCAGTCTGTTCATATCTATCTATCTATCTATCTATCTATCTATCTATCTATCTATCTATCTATCTATCTATCTTAGTCTGTTCATATCTATCTATCTATCTATCTATCTATCTATCTATCTCAGTCTGTTCATATCTATCTATCTATCTATCTATCTATCTATCTATCTCAGTCTGTTCATATCTATCTATTTATCTATCTATCTATCTCTCTCAGTCTGTTCATATCTATCTATCTATCTCAGTCTGTTCATATCTATCTATCTATCTATCTATCTATCTATCTATCTATCTATCTCAGTCTGTTCATATCTATCTATCTATCTATCTATCTATCTATCTATCTATCTATCTATCTATCTATCTATCTATCTATCTATCTCAGTCTGTTCATATCTATCTATCTATCTATCTATCTATCTATCTATCTATCTATCTATCTATCTATCTATCTATCTCAGTCTGTTCATATCTATCTATCTATCTATCTATCTATCTCAGTCTGTTCATATCTATCTATCTATCTATCTATCTATCTATCTATCTATCTATCTCAGTCTGTTCATATCTATCTATCTATCTATCTATCTATCTATCTATCTATCTATCTATCTATCTATCTCAGTCTGTTCATATCTATCTATCTATCTATCTATCTATCTATCTATCTATCTATCTATCTATCTATCTATCTCAGTCTGTTCATATCTATCTATCTATCTATCTATCTATCTATCTATCTATCTATCTATCTATCTCAGTCTGTTCATATCTATCTATCTATCTATCTTAGTCTGTTCATATCTATCTATCTATCTATCTATCTATCTATCTATCTATCTATCTATCTATCTCAGTCTGTTCATATCTATCTATCTATCTATCTATCTATCTATCTATCTATGTGAATAATATCAATCTATCGTGTTTTATTCGGTTTGCTCTAGTCATTCTTTACTTACAATATCTTGCCTATATTTTTTGACTGTCTTTCTCTTCATCTTTTCTCCTACATCTCTCTCTCTCTCTCTCACACACACACACACACACACACACACACATACGCGCACCCATTCTTCTTCTTCTTCTTCTTCTTCTTCTTCTTCTTCTTCTTCTTCTTCTTCTTCTTCTTCTTCTTTATCCTTTATTTATTGGCACAACGTTCCACAATTTCTCTCCCCTCTTCTATGCTTTTACTCTGTTCACCTTCAGCTACGAATTCCGTAATCACTGTGTGGGTGGGTAGGGTTCGATAGGCGGGAATGAAATATGATATTACCCCAGGAACGTTGATTTATGGCTGGCGCTGGCCTTCCAGCTGCCATAGAGCACCCACCACTCTACCCTACCAACCTACCTCTACCTACTAACATATCCACCCTTCAAACCCGCTATTGATCCGTAGCTGCTGGGGGTGTTTGACGCGGAGCTCCAGGGTCAGATTGCATCGGTTTCAAGGTGATAGACCCGTTTGGCTTTTAGCACAAATTAGATTATGGACGTAGAGACGGAATAATAATAATAATAATAATAATAATAATAATAATAATAATAATAATAATAATAATAAAAATAAAAATAAAAAAAAACGCCGAATAACAAATAGTACGACTTTGTGCAATTCATTGCAGACCAAGTTTTACAAAGAAATATTTTATAAAAAGCACAAAAATATATAATTTTTGGTTGGGTGGGGAAAAGAGAAAATTTTTTTGACAGATGAGAGTTTAATGGAAACTGTTTTTCTTTTCTTTTACGGAAGCATATTCCCGGGATGGGAAGTTCAAATCTCATAGAAGGCAGTGTAGTTATTCTTTTTATTTCTTGAATTGTCAAAATTTATGCAATGTTTCACCATCTTTGTTGTTTTAACATTCTATTTCTGCCTATGTATTCTTTTGGGGAAAAGTGCTGTCAGAAAGGAACTTCTTTTTTTACATTTCGTACACGGAGGAGATAATGATGATTCAACTCTGTGGATGTAACAATGCGTGTCCTAACAGTAAAGGTCTTCTGACTGATGAAACCAAAGATTGGAGCTTATCTGAATATTCGCCATGGACGCAGCGATCGAGTCAGTATGGGTTTGTAATATCGCTTCTGTGGGAAACAGGTTGAAAAAGTTGGAAAGCTGATCTTTCTCCACAGGACCACGTAAAAGATTCTGAACTTTATAAAACCTGAAAACAATACTCCATTTTGGACTTCATCTGACTCTTGTAAGGATGCAAAATATCAGGTTTCAGATACTTCCTGCACAGATATAGTAAATCGACCATTTTTCAAGCTTCTTTACCAATGGATTGTATAGATCAGTTCCAATTAAGGTATGCAGTAAACAGCCCTGTACAACTTCTTATTTTGCTGATTATAACAACAATTACCCGATGAACATTCCTCCTTGTGCCTGTCATCCATTCACTCGTTGAGTAGGTCTTCTTCTTGCGATCATTATCGGTGGCATATCCCTATTTCTGAATGCTGGCTTTACAGCGTCCAAAAGCTGTTCGGAGGCGATTCAGGCAGGACCAGAAGAGCCAGGCATCACTGTAGCCCGGGGATGAAAGATTCTGTAGGGCCGAGAGGAAGCCTGTGTTCCACGTTGTTAAGGTGGACCACAGAGACAGACGCTGAATCTGGGGCCCACGGAAGGAGAGTTCACGTCGCGGTCCTCGTCAGATGAGTTCTTTTATTTGCCAATCCTTCCCGTAGGCTACACGCCACACTATACTTATGTTGAGTAGGTTACTCGCTGTTTTTTTTTATCTTGTTTAATTCTCCAAGGCTAACTCATTATATCTCCTGGAAATGTCAGTTGTCTCTTTCTGATTTTATATTTAAAAATTACTTTGTCTTTTAGTTTTCTTACAGAAGCCCTTTTCTGTTTTCTATCAGTATGGCTGATGCTAACCTCCACGAGAGAAACTCACTGCACCTTCTTCGTCTCATGTTTTCCATTGACATGAAGTGGGGTGATTAGATTCAATCAATTGTTAGGTCTACTGCTCGGGAAGTTGGCTGACTGTGTCGGCCCAGAAAATATTTATTGCTAGAATTCATAAACCTACGTTACAAATCAATCTAAGTATAACTGACGATCAAAAGATGAAAAACTTTTGCAACTTTTCACATTATTCTTGGATCTTTTTTTTTGGTTCAAATCTGTGAATTTGTCCGAAAAAACACGAAATAAAATTCACTATGTTTTATCCATAATGTGGAATGCGTTAAAATTATTCAATTTTTTAACAAGAAAATTCTCAAGTTAATGTTAAAAACTGCACCCCCCCAAAAAAAAAATTGTTGATTTAGTTAAGATGGAATGATCTATTATAATATGTATCTAATTTGTATTTAGATACATTGGATTTATTTTCAGTTTTTCGACTTGAATTGTTCGCCTAGATTTGCCATAATAAAAGGAAAAGGAGAAATTAAAACAAAGGAACAAAGCTGAAGAAACATTAGTTTTTATTATAGAAAATATATTTAATGTTATAATTTAGTCATTTTTTTATTTAAATAATTTCTTTTTTGTTAAATAGAAATACATCTTTTCGCAAGAAAGCAAACACACTTTTTTTGTTTTTTACTTGCGTTTGTTTTATTAAAACCTGTTCTTAAAATCAAATCCAGAGTACACCACACAAAGGAATGCCAGGGAGAACTTTTCGAAATGAACACGATTTAAGGATGTCCAATTTTTCGCTAATATTTTGCTGATTTGCATTAACTTTTTTTTTCACTTAAAAAAACATTAATTTTGGAATTATTGCAAAAGTCAAATAATTGTCGCAATTTAGTGAAACTTTCAGAACTTTTTTTTATTTTTTTATTTTAAGCGTATCACCCCAAGCAAGGCTGGAGGCCACTATCACGCAAGTGGTTATAGAAGGGTTGGAGGAAGAGCAGATAGGAGTGTTAAAGGAGAGGATGTGGAGAAAGAGAAAGACAGTGGATCGATCAAGGCAAGAGGGTTACAGAAGATTTGGAGTGAGAGCAGATAGGACTTATTTCGAAATGAATGAATTTATTTTAGAAATGTTTGTCTTTTAGAAAGTCATGGTAAAAATATTTTTTTACGTCTGATACCCCCCTTTTATGAAAACTTTAAAACTAGAACAGTTGCCCCTATTTTTATTTTTTAATTAAATAAAGAAGACTTTGAGGATTATAAATCATAAATTTCGTGTAAAATTTTGACTCGCAAAAACGCCAATTTCAGCTTTGAATTTAAAATACAAAAATGCAAGAAAACTAAGACATTATTTATGAAAACAGTTTTTAATGGATTTTCTCAATAATATATATTAAGGACTTTTTTGTCTGAAGTCAAAATTTTTTTATGTTGAAAAATAAATTTTTACAAGAATTGTTTTCTTTTTTCATTTCTAAATAAAAAATGATAATATTGATAAATATTTCATAAATAAATTAGAACAGTTGCCCCTCGTTTTTTTCGCTCATTAAAAAGATCTATTTTTATAGATCATAAATTAGAAAGCTTATCACAATCTTTTACAAGCAACATATTTTTAAATATTTTTTTAAGATTTCAAAAAATGTATTTAAAATCATCTCCGACAGAACTATGGATGCCCATTTGTAAAAAATGTTTGAGTTATTCCCCCGATTGAGTGAACTTATCTCTTCATTCTGGACGCACTTGTCAAATTCTCATTATTGTCGCATTGTCAAAATTTTTTTTCTAATTTTGTTTTTTGTTTACATATAATCAAATTCTTTTTCAGTGAGAGACATACTGCAAATATTAATTATTATTTTTTAAGATTAAAAATTTATGGACAGAAAAAAAAGGTGTCTTTGGGAAAAATTCTCAGAAAAATATTTCATAACTAAAAAAAAATAGCTGTTTAAAACGCTTGTCTTTGTCATATGAAAGACATTTGGCAAAAAAAAAGAAAGAAATGTCATCTGTTCAGTGTTGTTGTCGTCACCCAGGTCAGTAGGTGTTAAAAAACAAAACAAATTTTTATAGCAAACGGCAAACCTGAACTGACTTTAAGTTTAGTGGGGCTAGGGACCCCCAAAAAACAGCTGTGCTGAGATAAAACTTAATTAAAGAAAATGAATATAAAATGTTATGTGTAGATCAATATTGTTACAAAATTTTTGTCTTATAAAATTTGAACTATAAATGTATTTTTTCGTAATTTAAATGTTATTTTTATTCAAGAATTCTCCCTCAAACGTAAGGTAAAAAACAATTGAAAATATATATATATATATATATATATATATATATATATATATATATATATATATATAATAAACTGGATCGCTTAAAGCTAGAACGCTAGAACGATTTATATCACTTTTGCCCTACCGTCCGATAAATTCCCCTGACGTAAGTTGTTGACAGATTGACGTACATCAGTTAACACACATCAAATCAGAGCCCAAGCACTACGGTTGGAAATGTCTTTTTAAAAAATTTTCTGATGAAAAAGTAAGTAATGTTTCTTTCAAATTACAAGTATACTTCAAATTTTCTAATTTTCCTAAAATTACTTTTGATAAAAGTATAATTGAATTTGACAAGATTTTTATCAGGGTGCATGTTTTTTTAGCGAAAGTGGACATTGCAGTTTTCGAAGTACAATGTGTTTTTATTAAAAGCAGAATTCATAAGTTTGTGCCTTTTGTCCTCGTGACGGAATTTCTGAGATTACAATAAATAACTTATATATATATATATATATATATATATATATATATATATATATATATATATATATATATATATATTGTTCAATGCCATAGAGGGTTAATTTATTGCAAAGCCTTCATAATTATTTACATTATTCGGACTATTGTGCTAATCTTTGTCGCCATATTTATTACAACGTTTCGGCCGTTGTACGCTCCGGCCTTCTTCAGGTGGTTGGAATGTCGAACTGAACCCTTTATTTCGTTCACTGGGGTAGACTGTTCTAGTTCCACGTGCCATGTTTAATGGATGTCAGTTACAGGTATCTCCTGTTAATTTTTCCCTCTGAAAGTTCTCCACTGCCTTAACCGGGTATTGAACTCACACTCGTTGGGTCCTGTCACTGGATTTAACTAACGCATTTATCCACTGAGCCATGTGTCCTTGGACCGAAACGTTGTAATAAATATGGCGACAATTATCCGAATAATGTAAATAGTGTACATAATACCTCATCTCAGAAATATAGACAGATACTAAAGGGCCGAAACGTTGTAATAAATATGGCGACAAAGATGAGGACAATAGTCCGAATAATGTAAATAGTGTACATAATACCTCATCTATGAAATATAGACACATACTGAAGGGCCGAAACGTTGTAATAAATATTGCGACAAAGATGAAGACAATAGTCCGAATAATGTAAATAGTGTACATAATATCTCATCTCAGAAATATAGCCAGATACTGAAGAGCCGAAACGTTGTAATAAATATGGCGACAAAGATGAGGACAATAGTCCGAATAATCTAAATAGTGAACATAATACCTCATCTCAGAAATATAGACAGGCCTTCATAATTGTTGTTCATTGTCTAATTAAGAGTAGCGGATAAAACTAGTCAAAAAATAACACTTTATTATATACCGTATCGAAGCTTTGTTCCTCAATGCCATCTGTTTCGTTGGAAGTAACAACAAATTCTGGGACAAACCCATGATTGTTATATATTTCAGCGTTAACGATTCGTTTACTGGGTGGGTATATGTCCACCCGGTTCGGGTATTTCATGCTGGTTGCTTTCTCTCACTGCCCCTCTCTCACTTTATGTCAAAAGCCCGAACGATTCTCACGTTTCGTCGAAAGATAAAAGGTCAAAGGTTTCTCGCGTGTGGCTCATACGTACCTAGATTTTACGAATACAAGTATATACACGCACGTGATCACATACCGACCAACGAGTAAGTGAGTTCGGGCATTTCATGTATGCTAAGGTTACTTGAGTGCATTAAATAAAAGCATTTTACTCAGGCTTCCACCTACTGATAGCTCACTGGTTAAAGCTTCATATTAGAGGTCATCATATACACGGTTCAAAGTGATTTACTGCAAGAAAAATTGAATCTTTCCAACATTAGTTACAATGATCTGTCATTTCACTATATATATATATATATATATATATATATATATATATATATATATATATATATATATATATATATATATATAGTGTGGATGGTCCTGCACGAAACCTTCACCACTATAATCAAATCTCATGTGTCGGGGTCTCAGTTTCTAGGAACTGATCTGCCTGACCCTCGTACGTCGAATTCGACGGGAGAGTCGATGATATATATATATATATATATATATATATATATATATATATATATATATATATATATATATATATATATATATATATATATATATATATATATAAAGAAAGAGAGTAATATATATAATTCGGTGTTCTTATTGATATTTTTACAAAACAGTGCTCAATGTAAATTGGCAGAGCATAAATATTATAAATTAACCGATTCAAATATGGTTTCTTCGCTACACAGTAATAACCATGTTTCAAAAATCGAATCTAAAAACTTCAAATTTAATTATATAATTAAATTAAAAGCATTAGTTCTGTTTCATCTTCAAGTGAATTTTGGAATAATTTATTTTTAAATTTACTGAGTTTTAAACGCACATATAAATTCACAATTTCCTGTTTCCAAGGATACAGAGAAATGCAATCATTCAGACAGGGGATGTAGCGTGTTTCATTTGTATTAATTATTGTTGTATCAATTGTGAGTTACGTTCGAAAAAGAGGCTAAGTTTAGGGAGGGTAGGGGTGTATTTTTCGACGAATCCGTTAAACGCATGTCGTCTGTTTATTTTTATATTATTAACGACAAAAATGTTTTCGGCATTTATTTCGTACTTGTATACTTCAAAATTCTTTTTAAAAGGGGTGTTTGGGTTAGAATACATTATATTTAACTACAATTTTAAAATATTTTAATTAATAATAGACTATATTTCTTTTTAAATCAAGTAAATATAATAGAATTACTTAAATTATGTAAAAATTATTTTTTCATATCAAATATAAGTATGTATATTACCAGCTCCCAGTTTTTTTTTGAAATATTATTTAAGGAAAATTTTTGACAATGACGGTAAAAAATAGCTATTTCATTTCTTTGATTCAGTAAATTTTTATTTTTTATAAACTAAGTAATATATAGTTTCTCATGTATGCACAAAGGGCATGGGTCATTTATTGACCTACATTTTCTAGCTTTTCTTACTAATTTCCATTTTACTGTAGGTGTTAATTAAATTTGAAGTTTTTAGCTTCAGTTTTTGAAGCATGGTTATTACTGTGTAGCGAAGAAACCCATATTTTAAATCAGTTAATTCATAATATTATAATATATATATATATATATATATATATATATATATATATATATATATATATATATATATATATATATATGGTATATTTACGCAGCAAGTGTTCATACCAAAATGTTTGACGAAAATGAACCGACAAGGTCTGTGTGTTTAATTCTTTTATTGTATTCTTTCCAATTTTCAGATAAGGTGCTGTTTATTGTGATCGATGTTGTGGATAAATTTTTCAAAGGTCATGTTGTGTTGTTGTTTTATTTATTCGACCAGCTCAGTCATTTTCAAGAACCATGTTGCAAGCAGAATGAATTTTTTTCTACATTTTTGGAATCTTAAATCTGAAAGTTTAAAATAGTCAATGGAGACGTCATATATAACTATTACCGTGGGAAAAATACAATAAAAAATTTAACAAACGGACCTTGACGGTTCTTTTTAATCATATATATATATATATATATATATATATATATATATATATATACACGCATATTTTTCTCACTGAAACCCCTCTTTAAATCTTCTCTCTGTTAAATTTTAATGCCTCCTCCATCTTTGGACCTCCCTGCCCCTCTCTCGTCTGTTACACCTCTATATAGATCTCTAATTTTTTCTCGGAGTTGTTTTTACTGTTTTCTTTTTGAATTTGTAGGTCTGATGAATTGGATCGTTTTTACGATTCCAATGGAATAAATTATGACTATGGAATATTAGTGTTCAAATCTTTTTATCATATATATATATATATATATATATATATATATATATATATATATATATAATAAAAAGATTTGAACACATTTTTCATTTATATGTTAATCTTTACACAAGCAAACACACACACTGTGTCCGGCAATTAATTTAAGACATTTTTTATGTTTATACGTTCTTTTTATAGATACAAATATTTAAGTAAAATAATTAAATTCAGGCCGGTAAATGTCGTTAATACTGTTTATTATAAACAGGGCATTTACTTAAATATTTGTATCTATAAAAAGAATGTATAAGCATAGAAAATGTCTTAAAATAATTGTCGGACTTTGTCCCTTTAATAATGTGTGACGTCATTTGTTTACATTTCGATACGCATTGAGCAGATATGAATGTATGAGAGAAAATCATGGAGAATTGTAGTTTAAAAACAGTAAAATCGACCTTGCTAACCGAAACTCTCATATATATATGAGGGAAAATATGAAAAAACAAAAAATCCGAATATGCAAGTTTACTGTTTTTAATGTTGTTTCAATGTCGACGTCAGACGTTTCGGTCTAGTAGACCTTCTTCAGGACATAGTTATTAAAACATAATTAAAATTAGACGATATTCAAGTCAACATGAAAAGACGATAGACAAAAGTATAATCAAAACAAAATGACTGAATTTGAAGATCAGCGTTCCGTTTTGAAATGCGATCACAAAGCAAAGCCAACAAAGCCAAGAGACTTGAATGGGCTCACTATTACAAAAATTTCACTGTAGAAGACTGGAAGAATATTCTCCTCTCCGATGAAACGAAAGTCAAAGTATAAGGTGAGTCACTTTTATTGAACAGCACTGTAGATAGATTATCAGAATGAAACATGTGAACAGACTTAATTCGATAGATAGGTTTTATAAGCAAACTGCGATAGATAGTTTTATAGTAAACGAAAGCAAGTCTGGTATAAGATCACAAGAAGATGCGCTAACCTTCCTATTTACGAAGAATACATTTCTTTTTTTTAATACTAGGTATCAAACGCAGACCCCTTTCTTCGTCGTTTGATAGATACACAATTATGAATTCGTTTCTTACAGATATTTACTAAGTTTACTTACGTCTGTCTCAGACAGTGGAACTCCCTTCCTCCTACTTGCTTCCCTGATAGCTATAATCTTCAAATAATCAAATGTAATATCAATCGACATCTTCTGATGCCTTGACCATGATCCCCGTCCTTCTCTTTATCCTCAAGCACGCCTCTTTATTCTTACCCTCACTCTGTAACCCCTTGCGTGCTAATGACACTCCTGCCTTGCCTGGGGTGAATTTCTTAAAAAAACAAAAACAAAAAAAAAAGATTAAGTACTTCAGATCAAATATGTGAAAAAAATTTATCAATTTTAAAAAGAAATTTAATATGTAGATTCATTTCGTTATGTAAATTCACTGTACATTGGTCCCCCACTTGTACTTGTAGATTCAACGAAAGAACACAGATTAAGGGTTTCAATTTTTTTTATATATTACAAAATGATTGTTTTTTTTTACAGCTTATCGACCCTTCGTGGGTAATTTCAAGACGAAACATTTTCGATTGTAAGAATTATTATTTTCTGTTTCAGAATATCAATGTTTTTCCAATCCTATTATTTAACCCATAGCTGGGGGACGGTTGATGTATTCATAATTTTCTCAAGGATATTTTCGCAAAAGGGTATGTAATGAATCTGACTGGAATTCGAGCGCGGCTTTTCGATTTCTCATTCAGAGTCCCTCTGTATTTTATTTTGGCTTCCGTAGAGGGGATCAATTTACAGTAAGTGTATATAGCAAACAGGAATCTCATATTAATTTTTTTAAAATTTAATAATATTTTTTACTATATATTAATCTCATTTAACTAAAAAATATGCTTCTAATATAACGTAAAAATAGAATTATTCTAAATTACAGAAAGCCTATAGAATAAAATTTATATTATTAAACTATTTGTTATAGAAAGTTAATGATTTATTAAACATTTCTTAATTATTACACTTGTTCCATATTCTTTTAATTTTTTCGCCTTTTTCAAGACAGGGATTACAGTAGAAAGTTACTCTTTATGACCTATTATATCAAAGGTTACTGTGAGTAAATAAATCTTATTTCTATTGTATTTTCAGCAAAAAAAATAAGCATTACTTTAACAAAATTCAATTAATTAATCCTTAAATTTACTGACTTTAAAACACATCTCTAGGACGAATATTGAATTTTTGAGAGATTTTTAAATTTATTGTTTACATTTTCGTCTCTAATGGCGGTACGACGAATCAATGAGTGACAAGTGAACGTGCCAATGTTTTTAAAATGTCTCAAACTTTATTTACATACGGAAATTAATTTTTCTTTTAATCCGGTTTTGCTTTAGGCTATTACCCTTCAAATAAAACCAAAATTTCACATCAAAGACGATATTTATAAAATAATTATTTAAAATACGTTTTTCAGGTTGTTTTATGAAATCTGTAGTAGTACCTAGTTGAAATTCTCTTTCTCTCGCACTTCCTCTCTCTCTCTCTCTCTCTCTTTATCTTTGATTACATTTGAAATTTCTATAAAGCTGGGTAGAATTGAAAAACATACTGTGAGAAAATCACAAAGTCTTGTTTCTTCTCCTTATCCAATGTATTTATAAAATGGTTCCTTTAAAATAATATGGATGTGATGGTTGTGTGATTGTTAACAGATGGGAATAAGGAATCTGTGAGCAAGAAATCAAAAAGCCAGAAGAGAGTTTCCTAAGGGAGATATGTAAGAGAAGGAAATATCAGAATAGAACTTACGGTTATCTATAGCCATTCCGACTGTAAAATGGGGACATTTTGTAACCAATCTATTACTTCGTAAAGTCTAGGTACCAAAGAGGAAAGCTCATCAGAAAAATTATCATGAAAATGTTCATAGAAAATGCACAGGGGAAGCTATGAAAACATGCAATGTGGCTTTCCGTTTTGAACATTAGGAGTTAATAGTTTCGCCTATAGTCCGGTTTACACCCCTCCCGATCTTATGAACAGGAGTAGATGGTTATCGCTTGTTTCCTCTTTAGGGTTGAGTCGCCGGTTCATTCTAAAGACTACTTTAACTTTAGACTTCTAACGTCTTTACCTAAACACTGAAATCTTTTTTACTATTTATTTTTCTCAGTAAGAGTATCTATCAATTTATCTCTCTCTCTCTCTCTCTATCTATCTCTCTCTCTCTCTCTCTCTCTCTCTCTCTCTCTCTATATATATATATATATATATATATATATATATATATATATATATATATAATCAATTACATAAATATAAATAATGTGCATTAATCTCCGAGTCTTACTGTCGGCATGGGGCATTGAATGATATGTTCAACATTTCTAAACATCTAAAATGTCATACCTGCCCACATTCGCAATTCAGAAAAATTATTGTTGAAAATACATCTATACTTCTTCATGAAAATAATAAACATAAACTAAAAAATTCTCGAAGCTATCTATATAAAAAAATTGAAAACATACCTTAATAGAATTAATTATGAATGCTGCTGAAATATTTTAAAATGAGTACAATAGATACAGTGGTAGAAATAAGTATTAGACTTCCCATGAAATTGTTAATAATTTTCTTCCTCTTAAAATTTGTATGTGGTACCTAGATCCAATGTTATTAGTATACATATTCGATTTTATAACAACTTTCCACCAAAAAAAGTTATTAAGAAAGTTATTAAGAAAAATACGTTTTCGAGGGTGGAAATAAGCATAAGACAATTTTGAAAATTTGTATTTAACAGCAGAAATTGTACAAAATCCAATATTTACATTTATTTCCTTTGAATTGTAATACTTCAACACACCTGTTTTGCATTGAATCAATAAGTTTTCTGAGAGTTTCAAATGGAATTTCATTCCAATATTGTTTGACGCAAGATTGTAAAGTTTCTCTACCTTCAAATTGACATTTATTTTTGTATACTCTTCTTGACAAAAATCCCCACAAATTTTCTATTGGGTTTAAATCTGGAAACTTAGTGGGCCAGTCCAAATCTTCAGTATTTTTTGTTTTAAACCAGTCTTTCGTGAGCTGAGAAGTTCGTATGGCTGCATTGTCCTGTTAAAAAATGGCATTATTGGTGTCTAGATGATTCATAAATAGGACAAGACTTTTTTCCAACACATTGATATATTGAGCAGAGTTTTGTCTCCCTTCCATCACTATTAAATCAGCCTTTCCAGATGCAGAAAAAGTTTCTCAAGCCATAACAGATTCTCCTTCAAAGGGTCTTTTAGAAAACAGCTGCTTCTCCATTTTTAAATCATGCCAATAGCATTGGTAGCCGTCGGAACCATCTAAATTAAACTTTTTTCTCATCAGAAAACATCAGAGTTTCCCATTTCTCCTTTGTCCATGGCACTTTTTTCTTTGCCGAAGTCTTCATGGAGTGATGGGTAAATTTTGAGATTTTTGTAGATCTCTTGAGCTTGTGTGTCCTTTAGAAGCTTCACGAAAAAGTTGACGTCTGCCTGCATTTGTAATTTTAGGTGGACAACCGGGACGTTTTCTGGTGCCATACGATTCAGGGTCCTTTCGATAATTTCTCACAACTGTTCGGGACTTCGACAGTTCTCTTGCAGTGAAACTTATAGGTTTTTCTTCCGGTTTATAGGCAGAAATTTGCGCTTTTTCATTTTCATTAAGGAGGGAGTTCCTAGGCATTTTGCAGTAAGTGCATTCAAATATGAAATTTTTAAATAGGACTCACGTGGCTTAAAATCATAAGAGTCTTTTTATAATCTGCGCATATTATTCTTCCTTTGGCATTCTGAAGAAAACCAGATAAGCAAATTTTCAAAACTGTTTTATAATTATTTCCACCCTCGTAAACGACGTTTTCTTAATAACATTTTTTGGTGGAAAGTTGTTATAAAATCGAATATGTATACTAATATCATTGGATCTAGGTACCACACCTAAATTTTCAGAGGAAGAAAATTATTAACAATTTCATGGGGTGTCATATACTTATTTCCACCACTGGAGTTTAAAATATCAATATTTGTACTAATAGGTTTAATATTTATTTCTTAAAAACTCTTGACCCGCCATATTTAGTTATCTCCACTAAAGTGTTAGTCAAGCCATCACATACTCGCATTATAAGTAAACAATTTAACTTTCAAATGAACACAGCAATTTTCACTTTGAAAATGATGAACACTACAATATTTGTCTTGAAATAAGCAACACCCTGATGATGACATTGTGCTATATCGAAACTACTCGGAATAAAATATGTATCAATTTTCTCTCTTCCTTTAATAATGACACCAAAAAACTATGAATATGAAAGAATCCAGCTGAAAATAAGTAGACAAAACTTGTCTAATTATTCAATGAAACATGTCTCACTATATATATATATATATATATATATATATATATATATATATATATATATGACGAAAATAGTCTTAAGATGTGCTATATTTATGGGATAAAGTGCTCAATATCAGAGATAAAACGTGTGTAAATATAAAAGTGAACATAGAAGTCAACACTTAGAGGCGACAGTCTCTTTCATGCTAGATACAATCGTCCGGCCACGAGGGCTGTTATTTTTCTCGGCTATTTATATATACGGGACAGTGGTGCATTGTGGGTAGTCTATTTTGGCGGTTATTTTACCGAAAGTCGTTTATTTGTTTATTTATTTATTTAAAAACACCGATCAAAATAAAAAAAATAAATATATAAGATAAGAAATAAAAATAAATATAAAAATAAAAAATAAAAACAAAAAAAATAATTTAACCCAAATAAATAGACTACCCACAATGCACCACTGACCCGTATATATAAATAGCCGAGAAAAAAACTCCACTCGTGGCTTGACGATTGTATCTAGCATGAAACAGACTGTCAGCTCTAAGTGTTGACTTCTATGTTCACTTTTATATTTACACACGCTCTACATATATATATATATATATATATATATATATATATATATATATATATATATATATATATATATATATATATATATATTGAACAATAAAACATATTAAAAAATTAAAATCTTCAGACACACTGGGTTGTTTATTAATATTCTTTCATTTTTATTATTTTTTTATTTAGATTCCTCAACTAGTTTCGGCCAACGTGGCTATCAACAGGAGAAAAAAATCTGCTTGCTGGTAGCAATGAACTACAGAAATGAATATGTGTGTGTGTGTGTGTGTGTGTGTGTGTGTGTGTGTGTGTGTGTGTGTGTGTGTGTGTGAATAATACCAAATCTGTACGTGATAAGGATTATATATATATATATATGTGTGTGTGTGTGTGTATATATATATATATATATATATATATATATATATATATATATATATGTATATATATATTGTTTGAAAATCCAATATATTAGAACGCAGCAACTCATGCCAGTAACGTGTAAAGGCAATACGTAATCACGTGTAGTATTTTTTACACATGAAACTATAAATATTTATTGAGTTGAGCTAAGTTTTGATATGAGGTCAGATTTATTAAAGCGTCTAACAAAGAAGCAACTATGATCTTCAAGACTTACATAAACTACGAAGCATTTACATGACATAGAGTGACACAAGGCCTTAGTTGCAAGTTTGACATCTTATGAGCATTGGTTTGCAGAATTAGAAATGTTTTACTTTTATCGGTAGATAAATAGTAAGCTTCAATAGTATGGCACAAGGACAAAATAATAACGTAGTCCATAAAAGAGAAGCTATACTAGCTATAGCCTACAAGACGACGGCTGCGTGTAAATTGCTACTTGTTCATGAAAATGAATAAATGAATACGAATTGGAAGGATTTTCAATAGAAATACATGTTTATTTTCTGGTGATCACTTTCTTTAATTCACAACAATATTGAATCATTGATAACATTTGATGATCAGATGATCGGCGATTACATTTATCTGCCGCGACCCTTCAGATCATGGACGATCACCCACTCTCTTTTCTGCCAGCTTTTACGACAGTTTGTTATCTAAGTTACACGCTGTTTCTCTTTGTACGTCTTACTTCAATATATCCTTTCAGTGTTATATTCTCCAAGCCCTCTTTCCACATAAGTTTCAACTATCTCATTCTGAGTCCAAATATAAGTGTCATTTTTGTTCTTACAAATAAAAATCTTTGCTAACATGGTCATCTCAGCATCATTCTGTAAAATTACATCAATATTGTTTCAAGTTTCCTCTTCATCTGTGAGGAAATTGTCCAACATTCACTGCTATATAGGAGGATTGATATTAGATAACAGTCCAACACACGTTGTTTTTAGCAAAGTGTTTCTATTTCTAGATCGATGATTGCGAAGATTTTATTTTGCTAACCTTTGACCATAAGAACAATCTCATCCTGACACTCCATTAATTTGAATATCCACGAATGGAGCTTAGATACTTCGGTGCCTATTTGTGATAGGAAATGAATAAATATCAAAACGTTAGCGAGTAAATTGTTCTTTAGGCATTAGGAATTAAAAAAAGAAGTATCAGTTGAATGCTGTGTTTTCTGTGTTTTCAGAAGTTATTTCTGGTAATATGAATTTAGTAGTCACAGAGTACGTAATTCTGTTATAAATGACCAGATAGGTGTTGCAAATAAAACATCTTACAGTATAGAGTAATTAAAATCATCATAGAAGAATTTGGGAAAGGCTATCTTCTACAAGGACTGCTTTGCTGTGGGCATTTTTTTACCCACAATGCAGTTTCGATAATCGTATATATTCTAGGCTTCTACAAATATAGTGCATCAGAATGCGGTTTGAGTGAAGTAGAAGTCATCAATGTAATTTTTGAAAGGCAGAAAATTGTTGCGATTTTTTCTTTTTTTAAATAATTTCATCCCAAGTAAGGCAATACAGCCGTTAAGACGCAAGGGATTACTGAATATGAAAGAATATAAAAAAAGAAAAACATTATTAAGGAGGAGGACTTCAGAAGGTAGAAGATAACCTTGTATTTAAATTTTTAAAGATCGAAGTAGACTGGAATGCAAGAAGACAGAAGGGTCCCACAAGAATAAAGAGCAAGAGAAGAAACTGTTAGCATAGAACTTACGGTTACATCGAGCAATTTCAGCTGTAAAATGATGAGACTTAGCTGCCAATCTAGAACTGCGCTTAAATTCATAAAATCCAGGTACCAAAGGGGAAAGCGCATCAGAACAAATAGCATGAAAATATTTATAAAAAAGGCAGAGGCGGAACAGAATCAGAGAAGGAAGATAAGGATTTCATCCGTGGCTATCCTAGGCAGGATATGGGAATGGGGTAGCGGTTATCAGCGCTGAAACTGAAATCAGTGAGCCGAATTTGAAATCAAGTTGATTATGTTTCGTTCGCTTCCCGCTAACGCCTTGGGAAAAAAGGCATGAATCTTCCAGCTATAGTTTAAATAATATCGCAGACTGATCTCTTGATTATTTACGGCAACCGGTCTATGAGAAGGAAAACATTGACTTAAAAAGCAGGCTAAACAGGAATGGGCCTCGTCAGGCTATCTTGCCTTAGATACGGCATTACTGTTTTGACTGCAGTACACGTTATGCCCCGACAGCCCTAATTCTTTACAGGACATGTGATATGAAGTTCAGAGGCTTTGTGGTTAAGTGTTAGTGACGTTTCTTCATGTATCGCGTGTACATATATATATATATATATATATATATATATATATATATATATATATATATATATATATATATATATATATATATATATATATATATACTTCTTGCGATTTCATTTGAAAGTCTGAAAATATGTGAGCCTACGATGATAAAAGTAAATAAAAAATCAAAAGGAAGAAGAAAAAAATATCAAACGGAAAATCTGTGACCCCTTTAATAATTTTATTTATGTTTGTTTTCTAAATGTATAAGAAGAAAACTGTTTAACACGTTCTATAAATTACGTGTCTACCAGCTGAGCCAAGAAATCTTCCACCATCTTCCGCCTTCGTTACTCAAACCCCAAAGGGCATGTGAAGGACCGATATAATCAGGTCCTCGGGTTCATTGCCCTGCTTTCAAAAGCACAGGGTGACTTGGTAGAGACAGCGATAGAGATAGATAGATAGATAAATAGAGAGAGAGGGGGGAGTTAGATAGAGAAAGAGAGAGAGAGAGAGTAAAGAAAAAGGAGAGTAAGGATGTAGAAGGGAGAGCAAGTTCATCGAAGAAGGTCGAGATAACAATAGTTCACACCACCCTCTCATTTATTCTCACAGCAAAATGTGACACAGGTCATTCAGTACATTTGGACAAAAAAGTATGTTTCGTCTTTGCTTAATGGTTAAAGCATCGCACTTCAAGCTGTGAGGGCAGATATTCAGTTTTCTGTACGGAATCGGTGTCACTCCTAATAATAAAATGTAATGCCGAGTAGCATATTTTATAGTTATTATTTCAGCGAGAGATCAACTTTGAGATAAAATAATCTTTAATATTCTACATGTTTGGATATACAAAGAGAAAAGTATTCGATTCGGGATAAGAAACTTCGCTAAATTCCTCTAAATGTCTGCCACCATCTTTGTCTGAGTATTTGTTTATTTTTATCTATTGGAATGATTCTGGTAATTTTTGTTTTATTCCACTCCAATCTTTTTCAGGTGTTTTTTTTTAATCTGTTGATTGATCCGTTGCAAAATAAGAACTGGCAAGAAATGTGAAATATAATACAATCTGATGACAATAGAGTCCTATAGACTTATACCACCATACACATACACACACCGCACACCCACATGCATACGCGCACACATATATTTGTCAAAAGAATGTCAGAGACAGAAACGTTTCATTTATAACAAAAATATATGTCACTATCTAAAAAAGGAAATATTTAAAAAACAATTTCATTCATTCGTGAATAAGTCTAGAAGGTTTCATTAAAATCTGAAAATTATCTGATTTTTACAAGAATTTCCGAATCATTGTTTTCAGCATTCAAATTCCCCGGACTAATTTATGGTCCCCCGTTTTAGACTAAAATCAAATAATATTTCTTTCAAATTAGATTAATTAAACTTTAAATCAGCTAATCTTCCTCAGATAAACCTTCAGAAAAGTATATTTTATTTTTGAAAAATTTTTTAACGTTGTGTTGGCAGATTTGTCTATATGGACAATTTTAGTTTAATACTGACAATAAAAAAAAAATCAATCAATCAATTTAAATTCGGTATGAAATGCAGCAAAGTATTTTGTTGATGAGAAATATTAAATTAAATCCATTAGCTTGAAAGTAATTATAAAATAAGATCTTTAAAAAAATAACAATTCATTTTTAATTATAAGCATCCCTTATGTTTGGAGGTTCAATCAAAATTTTTGTCTGCCGAAATAGGCTATTCCCCATATGAGGTGATTTTGGATTTTATTGTTTATTAATTATTTGTTCTGTGATAATAAATACATTCAGGTCTTTTTGTGGATCAGTTTTAATATTTTATATTAGTAGGATCCACTTGGATTATATACCAACGGATTTGTTACCTTTATTTTATTATATATATATATATATATATATATATATATATATATATATATATATATATATATTTCTATGGGAGCATATGATTCTGTGGAGTGATGTGAAATTGTTGTAATCTTGTTATTGTGGCGACTAAGATTTATTTTCGACATTATAGTGGTCGGATAGGTGCAACCACAGTTCTATTAGAACCCATTTAAACACACACACACAAACTTACCAGACCCCATCCGAAACATACTAGTAGAAAATACAAACATAATAACCTCATCCACCTGGAAAAAAAAAGAAGATTAAAAATAATGGAGGCCTTAATAAAAAAAAAAGAAAAAGCCAACACTTAATAATATTAACTTTGAACACGGCCACAACGTGCTAACCGTGTTCAGGAAATAAAACATCTTTATAACTCTAAAAGCAATCACACAACCCATACACCCAATTAAAAAGCAAAAATAAAATCATCCTTGATAATGGCTAAATGTATAGCCGAAAGCGCTCGGAATTATAGAAATTTTTGGACAGTTTCTATACATTCCATGAACAACAAAGAAAACACTTGTTCGAACACAAGAAAAACTAAATTTAAAGCTTAATCGCGGTATCATGTCTGTTGTCTTTAATGAAGCACACACACACACACACACACACACACACACACACACACATATATATATATACAGAAGATTAACTATGTATCTAAATAATTCTAGCTCCATTAAACAACATATTATGTCACATAATGTTTCCCTTCTGCAATCTGATATACGTAAAATACTTATAGATAATAGTAAAATTATAGATAAACATACAGACATTAGACGCCTTAAAATCTTAGAAGCATTACATATTAAAAGCAAAAGACCTCTTGTTAATCGTATAGATTACAATAAATCTGGAAACATCCTACAATGTTTATAATATATTTAAATTTTATAATGTATTCTTCGATCTTTTGGCTTGTATAATAAAAATCTTTTTCACGCCGTCACATGATTAAAAATCTTCGCCATGCACGTGATAACATCATCGCGTCTTTTGAAATTAAATGGATTTTAACGTTTATTTAGTTTGTAAAAAAATGTAGCAACATGATTCCGCTACAAGACAATTGGAAAATGTTTTTAAAAAATTTTGACTAAAAAAATTTTGACCCTGAAGATGAACAATGATGTTTGAAAGTACTAGGTTATCGTACGGACAATGTTTATTTCGATATCATTTTGAAATAAAAAGTCTCATTAGAAAATATGAGAAAATTCAAAAGAAAATATGCAGGACGATGTTGTCTTTAACATTCAACACAACATGTTTAAATATATATATATATATATATATATATATATATATATATATATGATGTATGTATCAATTCATTCCAAGAAAAGCGCAATATCACTAGAGCGCAATGGGTGATTGGTTAATGAAAGAGAATAAGAAGAATTTAGAAAGAACCGGAAACTCAGTTATAAGCAGGACACAAAGGGTAAACCTCTATTCCTTTTCAAAAGATCGGAGAAAAGTGTGAACCGGGCGATAGACCAACCTATCTACTGTTATTGAGGAAAAAAAATTAGTGAATAAAATTTCAAAGTTCAGGTGGAGACATTACAAATATAGATTTGAAGTAGATTTTAGAAGGAACAGGAAACCCAATCCTAAACGGGAAACAATGGATAAAAAGATCGGGAAGGAGCATGAACTGGACGATAGGGGAACCTATCTATTCCTACTGAAGGAAAAATATAGTATATAAAACCGGAGACGTTACAAGTATAGAGTTAAAGAGAACACACACACACACACACACACACACACACACACACACACACACACACACACACACACACACATATATATATATATATATATATATATATATATATATATATATATAACCACTTGTATTTATCTGATGTTTGCATTCAAAATCTTGTTGGCACCGGTTTGGCTTGTTTACGCTTATTCTCTCGGTAATTAATTGCAACAGTTTAATTAGAACGCTTTAATTAAATCGATTTTCCCTTTGCAATTCGATTCTTTCCTTTTTCCTGTTCTCATTTGTTTTATTCTCATTTTTTCTTATATTTTTTGGTTCCTTTTTGGTCTTCAATTTTTGTTCTTCCTCGCCAATCGGAAGGAACGGTTGATAAACAATGGCGTCTTGCATCTGGATTTGCCTTGGAGGTTTTTCACTTTGTATAACATTTCCAAGAAAAAGGGTCCTAAATTCCTACCAGCCTATTTCTTCTACTGACCCTACTGATGAAAATGATAGTTATTGGTCAATATTCCTCAGTTTATCGATATTTCCAGAAAAGTACTGATAAATTCTTCGCCTGTCTTTTGACAGCGCGAAAGCACATCTCCTTGTCGAAAACTATTGACAATATTCACCAGTGCGTTTGGTAGCCTGTGGGAAGACTGCGTTATACCCTAGCATATGGCTGAAGTGCCCACTCTCTTGAAAATAAACTTTTAAAAATTCTTGTGCCGACACGGTTTCGAACCCTGTTCTTAATGCTTCATGGTGACATTTAATACAATGTCGAACTGAACCCCCTTTATTTCGCTCACTGGAGTAGACTGTTCTAGTGACACGCGCCATGTCTAATGGGTGTCAGTTATCAGTTATCTTCTGTTAATTTACATGGCACAGTGGACAAAGGCGTTAGTTAGATCGAGTGACAGGACCCAAAGAGTGTGAGTTCAATACCCGGTTAAGGCAGTGCAGAACTTTCAGGGGGAAATTAACAGGAGATAACTGATAACTGACATCCATTAAATATGACACGTGGAACTAGGACAGTCTACACCAGCGAGCGAAATAAAGGGTTCAGTTCGACATTCCAACCACCTGACGAATGCCGGAGCGTACAACGGCCGAAACGTTGTAATAACTATGGCGACAAAGATGAGGGTAATAGTCCGAATAATGTAAATAATGTACATAATACCTCATCTCAGATATATAGACAGAAACTTGCAGTAATTGTGGTAAAATTTAAATAGGCATTTACGAATATGCTTTGGTATTGAAAAGCGTGTAGAAATGGATTATTTGAATGAATATTTTTATAGTAATCAGTCTTCTTATGCGAAGTGTTCGTGGAAATGGGCATGTGTCTGATATGGAATAAATGCATATATTGTAGTAAGTATCATTAGGCACATATTACCTGAGATGAGAAAGTATGGATGTCAATAGTTTCAATAATCTTCGCTTATTTCTTTGCGGAAAGTAGTTAACTGGTTAAGATTTCTGTATGGATTTCCGGAATGAAGAGTTATTGTTTACTTCATTAGAAACCGCCCCAAGTTTTCCACTCGAATTGTTCCACGGGATTAAAACGATAGTTCATGAATTTCCTGATGTAGCAATACCGAGTTCAATCCCTGGACTGGGTAGAGTGTATTTGAATTAAGAACAAGACGACTTCGTTAGCGAAGTCCATCACAGCGATCAAATTTACAGTAGTTTTGTCTTCGTAATTCACCCCAGAAGATGTTCTCGGAGAAGATTGAAAGTACTTGGGTTAGAAATAACTACAGCACCTTCCTTGCTGAATTTCATCTTGACATCAAGAAACTGATTAGAGAACTAGAAAGGAGCATTAGAAAAATAAATAGACACAATATATCTATTATTCAATGAAACATGTTTGATATATATATATATATATATATATATATATATATATATATATATATATATATATATATATATATATATATATATTCAGGTGGGGGATAAAGGCTGAGATAAAAAATAGACTCGTGGATATGTCTGGATTAACCAATTAATAGCCAAATCTACACGAAATATAAGCACAGAGGGTGGAGGTGGGTGGGTGAGTTAGTCATGTCTATATGTCAGTTTATCGCAACATGAAAAAATAACTCACCCACTTCCATCCTCTGAGCTTATTTGTCGTTTTAGGGTAGATCTGACACTTAATTGGTTAATCCAGATATACCCACAAGTCTATTTTTAATTTCTGACCATATGCTCCCTTTTAATTTCAGGAAAAGACGTAACGATTTGTTTTTTTAATTTCCCTAAGAAATCATTTTATAACCAGTTACTTACCATCTCACGAGGAAGTACAATCATTGTATCGAAACGTGAAAGCTTTTGTCTAGCGATTTAAAAATGGTTTATTATATAACCTCTTATTATAATAAAAATATAATTATCATATATATATATATATATATATATATATAAAATCGTGTGAAGTTTTGACAAACCTCAAAAATATTTATCCAATTATTAAATTTGAATATTGCTAACCTTGTGCTACAACTTTCACGAGTTGAAGAACTATGACAGAGACAAAATCTTGACAGTGAAATGTCTTTATTTTGTTTTATTCTCTGAAGTTGGTTTTTATTATTTCTTAAAATTGTTTTTGCTATTCTTTCTTCTCTCTTTTGTTACAGATTGTACAGGTGAAGAAGGCTGGGAAATGGAGCGATTGAAATATAAGAACAGCAAATGCAACCAGAAGAATTTGCTTTCTGTTTGTTCCACAAGAAAAATCCAAATTAAAAATATGATATTTAATATTAATGTTGTTTAAAATTATTTAATACAACTTCTTTGAAATATTCTATGAAATTTGATAATAATTCTTTGAAATATTCTATGAAATTTGATAATAATTCTATGAAATTTGATAATAATTCTTTGAAATATTCTATGAATTTGATAATAATTCTATGAAATTTGATAATAATTCTTTGAAGTATTCTATGAAATTTGATAATAATTCAATGAAATTTGATAATAATGCTATGAAATTGGATAATAATTCTTTGAAATATTCTATGAAATTTGATAATAATTCTCTGAAATCTGATAATAATTCTTTGAAATATTCTGTGAAATTTGATAATAATACTAAAATAAATAATAATAGTAATAATAAAGAAATAATATGAAGAATAAAAAAGAATAACAAAAACAATTCTATTAAAAAATCCGAATTGAATAGTACGGACTCTTCAGGAAGCATCAACTTGGATGATTAGTACAGGTGAGAAAATGGACGAAAATAAACGTTGTGAAATGTCGTCTGTCATCCGTTCCATCCCATCGCTGAAAAACCAAAGCAAGGTACAGAATAAACATTCATATATCTTATAGCATTAAATAAATATCCATATAAAATATGAATATTTTCCCTTTATTGTTTGCGCCAACGAAGAGAGACCGTTCTTTTTAAAAGAGGAAATGTTACTGGGGCGAAAAGTATGAAGAGTTATAAGATTACAAACTTAGCCCCGGGCAGATGTGGCATTCTATTTTTCTGCATCTCATCTTCGCTCTTTTGAGAAAATAAGAACGCTATTTATTCGGACTTAGCAGTCCAAATAAATAGCGTTTCATTGTTTTTATCTCCCCCCAGTATGGATTTATTCTCTTGTTGATCAGAAGTAACGATGAGAAGACGTTGCCCCAGCATTATCCTTCCGACTGACTCTATCATGAAAAAAAAATCTATGTGCCAGACTAACAGAAATAGAAGATATAATGATAGAGCCAAATTCTAGAAATGCAGAAGCTTTTATTTTAAAATGTATATAAAAAAAATCTGGAATTTTGAAAATAACAACCGGCTTCATTAATCCTCAGCCAGAGAAAAGATTATTTATCATCCGTAAGCCTCTGTCGGTCAGGGATGACCATGGCTAACATCCTAGTTTATCTGCTTGGCTGGATCATCGACGTTTGTGACTGTAGAGGGCGATGCGGCAGTGACAATCTCCGTTGCAGAGGTCACCTGTGTGTTCTGTCTCTGCTCTTTTGGAGCTGTTACTTTGCTTTCTGCAGGCCCACCTTTCCGTGGCGAGGTGTTTGGCCAGGGTTCCTCTCCATTTGGATTGTATGGCTGCCAGGCTCTCCAGACTCTCCGTTGATGTCCACAGCTTTCATGTTGCGCTTCACGATATCGCGGCACCGCAGCTGTGGCCCTACAGGCGGCTCTCCATCCAGAGGCCAGCTCTCCTTTTGCGGATGCGGCCGTCTGGCATGCGGTGGGTGTGGCCTAACCAACGGAGTCTGCGCTGTCTGAACAGTGTGAACATGCTGGGCAGACCTGTTCGAGACAGGACCTCAGTGTTGGGCACCCCCTCTTGCGGCGCTATTCCTCGGGTGCAGCGGATGCTTCTCATGTGAAAGGTGATCAGACGCCTTTCTTGACTGGCGTATGTGGTCCAAGCTTCGCTGCCATATAGCAGTGTGCTGATGACGCAGGCATTGTATACTGCCATCTTGGTCTTCACCGTCAGCTTGGGATTGGTCCACACACGTGTTGTGAGGCGCGCAAGGGTTGTGGCTGCCTTCCCGATTCTCTTGTCAATCTCTGCACCTAAAGAGACGTTGTCAGTGATGGTGGAGCCAAAGTACGAGAACTGATGGACAGCATCGAGCTCATAGTCATCAATGGTGATGAGTGGTGATGTTTCGTACCAATCCCAGGACGTTTGTCTTTTTCAGGTTGATGGTCAGCCCGAAGTCTCTGCAGGCCTGCGAGAAACGGTTCATCAGTGACTGAAGTTCACACTGGGTGTGAGTCGCTACCGACGCATCGTCAGCAAAAAAGCATGTCTCTAACAAAGGCTTCACGCAAGATTGAACAGCCCGTCAGGTTTCTCTTGCTGGGTGACCACTTGTATTCTGCAAGAGCGGCTCGCTTGGCCACAATGACAGGAGTCATCTAGGCGGATTTGCCTCAAACAAGTCATATGATTTTGAGATCTTTCCCCAAAGGTGACCAAGGAAGAGCAGTGCATAATGTTCCGCAAGGTCGCCCACTTTTTCCTGGCAGAGTCTCCGGTATGTGAGATTGCCCGCTCTTTCTCAAACCTCTTGGCAGACTGTTGCACAAGGACTGGTTGGCTCATCTTGCTGACATCAATGCGAGGATTGCCCTGCTTTTTGCCGCGATGGAACATCTTGGACTGGAGCTTGATCTTGCAGCACACCAAGGTGTGGTATGTGTCACAGCCCGCGCTGTGATAAGGACGTGTGTGAAGAACGTTCTTAATGGCGGCTCGTCTGACCAGAATGAGATCCAGCTGGTGCCAGTGCTTTGAGCGTGGATGTCTCCAGGAGACTTTGTGCTAGGGCTTGGTCATGAAGAAGGAGTTGGCTATACACAAGTTGTGGTATGCGCAGAGTTCGAGCAGTCTCAGTCCGTTGTCGTTCATCTTGCCGACGCCAAACTGTCCAAGGCACGAAGGCCAAGAATCATGATCAGCACCCACGCTGGCGTTGAAGTCGCCCAGGAGAACAAGTTGTTCCTTTCTGGGGATACTGCTGATGGTGGCTGTTTGCTTGTCTTAAAACTCATCCTTGGTGTCCAGTGTGGCAGAGAATGTCAAGGCGTATACGATGAAGAGAGTGACAGGGCCTGCGGTGATGTTAAGGCAGAGAGTGAGGAGTCTCTCGGAGCCGTTGCTGCCTGGTTCTACCGTATTCGCAGGCTGTTCCTCACTAAGAAGCCCACTCCGTGTTGGCGCGGTCCGTCGGAGCTCTTCCCCTGCCAGAAGAATGAGTAGTCCTTCTCCTTCGGCGATCCAGAGTCAGCCAGACGTGTTTCCTGTAGAATGGCGATGTCCACCTGAAGCCTGTTGAGCCCGCCGTTGATGACTGCAGTTTTCTTGGAGTCGCTGATATCCTGGAGGCCTTCAGAGAGGCCGGTTAGTATAGTCCGGACTTTCCAACAGCCCAATTTTAGAGCTGATTTCTTTTAAAAATTCTTGTTGCCTGGTGCGAAGGTTGCAGTCTTCTTTTGGGATGTCTCCTAATCTCCATGCACACAAGGAAGGCAGACGGTGGCGGGACACCTTACTGGCTTGAGGCGGACGGTAGGTGTCTAGTGAGATCCAAAAATCTCACCCACCGACGAGAATGAACCCTGGCGCTGCACTCTACGCCAGTAGCATATAACTGGTAACTGTCGTTTTCCACGTTGTCGACGCCAAAGACGAACCTGGAGTGTCCTCTCCGGGTGTTTTGGTGCAATGTGGTGTGGTCGGATGCAGGCCTGGGCGATGTGATATGGAGGACAGGCTGTTGCCTATGTAGCACGTCCCCCTTTCCACGCCACAGGTGAGACCAAGGAACGACAGGGTCGCTACAGTTTGAGACCGGTGCCAACGCATGAGCTACCAGAACGGGTTGTGTACAACGGCGAACTGCCTTACGGACACCGTCTCCGGACGTTTCCTCGAGGTTTACTTCTGTGACTGGATATAGCCGCAAGGCAGCAGAGGTTTGAAATAGGCTTTTCCTTCACCGAGGTGAACTGCCTTCCCAGGTTGTCGAGCTCCACCTACCCGATGCCGGATGTAGTTTATTGTAATACTCAGTTAGTTATCGTAATAAAAAAATACGTTTTGTTAAGTTCAAATGCAAATGTTTCAAAAGAATACCAAAAGATATTTAAAGCGAGAGATAAGCTTGAAAAATATCAAAACTTTCCAAGAGAACTGAAAGAAATTCTTACCGACGAAAAATGATGTGATTATTGGATGGCTTGAAACAGTGGGAATGAAAGAATTCGAAATCTGTGGAATAATGACATTTTTCGAGTGGAAACAATGATAAAATTGACATGAATAGGAGGGTGCATCTTTGATATTTTGAGACTTGCTATCACGTGACGTGTGAGCGGCGGGTGAGAAAAAGGTACTGAATTTTGAATTAAAAAAATGAAATCATTTTTAATTCGTAATAAGGCATGAAACTATTTTCCGTACTAGTTCTGTGAAAAATAGTAGGGAACGGAAAATGTCAGTACATGAATCCCAGAACTGGTAACTAATTAAAATCTGTTACTTTGTTTTATATATATATATATATATATATATATATATATATATATATATATATATACGAAGAATATATATATATATATATATATATATATATATATATATATATATATATATATACGAAGAAATATATATATATATATATATATATATATATATATATATATGAAGAAATATAGTCTTAAGGTGTGGTATATTTATGGAATAAAGTGCTCAATATCAGAGATAAAGCGTGTGTAAATATAAAATGGACATTGCAGTCAACACTTAGAGGTGACAGTTTGTTGCATGCTAGACTCAAGCGTCGGGCCAACTTAGTCAAAGCACGTTGTCTGTCATATTTAATGAAGCTTCATATATATATATATATATATATATATATATATATATATATATATATATATATATATATATATATATATATATATATATGTATGTATGTATAATATAAAATGCTCAAACACTAATATTCCATGGTTATTACATTGGAATCGTAATCACAATCATATTCATCAGACCTACAAATTAAAAAAGAAATCGGAGAATAAATTTCCGGGTATAAAAAGCAAAGTTTTAGTGAGAGTGTATGTGTAGGGGAGAGAAACAAGGGTGAGAGGGAAATGTATGAAACCTTTAGAGAGAGGGGTAAGAGAAGAAAGAAGAACAGGAAAGGCTTAAAGGTGAAGGTGGGGATTAAAATTTAACAGATAGAAGTTTTAAAGAGAGGAGTTTAAATGAGTGTTTAAATGAGTGAGATACAGATAAATAGGAATTATTTTCAGATGCATAAATCACTACCGATTCGCTTACCTAAAATTAAAATTAAAAAAAACAGACATCGTTAACGTGTGGATACATTTGGGGTGACACTACGCACAATAAAAAAAACATATGATCTAATCTTAAAATCCAGCCAATTCATACCATTAATTCATATATATATATATATATATATATATATATATATATATATATATATATATATATATATATATATATGTGTGTGTGTCATTAACAGATAGTACTGTTTCGCTGTATCACAGCTCCTCAGTGTGACTAGACTTCTGAATGACTCAAGCCAGGATTGAAACTCAACTAATTTGGTGTCAGACAGAGTTATCTTCACTCGGTAGAGTTACACAACTAAATCTAGCGTATTGTTTTTACAAATGTAAACAAATGCCAATCAGCCAAAGTGCTGCATTCATATATATATATATATATATATATATATATATATATATATATATATATATATATATATACATATATATATATATATATATGAGGATTCTAATATTTGAAATAATGTATCTTTCATTCTTTGTCGTCTTCTATATGCCGTGACTCTTCTCCAATAAAACGATTATATGAGAGATGTTATGAAGCTGAAGAATAATCCAACAAAGTAGTGCAAAGCTCATGGAGCTTGACCATAGACCATCTATTATCATGTTGCTTAGTCCCCAGGAAAACCTATTACATAATTTTGTTCTTTATATGTTAAATTACAATAAAGGAAGACAAGAGGACAGTCTTATATGCTTTATAATTGTCAGTGTCTGGCAAGATTCATACTCGTCAAAAAAACTGAATAATTATCAGAAAAGGAATCGCGGTTTAGGCTTTCAGTGACGCAGTTTCTAAAGAACAACGCAGGCGGCTGAGATATGAGGCCTTGCATGTCAAGAATAAATCTTAATTAATAAATTAATTAACTGCGAGAAAATGAACCAGAAATCTCCTCTGCTTCGCATTTTAACAAATATACAATATGTCCTCGCACGCACCAATGACGCAGCCGTTAAAATCGAACGTGCAGAGAAGATTTCCCGATGCGATTGTCTTTCGTACTCTTGTTGTTTTTTAGAAGATAATCTGCTTATTATTAGATTCAACATGACGGAAAAGTTCTAGAAAAGGAACGGACTGAATTACAGCGAATAAGATCGTTGTGTATTGCCCACTTGTGTCAGCGGTGAGGTTTCAAGTTTCGGAGAAACTATTCGGAAACTGCTTAAATTGCATTTTATACAAATAAATTCGATAGAAAAAACTAAAATAACAGTAAAATATATGAACAATATTCAAATTAATCAAGTGGGGGGGGGTATTTTGTGTTTTGAGGATTATATAGTAAAGGAAAATCAGTGGAATTTAAAAAAGAAAATATAGAATTTAGATATAAAATATAAAAGAAATATAAAATATTAATTAAAAGGAAATATAAATGAAAATATAGAATTTAGATATAAAATATAAAAGAAATATAAAATAATAATTAAAAGGAAATATAAAAGAAAATATAGAATTTAGATATAAAATATAAAAGAAATATAAAATATTAATTAAAAGGAAATATAAAATAAAATATAGAATTTAGATATAAAATATAAAAGAAATATAAATATTAATTAAAAGGAAATATAAAAGAAATTATACAGAAAAGAGTTGTTGGGGTGAGAAATGATAAAAATTCTTTATAAAACTTTTGCTGGCAATTTCGACGTTGAATATAGAAATAAACTGTTAATTCTAGTTCTGGTTTAACTTTGCTAAGATGAAAAAAAGTCGATTATGTGAGAAAAAAGAAAATTCAATTAAATGCATGCTACGTACAATTTAAGAAATCAAATGAAAGAAAGTTATGTGGCAGTGAATTATGAAGAAAAGACTGGAAGCAAAATAAACATGTTTCTACAGAAGGATGCTGAGAATACCATCAGCTTAACATATGAGCAACGCCGAAGTTTTAGCGAAAAGGGAAACAAAATGGACGTTTATAGTTGACATCAGAAAGAGGCAATTGAAATTTCTACAGTATATAATGAGAAAAGACGTCTTGGAAAATTTGACACTCACAGCAAATATTAAAGCCATGGTGAAAGAGAAAATCAGTGAATACCCTATCTAAGGATCTTGTGTAAGTGGGTGACAGAAGAGAGATTAGGGGAGATAGCAAAAACAAACTTTACCACGAGCTACAAAGGGCAGTGAATTGTGTAGAGTCATGTGCGCCTACCTCCTGAAGGGTCACGGCACATAGAAGAATGAAAGAAAGAGATAAGATAGAGTTGTTCAAATATTAAAACCACACACACACACGCACACACACACACACACACACGACAACACACACACACGACAACACACACACACACACACACACACATATATATATATATAAATATAAAAGTGAACATAGAAGTCAACACTTAGAGGCGACAGTCTGTTTCATGCTAGACGCAATCGTCAGGCCACGAGTGCTGTTATTTTTCTCGGCTATTTATATATACGGGTCAGTGGCGCATTGTGGGTAGTCTATTTTGTCGGTTATTTTACCAGATGTAGTTTATTTGTTTATTTGGGTTAAATTATTTTGCTTGTTTTTATTTTTTATTTTTATTTCTTATCTTATGTATTTATTTATTTTTTATTTTTATTTTTATTTTGATCGGTGTTTTTATTAACGTAGTAAAAATTTGTTTATATCGCTTATTTAATCATTTTGTTTTAGTTTGGGAAGATAATTAAAGCTATTTATTTAATTTTGGGGTTGATTGTTGTAGTTTATTCTAACTATTATTTTGGCGGGAATATTTTTCAATTTGTTTATTACTTCATTTATTTATTTGGATTGATTATCTTTATTTGTTTTTTCTAACGGTTAGTTTATCGGGATCGGTTTGTTAGTTTATTTATTTATTTGGATGAATTTAGATAAATTTAATTTACTTGTTATTATTTATTTGTTATACTGTATATTTTCTCTTTTCGATTTTTAAGTAACGTAGTATTTTTTTTCTTTTATCGTTATATAACAGTTATAGCTATTTTTCGTCCGATTTTTGTTTGATTTTTATAGGCTAACTAATATTTTGGTCATAATGGTTGGCTAATTTGTTTATTATTTACTTTATTTATTTGGCTTCATTGATTTTGTTTCTTATTTTTTATTCTATTTCGTCTGTTCTAACATGTGTGATTTGGTAATTTGTTTGGGTTAAATTATTTTGCTTATTTTATTGTCATTTTGTTTATTTATTTATTTGTTTATTTTTATTTTATTTTATTTTTTCCGTTTTCGATTCTTAAGTAATGTAGTAAAAATTTGTTTTCATGTCTGCATTTTGAGATAAGCTCGGATCTTTTGTTTAATAATTTATTTTGGTGTGATGTGCGTTTTGTTTTTAATTTCCCAGATACATTAGATAGCATTGTTCTGTTCGCATATTTACTATTTGTGAAAGATGTTCTGTGTGCATACTTTCTTTGTTTCCAGAGTCCTTCAGTTACACCTATGTATACTTTTTCTTCATTATCTGGTGATTTTATCGTGGCTTGGTATATTACGTTGTTTTGTAAGCAATTACCGTTTAAGCGACATTCGTTCTTTATTCTGCAGTTGCACGTGGGTTTAATTTGTTCGTGAGGTTTGTTGATAATTTTCCTGTTGTGCTTTTTTACTATTTGTGCCATGTTCTCGGTGCAACTGGAGCTGATTTTTACTGTGTTTTTGTTGAATATTTTGTGTAGGGTGTTTCATTCCGGGAAGTGTTTGTGTAAGAGTTTGAAGAATATTTTTCCTACGTTTGTTTTTACGTTTTTGCTGTACGGTGGGTTGAACCATATGATATTTCTTTTCCTGTTGGCCTTTTTTGTGTTCTGTGGTGAGTATGTGAGTGTTGCTTGGAATCCGCTATCTTTTAGGGCTGTTTCGTAGTCTTTCTTAGCTTTGTTAAATATGGGTTCATTGGGGGAATTATCGGAAAGCTGCAGTTAATCGATTTTGGTATCTGTTTGATTATAGAAGGCGGGTGGTTGGAAGATATGTGTATATAGAGTGGTTTATCATTGGGTTTTCCGTATGCTTTATCTGTGCCTTTTCTTATATATATATATATATATATATATATATATATATATATATATATATATATCAAGACATGTCTCAATAAATAACAAGATGATCCTCACATATTTAGGGACAATTTTCTTAGTATCATTAATTTACCATGTTATGCACATTCATTTTATTCCGAGTACTTTCGCCATTAGCACAATGTCATCTTCAGCGTTTTGTTTTATCTAAAACAAAATTGTTATGTTCATCTGAAAATTAAATTTTTTACTTGTGAAGTCAAAATTGCTGAACTGCACGAATTTTAAATTTTATGATATAAGCATACACGTGCAATAGTGTCAAGAGAGGTAATTAACTTTTTAAGATATCTATTTTTTAAAAAACTATTTAAAGCTATTAGCTAAAACCTTGATATTTCAAACTATCTACTTTAAACGTTTTGAAAAAATTGTGCAGTTTTCATTATTAATTTTTATTAAGGTTTGGTTTCAAGTTTTAATATAGGTATTTTCAAGAATTTTCAGTTTATGTTTATTATTTTCATGAAAATGTATAGATGTATTTTCAACAAGAATGTTGAATGTTGCGAATATAGACTGTTGTACATATTCAGAGATGTTAGATATATCATTAAAATGAAAATCAACCTTCTGGACAACGTAGTTGTCGTGTGACCAACATAAATATTACTTTTTCAGATGGAGATATTTGGACATTTAAACATATATATAATGTTAGTTTTTTTTTAATTAATGGGGAGGAGTTATTACGAATGATAAATTGGATATATTGAATTTAGTATAGTATATAATTAATTTTACATTTTTACTCGGATCTATGGTGGATATATTAGTATTTATTATTTTTTTAGGATATTTTCGTCGTGTTTGTATTTGATTACGATATAAAAGATTAATATGTTTAGAATTATTTGAAGAAGTATTATATTCTTTTAGCTTTATATTAAAGATTTTATAATTTCGCAAGAACTGGATATGAGAGGAAAGCGTTTAGCATGAAGTTTTTTTAAATTTCAATACTAGCTTCTCGAACCGCCGAGGAATGGCGACAATTAATTTCACCCGGAAATCTTGTGGTATGGTAGACATAACTTCATGAATTAACATCCTGTAACTTTTTTCTTTGGGGTTGATTAAAGGAACAAGTCTCTTATTCCAAACCAAGACTTTCGAAGCATTTGAAGGGAGAATACAATAAATATGGCCACTCATACATAAAATAGAGAGTTACTTTTCGATCAGCCTATATGTTCGTGCGTGTCACGGTCTTAATAATTGGACTATTGTATCTTATTTCTTTTTTTCGTCTTCTTCTATGTGCCGTGACCCTTCAGGACGTGGCCACTCATACCTCCAGAGAATTTCTTGTTTTTTTTTTGCAGTTCATATATGTGTGTGTGCGCGCAAGCGCGTGTGTGTATGTTTTAAGCGTTTACCAGCACCAAGATAGTACTAGCAAAGGGAGTTCGAATTCTGACGGAATTTTATCTTGTGTTCATGCCCTTGAAAATTATACGAAATCATCTGTTTTTCTTCCATTTATTGTGAACCTCATTAAAATTCCGTTATTGCTATGTCACAATTGTTGATGAACAAGTGCATCTAGGCAAATTATTACACTCATTGCAAACGTTGCCAGTAACTTGAGAAGAAGAAGAAGAAGAAGAAGAAGAAGAAGAAGAAGAAGAAGAAGAAGAAGAAGTAGAAGAAGAAGAAGAAGAAGAATACAACGACAACGACGACGACGACGACATAGGAGGGGTAACAATCAATCTTGATAATAACATTGAGAAAGAAAGAAAAAAGAAAACTGTGGATAAACCTGAGTAATAAGCCAAACTGAGGAGGAGGTTCAGAAAAAAGAAAAAAGAAAGAAAGCAAATGTCATGTGATAAGAAAGGTCCTGACAAGAGATGTTTGAAGTGAGGCAGGAGCTGCTTAGAACAATACTTACTAACTTATTCAATCCAGACAACAAAGAACCAACAGTTCTTTGTAGTTGCCGACAGGTGGGCGATTTGAGGCAAATAGATAAAAAGACACGAGGGAGAGAGAAAGAGAGACAGAGAGGGGGGAAGTGAGAGAGAATCATCTATCTATTTATCGAAGTAACTTCTTTTCTTTCTATGCCTGTCTCTCCATATATATATATATATATATATATATATATATATATATATATATATATATATATATATATATATATATATATATATATTAGTGGTAGTAATGTTATAAGTGTAAGAAATTATACTCGTTCGGAAAACCAATACCAAAGGGAAAATAACGGTATAAAAAAGAAAGAACCAAGAACATGTACGTTAGCCGAAAATAATCTTCCAGCATGCAAGTCCAAGGCCTAGCGAAAAAAAAACCGATACGTGTACGCAAAAAAAAAAAACTAAATAAAGTGCTCAATACGGTTAGTAGAGCAGGCCTAGTTAAACCTAGAGAGCCAGATAAACCTACCAAGGTTTCACCTAAGCGGATCGTCAGGGAAGCCAGCCTATACAGCGATATAGCATCGAGAGACTTACGACGTTTCGCCTGTATTAAAGCGGCTGCAGAGTGGAAAATAATTCGTCACCCAAAAGAACGCGGAGACGCTTTTGACTCTTATCGAGACGGGAAGGTGTGGAATGGGCTGATCCTTCCCATACAGTACTTCGTTTTAGGCCTAATGAGGCTCTTGTAAAAATAGTAGATAGCAGGAGTAATCAGTAATTTTTTTGTACAATAACAATTTTTATAAGTTGGATATAAATTTGGTAATAATCGAAATTAAATACGAAATCCAGCAAAGGAGCGGTATCGACCATTATTTCACTTTTAGCGATGGATCATATGTACGGGTTCCACTTGAGGTCTGATTGAGTGAAGCCTAATAGGCGCTCGAAGCATGGGGCCTCCCCGTGGGAACACCTGTTTATTTCGATCGCTGAACATTCTCGTTTTTGGTTTTCGATGGAGTGAATATGACCATCCAGTCTCCCCCGCCCCAACACACACACTGAGGAGTTAAAGCTAGATCAAAGGAGAGTTCTGATCAACTAGAGTTTTGCAGGTGCCCCCATATACCGTTCTATCATCAGTCTAGATATTCAATATAGGAGTATATTCATAGGCAGATAATTTATATAAAGTAGAAAGAGGGTTGAACCGATAATTCAGCCTTGGCATACGCCTGTATTGATTTCTTGGGTTTCGGGGAACTGACCGTTAACAATTACCTGCTCGTTAGGAAGGATTTTATAACTGATAAAACTCTTCCAGTGATTCTATAACTAGGGAGCTTGTATAGTAACTCGTTATGCCACATTTTGTCAAAGGCCAACCAAACATTTAAAGCGATCCTTGAGATGTATTTATTGTCTAGTGCGTCACTGATTCTGTTAGGATATCAGCAGTGGACCGAGCTGATCGGAATCCGTACTGCTTGTCGCTCAAAATATTGTCCCTTATGGTTGACTATTGTTTCAAAATGTTTGTTAATGACACTTAGTAGGCTGATTGATCTATACTATTCACATTCACATTCTTGAAAAGAGCGCACATGCTTGACCCCGTCTACAGACTGCAGAAGGATTTCCCTTTCAAGCAGCGGTTAAATAATTTCGGGAATAACTCAGGGTTAATATTCTTAAGTGATATTTACGCTGATGCGACTAAACATGAGTACAAAGGAGTCGGAGGATGCCAAATTCTGAACATCTGGGAGGAGGTTTGATTTATTTTTTACATTTTAGCAACCCTTTGTATAAAGCTGAAAAGCATTTCGGATTGTAAGATACATTCTTTTTTTCCAGGAAATATTGCATTAGTAATTTTTATAGAATAATCCCTTTTTCTAGTAACAATTCCTAATTAACACACAGCTGCGGTGAGGCGGGGGGTCCTACATTTCCCAAGAGTATTTGCACGTAATTGAACTCATCGAACCCGACCAGAATTCGAACTCGGCCCTCCGATTTCTCATTTCGTGAAAAAGCAAGTAGCTATCCATAAAGAAGGCCTGAGGTCACAGCTGCCGAAAATCTTGTGATAATAACAACAAAATTGAGGACATTAGATAATGAAAATAATATTTTCTGTTTGTCTAAGTTTGAACATACACTCATTTTTGTCTGAATTTCTGGGATGAAGAGTTATGAATATTTACGCCATTTACGTTTGGACTATTGTCCTCATCTTTGTTGTTATCGCAACATTTGCAAACTGGACCCTTTATTTAATCTTCTGGGGTAGATTGTTTTCGTTCCACTGTAGAACTTTGAGCCATCAACCTAACCTGCTTGTTGATGCCTGCTTGTTGCTGATTTTCATGCTTCACTGCACTCACGGAAGCTTTTCTCTTTTTGCTACAGATTGATGGCATTTTTTATTTCTTTCTTTATTACTGGCTCCCATATCGAATGCTAGGCCGACTAAGGGGATCTGTATAGCCTAGAATATGCGCTGAATTTATTTGACGTCTCTCCAGAGTTCTTCCTTGTCCAGTATTTTCACTTTATTCCACAATGGCTGATGACGACCCATTTTTTTTCTCCCGACATGATCAGCCATTAAATTTCATTGCCTTACCTATCACTATTACTTTTTGATGTTCATCCAGCCTTTCTTTTAGATGGCAACTTATTTCATCTCCATAGTTTTTGCCACTATTGCAAGAAATGGAATACACGCAGTTTTTCGTCTCGTGTTAGGCATTACTCGGTCGAGATTTTTCCGTAGAGTATAACTGTTTCTGAATAGTGTTCTTTTCCGATACCCCCCCACACACACACACACACTTTTTTCCAATTAAATTTTTTTTCTTATTTCATTATCCTATGAAGTGGTTAAAAATGCAACTGGAGTCTTTAAGAATATTTATTTATAGTAATTTTACCGGTTTCAAAATTTTCTTTCTTATTCCATTGTACTTTTCTTTCTATTATAATTTGTTCTCCATTACCAGGCGCGTCCCCTATAAATGAAGCATTGTCATCGTGAATCATTCTCGTCATGAAGTAGTATCATCCTCAAAGACAACAAATGATTGAAGAAGCATTTTTTTTTATTTCCTGGTAAAGTAATTTCAAGAAATTCCGGCGAGACACGGGAAACGCTGATTAACTTAAAAGATAAACAAATTTATGAATTTGTTCAAATTAACAAACAAAAACACACACACATTCATGAGATTGATGAAAATCTTTTTTTGACAAAATTTTTTTATTGGAATCCATATTCATAGGAATTTTTGAAAGGATTTTTTATCCAGCATTATTTCTTATTACAATAAACGTTATTTTTATTGGGGTCTCCTGTTTAAGTTGTGACAACCCCACGTTTTTTTTTTGTTTTCTTTTAAACAAATTAATAGCAAGCGGCATAAATTGAGAAGTCTGACTAAATAAATATTCTGCTTCCAACAGGAATCGAACCTACAATCCTTTTTACCTCAGGTAAGCCACTTCTTAAACCAAAGCGTGCCTCTATCATTTCGGCCCCGGAGCCAGACTGACAGGACGAAGTCAGAATTATTTCCCTTGTGTAAAAAAAGGGAATCAAAATACCGGGTTATTTCCTCCTGAATTTTTAATTTCCGAAACTGTTACTAGGGGGGGCTCTCCAACACTATAAATACCCGGCGATATCTTTTCTCGCCTTCTTTTCCTCATTTCTCCGCTTAGACGTCAACATGTAAATTTCTAGCGGAAGAACGTGATTCCTCTTTTGGGACACACATGAACATCACATACGCACACACACACACACACACGTACGTACGCACATTCCATCACACATACTTTGGACCACAAACTTTCCACATTCATTTGTACACACACACACATTATTGCGTTTGTTATTTGTAACATTTTGTTTAATACATATTAATTTCTTTGTACATATATATTGGTTCTTGTTGCTTCATTATATTTTTTCTAGTGGACTCATGTTCAGAGTCTTCCATGTTTGTTGTGGGCATTTCAAGAGACACACGTGTTTATCTCACAACGCGTACACCGGTCCTCAACAAGAAGACTTTCGAAGTAACCGCAAACCCAACCCAGAACAAGAAACAGCAGATAAATCTCTATTCCTGTTCAAAAGACTGCGTAGAATATGTCTACTATTTTGCGCCGTCTTTCAACGAAATTGTTTATTCCAGCATAAAAGAACAATTTCTACATTTATTCGATAAGTTCTTCAAATAAATTTTGAATGAGCAATACAAGATAGTCACGATTTGACATGCGTAAATGTGGAAGCACCCTCATTTTAGCTGAATAATTATTTACTGCGCCGTATTTGCAACGTGAGGACGGGCGTTGTCATGCTTAAAAATCATCGATTGACATATTTGCTCAAAATTTATTTTCTATTCCGATGTGTCATTTAAATGAAGCATTTACACACTGTGTGTCAAGTTACATTAACATAATACCGACGTTACGCCGAAAAACTATAGAATAAACTAAAATTTTACCGACAAAAAAAATTATTACTAAATAAGGAACATGTGTTATTTGAAATCATGATCTGTTGCTGGTGAATAAATATTAAAAAAGAGAAAAAACAACTTGTTTCTTTGTTGGATGGATGCGAAGGAGAAGCCAAAACATCAACGGAAACTGTATTATTCCTGTGATCGGGTTAGAAGGGGCAAATGAATTTCTCTTAGAACACCTTGAAGATTGAAAACGTCTTTGACTAATCCAAAATTAGGCGAAATGAAAGAAAAATAGAGAGTATACGATCGCGTTGCAGCGACCTTCACAGTAAGGAGTATCTACTTCACTATCACAAGTCCTGTAACCCATAAGGGTCTTAGCGATACAGCCTGTACTGCAGCCGCAGTGGTGTTTCCCGGAAAATTAGCCTAATGGAGTCCAAATCTTCTCAGGTTGGTTTGAATTAAGAGGTTTCATTCTTCGAGTCTAGTCGCCAACCAAGGCTCTAGTACCCATATATATATATATATATATATATAATTTTATCATATAGACATATCGAAAATGAGAATCGAAAAGGAAAATCGAAAATGGTAAAGTCGAAGTGCAGTTGAAATGCATTGAAACCAAGTTGCATCTTTGTAGTGAGTAAAATGGTTATGTCTATATGATAAAATCATAATAAATAAATAATTATCGCTTTACTATCGAGCCCTCTTTTGGATTAATGTTGTAAACATTGGAATTTATATATTACTTTCGTTCTCATCGCATATATATATATATATATATATATATATATATATATATATATATATATATATATATATATATACAGTGTAACGCGGATATAAGAGACCCGGATATAAGAGAAACGCGGATATGAGAGAGATTTTCTCTGGTCCCAAATTAGAGCCTTACTTATCTAAACAAAATAGAACAAACCCGGATATAAGAGAAACCCGGATATAAGATACTTCTTCTCCGTTCCCGACAACTCTCTTACACTGTATATATATATATATATATATATATATATATATATATATATATATATATATAAGAGATTGTCATGAACTCGACTAGAATTCGAACTGCGATTCCTCAATCGAAGCCGTTATCCATTACTGTAACATGCCTCCACTTGTATTTAAAATCAGCATATTCGAACTTCAGTCTTTTTTGGAGGGGGGTGAACATTAACTAATACCGTCATTGGCATAAACAGAACTACCTCAGCCATTCGATATAAAATTTAAATTCAAAAGAGATAAGATCAGGAAAATACGAGATAAACACGGGGAACGAAAGAAAGAAAGAAAGAAAGAAAGAAAGAAAGAAAGAAAGATCGCGAGAGAGAGAGAGAGAGAGAGTTCGTGCTCACGTCTTGGGGGCACAGTCAGGTCAGGATAGATTTTGCTTGTGTCAAAAATCGGCGTAGGTTACAGTCAGCTGTGTCGCCTTCCTAATCACTGTGTGCGGTCATCTGGTTGCCCGCTGGGGATATCTATGTCAGCAGGCAACAGAGATAATCTACTGTAACCCGACAGCTGTGAAGTCGAGTGAACTGGGAGGGGAAATGAAACCACAGTGTTTTTTGATAGATGGAATATGTGCTTCGAGCAAAGTGGTTGCTATTGAGATTTGGTGAAACGCTAGATTCGACAAATACGATCTTGCACACATCGACACGCAACAAAATACGACACCAAGGACTGAAGTAGTAGCTTTATGACTAGTTTAAAAAATTGAGATGCTATTTTTTCCGATGTTGAAGAGCGTAAATTATCATTTAAAAAAACTTTGAAAATATTATCTCGGAAGGCCGAAAGAAAGCTTTTTTGTAGGAGAATAAATGTAGCTCTGTCGTTAGCCCTGATAATAAACTACATCTATCATTGTAAGTATAAGAATTAATATGTGCGTGTATATATATATATATATATATATCTATATATCTATATCTACCTATCTATATATATATATGTGTGTGTATATATATATATATATATATATATATATATATATATATATATATATATATATATGTATGTATGTATGAAGAAATATAGTTTAAAAGTATGATATATTTATGGGATAAAGTGCTCAATAACAGAGCTAGAGTAAAAGTGAACATTGAAGTCAACACTCAGAGGCGACAGACTGTTTCAGGCTAAACGCAATCATTAAGCTTGAAAATTGCGTTTAGCATGAAAAAGTCTGTCGCCTCTGACTGATGACTTCAATGTTCACTTACATATATATATATATATATATATATATATATATATATATATATATATATATATATATATATAGTACAGGGAATATATCCCTTGGTATATAATCCAAGCGGATCCTAATGATATAAAATATTAAAATTAATACACAAAAAAAGAACAGTATATTTACTACAACAGGGCATATCAATTGCACAACAAAATCTAAAATTACCTCATATGGGTATAGAGATCTATTTCAGCCGAACGCGAAGTACGTATGTAGACAGTCCATCAACTGGGGTTGAATAAGACCGACTTACTTCGTGTTTGGCTGAAATAGATCTGTATCTATATGAGGTCATTTGAGATTTTGTTGTGTCATATATATATATGAATGACACAAAACCATGTATGAATATATACGTTTATCACAAGCTCATAAGGAATTACCTTCACTTATCAAACAATAGATGCGCGGTAGTAAGAACTGTAATCAGAATCGAAAAAGACATTGGCTGTTCTGGTTCAGAGCTACAGCCCTAGATTCTCAGAGGCTTTACTTTAGTTTTAACTCCTGCGACGTATAAACATATAGCCTAGAAGTTATTATTATAGCAAAAAGACAACAAGCACAAAATAAAAAAAATCCTTCTGCACATGAGACGTTATCTTGAAATGTGTATAAAATATATAATAATAATAATAATAATAATAATAATAATAATAATAATAATAATGATAATAATAATAATGCTTATACGGATAGATATCAGATACATATGAGATAGATGCGTTTGCAATCTGGTCTAACAATATAACTATATATGACGTCATATTCGAGTAATCTGACAGCACATTGTTCTTGTTAATGATTAAGACGATCGATTGTGTCATTCATATATATATATATATATATATATATATATATATATATATATATATATATATGTATATATATATATATATATGTGTATATATATATATTTATATATGTATATATATATATTTATATATATATATATATTTATATATATATATATATATTTATATATATATATATATATATATATATATATATATTTATATATATATATAAATATAAAAGTGAACATAGAATTCAACACTTAGAAGCGACAGTCTGTTTCATGTTAGATGCAATCATCGGGTGGCGCGATGATTGCATCTAGCATGAAACAGACTGTCGCTTCTAAGTGTTGACTTCTATGTTCACTTTTATATTTACACACGCTCTATCTCTGATATTGAGCACTTTATCCCATAAATATAGCACACTTTAAGGACTATATTTCTTCATATATATATATATATATATATATATATATATATATATATATATATATATGTACTATGACAGAGAACACGATAACTGAAAAATGTTTCTTTTAAAACTGAAAAATGTTTCTTGAAGCTTTTATTTTAGTTTTCATTTCAAGCTAATGGATTAAATTTAATATTCCCAATAAGCAAAATATCTGGCTGTATTTCTAAAACTCATTTAAATCGATTGGAAGGAGTTTTTTTTTAAAAAAATAGCCAAAAATCACTAATTTTAACATCTGAAAGCACAATGTAATTCTTTTTATTGAAAAATATTTAAAAAATGAAATATACTTTTCTGAAATTTTATTTGAGGAATATTAGCTGATTTAAATTTTAATCAATATGATTTAAAACAAATATAACTTTTGGTATAAATATCGCAGAAATTAATTTTTTTTTTAGTATTTATGTAAGGTGTAAAAATCTTTACTGTCATCCACAAAATTTACTGACATGACATTATGTATTTTTTTCTGTGGAGGACTTATCCGTAAAAAAATTACTAGACGAATATACAGAATATGCCTTTTTAATATAATTTTAATATAATTTTTAACTACCCATTAATCTTAAAAATTTACGAAAATAATTTCTGTATTCAAATATTTTATTGAATTTTATGTTCATTAGCTTTAAATGTATCATGGTTACCGTTCTTATTTTCTCATAATATCGTGTATTTACGTCCATATTTACAAAATAATAGTCATGTTTATGCGGGTATACACACACAAAATTCAAAATTTATTTTAAAATACTGAGGCCCCTGAATAGAGTAACCTTTTTAATTTGTGATTATTATATATAGTTTTTAATTCACAATATCCATTAATCCGTACAGAATTTTAAAAGATTTAAATTAAGATGATGATTGTAAGAACTTCCAACTCGATGTACTTTTCACCGCATAAAGATGTTCAAATGTTCTATACTAATCTATTTGTTTACATGAGAAAAATTTTCACCAAAAATTTCGAGTTTCTAAAAGGGATTAATGTTGTGGTAGGATCCACCTAATCTGCATAGGTGACTATCAACTATATAAATAATGGTTGGTACCGGAAGACGAGGAGAGAAGGAATCACGAGATCCAACTAGAGACTCTGATCGACTGCGACTAGTCAACCCATTCTCCAGGAACGTCTTCCCAGAAATATACAGAAATACTATATGTACTTATTGTGTACACTTTCTTGTTCTAAGTACATTTTGTGTTGCATTATTATTCCATGCATTAGGCGAGATTCAACAATGAGTCAAGACTCAACAATGGCGACGAAGTAGAATGAACCATACGTCAAGTTTCAACAATGACCACAAAGTAGAACGAACCATACGCCAAGTTTCAACAATGGCAAAGAAGTAGAACGAACCATACGGAAAGAAGAAATAATTAATAGTGAGAGTTTTCAACAATTGGGACAAGTCATTGAAGAACCCAGGCTGAAAAAAAAAAAACTATTAATTCAAAGTCCGACGTTAACGTAACGACGAAGGATTATGAACTTCTGGATATGTAAAACTCGTTAAAAGACGACTAAGCATAAAGGAACGTTCACTCAGAAAAATTGGAAAGGTGTCGTAAACGAATAACGGTAATTTTAAATTAAAAAATTATCTACAACGTAACACCCTCTAAAAAGAAAAATTGGCTGACTACAAAAACATGCATGGATTAAAAGGAGCACAAATACACCGTGTCGACTTTGAAAGGTAACGAACTTTAAAAAATTTGTTTTTTTTATTTGTTCAACAATAGAGTGACGAATTAGCTCTGATAAGAAAATCAGACGTTGTCATTGAAATACGCGAACAGGAGTCGAAAACGGAAAAAAAGTCCGACGCTCTCTGTTCACGAAAAAAAAAATACCAAAGTTGATTAGCACGGGCGTGAATGTAAAAGCAAGACATAAAATATAAAAGTCGTACGTTGTTTCGATTTTTTTGGTCAGCTTATATGATATTCGTGGATACACAAATTAAAAAGTATATTCCTGGTTGCATGAACACTATCAGCTAAAAATGGAGGAACTATCCAAAGTCATGTCGGAATTATTAAAATCCCAGCAGTTGAGTCAACAACGTCAGCAAGAACAACAGATAGCACAGCAAGAACAACGGATAGCAATGCAAAAATATCAAGAACGTCAAGATGAAAGACAACAAAAATATCAAGAAAAACAAGATGAAAGACTTTTGGAAATTCAAAAAGTAACACTGGAGAAATTAAACAACTATCAGGCAAATGAGGGAAATTCTTCATATTCTAATAACACCATATTTAATTCGCTGGAAATTTTCAACTATGTGCCAGACGAAGAAAAAACGTTTGAAGCGTACTTTAAACGGTATGAAGATATTTTCTACACAGAATGTGAAAACTGGTCGAATTCAAGAAAAGTCAGTCTATTACTAAGAAAGCTAGGTACAGCAGAACATAGCAAATTTGTAGACTTTATTCTACCGAGAAAAACAACTGAATTGGAATTCTCGGAAACAGTGAAATTGCTAAAAGAGCTGTTTGGAGAAAATATGTCGCTTTGGCATAAGCGATGGTTATGCATGAATGTCTTTAAATCCGACGATCAGGATTACTTAACATATGCATCTATAGTGAATAGACACTGTGACAATTTCAGATTGGCAGAGATTACGGTTGAAGAATTCAAGTGTTTAATTTTTGCTCAAGGACTGGTATCCAGTAAGAGTGCCGAAATAAGACGTAGAGTTTTGTCTAAACTCGAATCTGAACAAGGCCTTACCCTGCAAAAGTTAGCAGAGGAGTGTCAACGGGCCGTAAGTTTAAAAAAAGAGTCGCAAAAAATCGAAGCTGGCATTGCTTATATTAAAAAAATAAAAAAGCAGTCAACGTACCCATTAGAGAAAAATTGGAGAAAAAATTCAGCGTATTTTAATAATAGACAAGAAAATAAAAAGAACGAAAATAAAAAATGTCCCACCATATAATTGCAGACGTTGTAACGAAAGACATTGGGAGATAAATTGCCCATATAGAAATAAGAAATGTTTTGTGTGCCAAAAGAATGGTCACAAAGGATCGTGTTGTAAAACGAAAAAATTCAAGAGTCGAATTAGACAAACAAATTCGAATATCAAATCAGATAGAGATTTGAGGAAATATGTGACGACTGAAATATTCAAAAAGAATATCAAATTTCAACTCGATTCGGGGTCAGATTTAACAATAATGAACGATAAAACATGGAAAATTTTAAAAAGGCCTACAATAATGAAGTCAACGAAACTCGCTCGAACGGTAACTGGAAAGCAAATTAACTTCGAAGGCGAGGTTGTACTTCCAATGAAATTGAATGGGATCGTTAAAAAATAAAAGTTTTCATTCTGAGAAATGGAGAAAACTTGTTGGGTACAGATTTTATTGAAACATTCGAATTGTGGGATAAACCGTTAACCTCATTCTGCAGAAAAGTAGAAAGTAATACGCAATCAAGACAGGACATTAAAGATGAATTAAAGAAAAAGTTTCCGGAAACCTTTACACCTTGTCTTGGAAGATGTAACAAGTTTGAAGCTAAATTTGAATTAAAAGAAAATACTATGCCTATATTTAAAAAGAAACGTAACGTGCCTTTCGCAAGTGTAGAGAGAGTAGTAGTACCAAAAAGTTGCAGAAAAGAATCCTACGGGACTTTCATATGGGTCACCCGGGGATTAATAGAACAAAAAGCTTAATGCGAAGCTTTGTATATTGGAAAGGAATGGATGTGGATATCGAAAACATGGTTCATCGATGTAAAGGGTGTGCGTTAGCAGCTAAGGCACCACCTATAGTACACAAACCATGGCCAAAGACGGATCATCCGTGGAAAAGATTACACATTGATTTCGCTGGTCCAGTAGAAGATTATTACTACTTAATAGTGGTAGATAGCTTTACAAAATGGCCGGAAGTACTACGCTGCAAAAAGCCTACGTCCAATACAACAACAACTTTTTTGCATGAACTATTTGCATGGTTCGGTGTGCCAGAGTGTATTGTGAGTGACAATGGTACACAATTCACTTCTGACGATTTTAAGGAATTTTGTGAGTTATATCAAATTAACCACATAACGACGCCGCCGTATCATCCGAGATCCAATGGACTCGCAGAAAGATTTGTAGATACGTTAAAGCGCGCGCTGAAGAAAGCCTCAGGAGTTCCAACGGAAAAGGCGCTTCAGCAATTCCTACAAGTATACAGAATCACGCCTAACCAGAGAACACCATCAAACATGGCACCAGCAGAACTAATGTTCGCTAGGAAAGTTAAGTCAGTGTTTGACAAGCTTTTGCCAGGAAGAAATAGAATAAAGAACACTATGTATACAACTAGAAAAAGATACACCCCCGGAGAGAAGGTCTTTTTCAAGTGCTATAGAAACAACATTGAGTTCTGGGAGCGAGGCATAGTGGATAAGAGAATCGGTGACCTGATTTACATAATAAAAGGGCCGAAGAATACTCATAAAAGGCACCAGAACCAACTCAAAAAATGCTACGTGCTAGAGCATGAAGAGAGTATACCGGATGAGGAGGAAGATCCCATTGATGTAATGTATGATACTTTTCAAGTAGAACCTCCGCAGAGTGCTCCTGAACCGAGAAGATCCGGTAGGAAACGAAAGTTCACGGACCCATTGGACGTGAATCCAAAACGAAAAAGATATTGAAAAAAAAAAAAAAAACAGATATACATATGAACTATGCAAAGGGGATCTACAAAGAAATAACCATAATCATCATCCCATATAGAAGCCAGTTTGAAATCCAAAAGGATTCCAAGGCTTGGGAGGGGGGTGTTGTGGTAGGATCCACCTAATCTGCATAGGTGACTATCAACTATATAAATAATGGTTGGTACCGGAAGACAAGGAGAGAAGGAATCACGAGATCCAACTAGAGACTCTGATCGACTGCGACTAGTCAACCCATTCTCCAGGAACGTCTTCCCAGAAATATACAGAAATACTATATGTACTTATTGTGTACACTTTCTTGTTATAATACATTCTTGTTCTAAGTACATTTTGTGTTGCATTATTATTCCATGCATTAGGCGAGATTCAACAATGAGTCAAGACTCAACAATTAAATACGAGGGTCATTCAATAAATAAGCTGAATTTTTCGGTATAAGGACTTCTAATACAGACAGAAGCTTACTCTTTTTTGTTTTACTTCTTTTTCACATGGATTTAATTTCTTTTGCAGATTAAAAATAAACTTCGAGAGTTTTGGCGATTAACAAAGATGGCCGACCAAGAAGCATGCTCCATTCACCATATTTATTGAATGACACTTGTATATAATTTAATAATGAAAAAATCCTCTGCTCTTTCCTATAAAGATTTTGATGATAAAACATTATTAAGTTTGGTGCATATTTTCATCATCAATGTTCAATTTTTAGTGAATCTTTGGCGGTACTAAATGTATAGGTTCCTAAAAGAAGGAATAGCTAAGAATGAAAATGCATTTTAAAAATGGAAAATCTTTCTTGAAGCTTTTATTTTGATTTGAATTCCAAGCTAATAAATTATATACTTTGTTTTATTTCAAAACGAATTTATTTTAAACTGATTGAAATTATTTTTTTAGATTATCATTAATCTCTCTCGCTAAAATCGTTTATATTGACAACTCTGTCAACGCAACATTATTATTTATATTAAAAAGAAAACAAAATAAAATATACTTTCGTGCAACTTTATTTGAGGAAGATTAAACGATTTAAATTTTAAGCTGAATTAAAAAAAATTACTTATATTTAGTTTCACATACGGCAGAAAAACGTTTTAACACCGAGGTGGGCGTTTTTATGAGGTGTTGACACATCTATCGATAACCTGATGTTTGCTAACTAATGATGAGGAAATAATTGTGGCAGAATTATATGGATACAGCATAACTATTTAGATCATTTTTTTAACTTCCCAGAAATCGTAAAATTTTGAAATATTTTAAACATTCTAATATTGTATTAAATATTAGGTAGTTTGGCTTTATTATTTTACTTACGAAGATGTTGAAGAAATGTTAGAAAATTACTAATAAATTTTAAATTTACTATGGTTACTGCTCTTATTTTCTGATAGTATCATATATGAACGTCCGTATTTACAAAAAACGGCACGTTTACACACACACACTCACACACACACACACACACACCCACACACACAAAAAAAATTCTATTTAAAATACAGGCTTCTCCATTTAGGATTATTAAATACAGTTTTTAATGTAAAAACAATATCACCTAACCGCTAAAAATTAATACGGAGTTTTAAAAGATTTAAAACTTTATAAATTATTCTAATTAAATTTTAAAAACAATTCATGTAAAAATTTATTATTCATTAATTTTTTTCTTAAGGCGATAAGGTCCATAATATATTTTAATCAAAAAAGCAATTACCAAGCATTTCTAATGAAATAATATTTTAGGTTTTTTTCATTTTACAATCCAGAGCAGATTCCTGTAATTGGGCATCGTGTTTGAGCAAGAAAAATTGATGATTTAAATTCTCCGAAGACTTGCCCTGATAACTAATATAAACATTACGCTATATAAAAATTAATTTTCTCGAAATTTCATAAAATATGAGTGGGGCATTGAATGTAAAAAATTATATGAATATTTTGGTCAAGATTTTCTAAAGAAAAAAAAAAAAAACGTTTCTAAAGTAATTTCAGTAAAATCCGACAATTATCTTGATTTTTGGAAGGATTTCCAAGTCAATGTTTTTCACCGCAAAAAGGCGTTCAAATTTCTCATATCAATTTATGACTGCACGTTGACGACAGGAAAAAACAAGATTTTAACTCAAATCTTGAAGATTCCGAAAAGGATGAAAAATATTTGCATAAAACAGTTCTTTGGTCCGTTCCTTTAATAATAACACAGATTTTGTTTTATTATGTTTTCTGCATAAAGTATGCTCATTTTTACCTCATATATATATATATATATATATATATATATATATATATATATATATATATATATATATCAGGTCATCTCATAAGTTCTGTCCGAATTTTGAATAAAGAAAACAAGTGACTAAATGTTACATTTAATTATAGATTCAATCAACAATGTATATATATATATATATATATATATATATATATATATATATATATATATATATATATATATAAAAAATTATATATGGTGTTATTTTTCTCGGTATCAGAGCCGAGAAAAATAACAGCACTCGTGGCCTGACGATTCCATCTAACATGAAACAGACTGTCGCCTCTAAGTGTTGACTTCTATGTTCACTTTCATATTTACACACGCTCTATCCCTGATATTGAGCACTTTATCCCATAAATATAGCACACATTCAGAGTATATTTCTTCATATATATATATATATATATATATATATATATATATATATATATTTTGTCATCCACAGTCAGACTGTTTCGCTGTATCACAGCTCATCAGTGTGACTAGACGTCCGGTTGCCTCTAGGATCGAAACCCGACTGAATTGCAGCCAGTCGGGGATAGTATATATATATATGGGGGAATTAGGTCAACACTAAGAGGCACCATTCCGTTTCTTCAGGTCACTTCTGTTGTGTTTCAGCTCGACTATTTATGTATGCTGGTCAACGGTGCATTATGGGTAGCAAGGTCTATTGTAATATCCTTACGATTATTGGTTGGGCGGTAACTGTAATGTTTCAAATTATTCTCGAGTATATTAAGCAAAAATCATTATGAATCCGAATGCGATTATTTCTTAACCTTTTATTTATTACTTAATGATGTTTATTTTTATGACATTTTTCATTTTTGTTTATTTGTTCCTTCGTAGTTTGTTAATTCACAGCTTCACGTGTTCACTTTTATAGTTACATCTTTGAGATGTTTTTTTTTTTTTTTTTAAATCTGTATCACACTCAAGCAAGGTACTACAGCCATTAGCACACAAGGGGTTACAGTATGCAGAGGAAATAGGAATAGAAACATTAGTAATGTGGAGAAAGAGAAAGGACCAATCAGGGGGGCAGTAGATAGCGATTTACATATCATGTAAATTTTGGCAGATTAAAGTTGGTTGTAAAGACCAATAATATTGCTGATTCCTCTTTGGATCATATCGAGGAACTCAAGGAAAATTGTAGTGGCACCAGTCCATATATGGCAGCAATATTCTAAACCTGGATGAATGGTAGACTTATAGATATGCAAGATATATTCCGCAGAAAACAATTGTTTTGCCTGACACAGGTGACTGACTTAGCATCTGATCTAGCGATGGATTCATTGTAGTCTTTCCACCTCATTTCAGCTGAGAACATTAACCCGAAAAGCGCAATGAGTCTCTTTCTTGGAGGACAGCATCAGCCATGCCGATGGAAGGCAAAGAGTTGTCTCTCAGATGATTAATCGAGAGAAGTTTAGTTGTGGAGGCGTTAAAATTGACAAGCCACTTTTTCCCCAGTTAACGACGGTCTGAAAGTCGTTTTTTACAACTGCCGCCAATTTGATCTTGTCGGACTCATCAGCCTTACTATCGAGAGAGGAATAAATGGTGGTGTCGGGAAGGTCGTTAATTAAGATTAAAAACAGCGTAGGACCAAGGATGGAGCCCTGGGGGGCACCCACGTTAGAAGGAAAGGATATCGACGAGTGGCCTTTCAGGACAAGTTTTATTTCCCAATTTGATAGGAAGGACTGGATCAGCTCAAAAACTTACCCGAAGATACCGTATCTTTTCAGCTTGTGGTGAGGACCTGAATCCCAGACCCTGTCAAAATAAAGCTTTCGAGATGTCCAGTGCTACAGTCCAGGATTCACCGATAGACAATTTCTGCAATTATCGTTAGTACATCAACGGTTGATCTGGAGAAACGAAAGTCGTATTGGTTATCTGAGAAAAGGCCATGTGAAGAGTGATGACGAACCAATTCAGCATTGAATAGGGCATCGAAGAGTTTCCCCATGTCATCATTTTGTAGGATTCCGATCCATATTTGATCTATATTTGATCCCGACTAATATATATATATATATATATATATATATATATATATATATATATATATATATATATATATATATATGAAGAAATATAGTTTTAAGGTGTGCTATATTTATGGGATAAAGTGTTCAATATCAGAGATAGAGCAGATGTAAACATAAATATAAAAGTGAACATTGAAGTCAACACTCAGAGGCGACAGGCTGTTTCAAGCTAGGCGTCTAGCATGAAAGAGCCTGTCACCTCTGAGTGTTGACTTCAATGTTCACTCATATATATATATATATATATATATATATATATATATATATATATATATATATATATATATATATATGCATATCTTGGATTTTAGAAAGAATCCCACAAGTATCTAAAAAGTTTGTCCTACTTAGAATGCATGTATTTGCAAGCTACCGTAATAATATCAGAATTAAATTGCATTAATTCTGTGGACATGATTTGTGAACTACCTTCTCATTGCTACTCTTTGGGGGAAAACTGATATAAACTATATTTAATTTTATTTAATAAAGTGTTTAAAAAATGTTTTAATTTTATTTAATAAATTATTTAAAAAAATAATTTCCGAAAGTTTATAAATCGTCTTACATTCATTTTTGCCGCTTATTCCACACACACACACACACACACACACACACACACACACACACACACACACACACACACACACACACACACACACACACACACACTGATCTTTCCCCCTCCGAAGTACACAACATTTTCTGATTACTAGAATCTCTGCTGTAATGCCAATGTCTGTTGATATGTAATGTATAAAACACGTCACGTTATGTTTATTAGCCGTTTATGCAAATAATCTGAAAGTACACTTTGAACGGTTTCAGCGAAAAGCTGATATTTATATGGATGATCAAAAATGACTGAACCTGATATTAAAGATAATCTGAAAAGTGTTTTCCATCCATTAACCCACCATCATATCATGGATCACTCTTGTAATAAAAAATTAAACGGAAATTCATCAATATTTCATTATTGTCTTCTGGGATACTATAACTGAGTCAATTTATTACATATAATTTGTTTGGCTACTCGAAATATCTTCAATGTCAGAATTGTTCAACTTAGGATTCTCATATCTTGACATGTTGTTTCTCCGTGTTAACTGTAAACATGCAAAATAAGCGCGTGTTATTCAAGGAAACATTTACGCAACATTTGCTTTGTTTTGTTTCGATCCTCTAATTCATTTTATTTGATTACAATTTCAACGGAACTTCTTGAGAACAAATATTTCTTTAGATACCAAATAATTTGTTTTAGTGGAATCAATAAAAATGAAAATCAATAAGCCAAATCTCCATATTCTTTGACTAACATAAACTCATCTAGGAGTACACTTATTTCGCCAGTGCCCTAAAGTTTTCGTTCGCTGAAAAAGGCTTATTCGACCTGTATCAACTGATTCCTTTGGGGAGGGATTGTCTTACAGTTGGTACACTCATAGATTAAGCGACTATAGAAATTAAACACTTGATTTTTTTCCAATCGATAATTTACAGCGAGTGTTTTATCGATTGATTTTTTTTAAAGGTGTGTGTGTCTGATTGAAAACACTGCCTTGAAACATTCATGCAGAATTTTCTCATGTCGCTTGGACCGGAAGATACACAGATAGCCCTCACTTGCAAATGCTGACTGAAGTAGATTACATTCTGATCTATGAGTTTTTTTTTCTTCTTCCTCTTCGCGCAGATAAGTTGGGACAGGAATAGAAAAAATGTTGCGTAGTAAATATCAGCCAGTGGCCATGAAGCAGTTTTTGGATGTAGTGGGTCAGAGCTGTCGATCGAGGATTAGCTTGCAAGTTAAACAACCAATTGCAGTCCCAAATATAAATAAAGCAACAACACCCAACCAAAAAATAAATAAATCAATGTTTGTGATCAGCCGACTAACTTTTATTTAGGGCTGTTTCACTGACCTGCACAAAGGAATGTTCATCATTGATGGCTCTTCTCCTCATTGACAGTAGATATTTTACAAAACCACGGCATTCAGTGCATTAGTCGCTCACCGTAATGAGTCTGACCAGAATTTAGATTTAAAAAATGCTGCTTTAATTAAAACAGAAAGCAATTTCCCAAAGCGTAAATGTGTAGAAAGTGCACTGATTACTAAAACATCAAAGGTAAATCTCACCATTCTTGGCAGATATTCTGTTGCCACACTGTAGGATTTTTTTTAATCATTTCACCCCACGTAAGGCAATGAAGCCACTAAAACTCAAGGGTGTTACTGAGAGTGGAAGAATAAAAGAAAAAACATTATTAATGAGAGAGAACAATAAAAGAACAGGAATTAAGAAGACAAAAGATAATGAGTCATATTTCATTCAAATGTCTGAAGATCTCAGTTGACCCAGAAGAAAGACACCGGATTAATGCTCTATAAGCAAGACGAGAGAAGAAACCGTTACATTATTTACATTATTCGGACTATTGTCCTCATCTTTGTCGCCATGTTTTTCCCAACGTTTCGGCCGTTGTACGCTCCGGCCTTCTTCAGGTGGTTGGAATGTCGAGCTGAACCCTGAAAGATGAGGATAATAATCCGAATAATGTAAATAATGCACGTAATACCTCATCTCTGAAATATAGAAGAAACGGTTAGCATGGAACTTACGGTTACATTTAGTCATTTCAGCTTTAAAATGATTTGACCTAGCGGCCGTTTGAGTACTGATCTTCAATTCGAAAAGACGAATGAATTGTTTTAAAAAGAACAGCGATCAAAACAAAAACGTGGGAAACTGAATGCGATCAAGTAGGTTATTGTAGACACGTGGGACGCAAAAAATTAAAATTTTAAAAATTAAAAAAAAAATTAAATTGAGCGTTCTCGCATCTTTAGCATTTCCACTAGATGCATAATTACAAGGTAGCCAAAATGTCGTTGTAGTTTTTGATTTATTTGAAGAAAAATAAAGATATAGAGCAAATTTGACACACCATTCGTGCTCAAATTAATGCCTATCAGTCGAGAAAACAACGACAAACAGTTGTTGCTTTTTGGCTTCCGACACTTGCTTAACTTAGATACCTTCCCTATACGATGCGTGAAGTCTGTTTCATCAGAAACCTGGAAGCATTCGGCAATATTGCCACACCTCTATGGTTGCCTTCGGGTCCTCATTATCCAGGACCTGTGGGTTCATCACAATGCGACAGATCTCCTGACCTGAACTTCTGGAAACAATACTTGGTGGTGCGCTTACTCACAGTATTATTCCCAAACGCTTGACTTATTCATAGATTGATCCGGTTGAGGACAAGCCCACCTCAAATTCATAAAGCAGCTAACACCGAACAAGCTGCTTAGACACCGCCATGTTTCCTCGCCGCTGCTCGAACTATGACTGAAGTATGTGCGCGGACTATCTTCTGCTTTGTCAAATAATTCTAAGATACATATGTATACTCTTGGTTTTTACATCCAGGAAAATATTCAAATGACAAATGAATCGTCTCTTGAATCCCGGATGATTCTTTCATTGGATTTCGACTTTTTTTATTGCACTCTGACAGCTATGTTTTTCTTTTATGACTTCCTTCTTCTCAGGATTGTAACGTATTAGACAAAATATCCGACAGCATAGAAATCTCTCTCTTTCTTTCTTTTTTTTCTCTCTCTCTTCTCTCTTTATTTCCCTCTCTTTCTTTCTTTTTCTTTCTCTTTCTCCCTTTTTCTTTCTCTTTCTCTATCTCACTTTCTTTCTCTCTTTCTCTCTTTTTCTCTCTCTCTCTTCTCTCTACTTCTTTCTCTCTTTCTTTCTCTTCTTCTCTTTCTCTCTATTTTTCTCTCTTTCTCCCCATGGATCCATTGGCAAACATTTTTGTGTATGGTGACTTTACTGCTCATCACGTCAAGTGGCTTAATCATTCTAATGTAACTGATTTTTCCTGTAAGCAAATTTTCATTTTTTCCGTTGCTCAGTCTCTCAGTCAAACAGTGGATATTTCCCCACTTATTTCCCTATTAATTCTGATCAATCTGCTTCTTTACTTGATTTATTTCTTACTTTCTCTCCTGTCTCTTGTCGAGACTCGTGTCCTCTTGAAAATTCGGATCGCGCTGTAGCATCTGTTGACATTAGATCGTCTTATACAGGGGCCTCTTACTGACAAAACCTATTTCTGTTACCAGCGTACTGGTTGAAATTAATTTCATGATTTTCTTTGCGACGCATCTTGCAGTGAAATTGTTCACCTTTCTATTGAAAATTGTGTCACTGAAGATTGTTCTTGGGTAAAAGCCGGTGTCTGTGTTTTTGTAAATACCAGATGAAACCACAATCCTCTTGGTTCTCATATGTCTGTTCAATCGCAGGAATCACTTTTTTCCAACAGTGTGATAGTTCTGATAAGAACATATGCATCTCTGTGTCTGCTCGGAATAATTGTAAACGTGTTCTCAAAGCGGCCAAGTCTTTGTCGTAGACAGAATGAAGCACTGTATAGCATCTAAAAAGATTGGTTCTTATGGCTACTGGCGGATAGTAATAGTACGTTAAATAAGAGTAAGTCTTCTATCCTTCGCGTCTTCAATCAATTTGATTCTGATAAAGCAGAAAATTTTGCTCGTAAATTCTCTTCCAATTCTACTCTTGACTGCAGTGTCTTTGCCTGGCTTTCCATTTAGAACTCTATTGTGTTATATAGAAGAAGCTCCATCTATAGTTTCGGCTAACGTCTTTAAACTAGATCATCTCAAAGCATGTGGGCTTAATTATATTCCTGAAATCGTCCTTAAGAAATGTGCCTTTTAAACTACAATAAATACCTTGCTGCTTCTTGTTTTCCTGTTTGTTGAAAATCCTCTTCTGTATTTCCAGGTGAACCGTGAGATCCTACTAACTATCTGCCTGTTAGTCTTACTTCTCAGTGTTTTCATTCAGACACGCAATATCGCTTTCGCTTCTCTAGGTCAACTGCTGAAAGAGTTTATCAAACTTTAGATTAGAATAGTGAAGCTCGCTTTGGATATCGCGAAGGCATTTGCATGATGGTATAATGGTCTTCTTCATAAGTTGAAAAGGTTAGTGTTGAGGGGTCCTCCCCTTTTTACACATATGGACTCACCCAGGGTATACATATACTACTGCTAGTGGATACCCGACAGCGAGACAGGCAGAGACAGATGGAGAGGTCGAACACAGTCGAAAGGAACAAGCGTACGAACGTAGCGGGCAAGAGTCACAGTAAGCGAGCATGTAGACTCAGTAAGAAGTCATACAGCGATACGTCGATACCAAAGACTTTATATATATTTGTCTATTAACCCGCATTCCTAGAAACTACTAACCTGCATTGCCAGTTTGTATTATTACGTTAATACATTTATTTTCCTATATTCATTCGTGGCGTTTGTTATTATTTGATACCGGATTTCATTCCGGAATCCACAACAGTTAGGTTATTTCTGGAGGAATTTTTAAAAAATTGATTCAGTCAATCTTATGAAATAGCGAAAAAGATTTCTTGAACGATCACTCTTCTCGATCTTTGCACATACGTTGTTCATAACTTTCATCACTGACCTTCCTGACGACATTTCTCATTATCGATGCTGATCACACAACCATTTACTCCTGTCTTAAGTCTGATCGATTCGATAAAATCAAATTGGCCGCTGATCCCCCCCAAAATGGCCTACAATGAGATGTTAACTGGGTCATGGAATGGCTTGTTAATTTTAATGCCTCCAAAACAAAACTGCCATCTTTTAATTGATATAGAGAATATTTTTTTAAACTTCCACCAGTATGGCTGATGCTAACCCTCATTACGCTTTCTCGGGATATGTTTTTCGCTGATACGAAGCTAAAAGATTATATTGAATCAATTGCTAGGTTTGCTGCTAGTAAAGTTGGTTCACCCTGATGTCCTATATAATTCTTTTTCATCTTACATATTTATAAGTCTACAGTTCGTTCATGAAATTGTATATTCCTACCACATCTGGTCTGGTGCTTCTGATACATTTTTAGAGATTCTTGATAAATTCCAAAGAAGTTTATGTAATGTTATTTGTCCTGACCTGGCATCTCGGTTTTCAGTCACTTTCTCACCGTCGTAACATAGCTTCTCTGTGCATTTTCTCTATATAATTTTCATGGTAATTGTTCTGATGAGCTTTCCGCTTTGGTATTTCGACTCTAACGTCTTTAAGCGCAATACTAGATTGGCAGATAGGTCTCATTATTTTACAGTTGAAACAGCTAGTTATAAACGTACATTTTATGCTAACAGCTTTTCCTGTCGCACTCATGGCTTGTGGAACTCTTTTTCGGATTCTTGACTTCCATTCAACTTTATTCTTAAAAATTAAATACAAAGTCAATCGTTATCATATTTTCTGTCTTAATTCCTGTTCGTTTCTTGTTTTCTTTCCTTAATAATGTTGGCGCATTATATTCTTCCACACAAGTAACCCCTTGCGTCTTAGTGGATTTATTGCGTAATTAAACGTAATTCCTTTTTTATCCTTATACAGACAGCTTGTTCCCAGTAAATGTTTTAGATTATTCTATTATCTTTCCTAAATATATCCAGTTTTCCTAGCAGTTATACTAGATCTTTGTGTAGCATCTCATCTCATTAAATGATTTTACATAATCTATAATTATTATTAATTCACTTATTCTAAACCAATGAGAATCGGCCCCACTCCCCTACACTCACAAACATGTGACATTTTCCCTATCGGACAAGCAATTCACACGGACAGGTCGTTAATGTGTGCGTCAACAAAAAGTTCATCTCCTTTTTCTTTTCAGGCTATAATTGTAACGTTTATCTTTTACTCATCGACAAAAATTCAAGGTAAGAAAACAACAGACACTTCTTGTATTATTCCAACTAAATTATCTGAGCACCAATTAAATACATCTATGAAAAAAGAAAACAAAAAAAACATACGAAAAGACTCTATTTGCTTATTCATTATCTTTCTGTTGTATTCTGATCCATATTTGATCTACATTTGAACCTAAACTCACAATTTTACTCAGTATTTTTATCTCTTGTTTCTCCAACACCACATAAAAAGCAGACAATAAATAATACTAGTTTTATTTTCTCTACGTCTTGCTCTTTGTTTATATAAATGTTTGGGGCTTTATAATTATTTACTCAGAATTATAACTCTCCTACAAGTCTATGAAAAATTGTTCTACGTTTAGTCAGTTATGTGCCATGCGTGATACACGCTTAGGCGATCATGTATCTTTCGATACATGAATAACGAGTCAGATTTTTTTCCTGCAGTAGGTTGCCATTTCTTTCTGCGGTAGACCAGTTACCATCCAATGCTATAGAACCCGGTCTATCCTGTTATTTATCCATAGCTGGGGGAAGAAGAAGACGATTCATACATTTCTCAAGGGTGTTAGCACGTAAGTGAATGTAATGGATTTAACGAAACGTTTCCAAAATGATTAGCCATGATTATTCTATCATGAGGGCCTACCGTAGAGTGTAGGTAAATGATCTTACTTTGAAAATTCAAGAATGCAGTGTTCTTATCGAATATGCCAATCAAAGACTAAATTTGTACGTGACTGATACGATATCATTAAAGATTTTATAAAACGCAGGGAGGGAATATATTGCAGGCCTTTTGCAATTTCACATATCGTCCATTGATACAAATATAATAGTGGCAATCGAGAATGCGAAAATATTTCATTTTTAATATCTTTTCAGTTTTTAATATCTTTTTCTGCTTTGTCACACTGATACACATACACAGGTTTTCTGTCCCGAGAGAGAATTCCATTTAGAAATTAACCAGGTCAAGAGTAGCGCAGGTGGATGACGCCGAGGAAAAAGAAAAATGGTCGCGAGAGAAGATTAATCCAGGCAGCCAAGAAGCGAACAAATAGTGACTGGCTCCGACGGCGGAGATATGAGAAGACAGCGACGAAAGAGGTCAGGACGCTCAGGATACGACGGTGGCGGTGGTGGTAGGATGAGGTGGGGAGGAAATGAAAAAAGAAAAGAAGAAAAGAGGAGTGATAAATGAATAGAGAGAGGGAGTACAGAAGATATATAGAGAGAAAGAGAGGCTCCGAAAAAAGAACGAAAAGAAAAAGAACAAATTGTTTGGGGGAGTGTGTGAGAGAGAGAGAATGACAAAGAGAGACAGAGAGAGTAATAAGAAAGAAAGAGACAGAAAGGGGCTGAGAGAGATAGCGAGAGACAATGACTGAGAGTGATGAGAAAGAAAGAGAGAGATCAGTGCGCGAAAGATAGCTAGAGAGAATGACAGAGACTGACAGAAAGTGATCAGAAAGAAAGGGAGAGGGGGCGAAAGAGATAGCAAGAGAGAATTACAGAGAGCGACAGAGGGAGTGGTAAGAAAGAAAGCGAGAGAGGGAACCAAGAAAGAGAAAGAATGACAAAGAATGACAGAGAGGGTGATAAGAAAGAGAGAAAGGGGTTGAGAGAGATAGCAAGTGAAAATGACAGATTTAATTGTTTGGGAGAGACAGAGAGAGTAATAAGAAAGAAAGAGACAGAAAGGGGTTGAGAGAGATAGCGAGAGAGAATGACTGAGAGTGATGAGAAAGAAAGAGAGAGATCGGTGCGCGAAAGATAGCTCGAGAGAATGACAGAGAGTGACAGAGAGAGTGATAAAGAAAGAGAAAGGGCGAGATAGAAATGAATTAAAAAAGAAAGGAAGAAATAAAGAAATAAATAAAAAGGAAATAAAGAAAGAAAGCGAGCAAGTAAAAAAAGAAAGCAAGAAAGAAAGAAAGAAAAGGCCGTCAAAATGGTTTAGTAAGACAAAGGAAGTGAAAAAACAAAACTTTTCCCACAATTTTCAATATTTCAAACATTAAAAATAAATTTAAAACTGTTAAAGATTTTTTTTCCATTCCGTAACTTTTTCAAAGTAAAAGACTGAAAGTAGAACTGGGAATAAAAATAGAGAATTAAAGAAAAAAGGAAAATGGTTATCAGGAGGCTCCTTTATTTTTGTTTCTTTTCAAAACACTTCCGTAATAAGTAAATGTTTCTCATTTTTCCTTAGCCTTAGAAATGATAGATAAAAATGTCCACAGCATCCCAGAAAGATCATTGTCATAACCTTTTCTTCTGACAGGCTTGCTTTTGATTTCACTGGACCCTTTACACCCTTGAATAACCCTTGTTTTCACTGAGCTTTTCTTTCAGGATCATTCTGATAAAGCCAAGTCTCATCAATCAATTATAATTCACCTGAGAAAGACTTCCGGATTTTAATACCATTTATCTGTAATTTTCAGGTTATTATCGTTAATTTTTATCGGTCGTTGTACTGGCAAAACGGCCTCTTTCAAGTTTTTTTTTTTTTTTAATGATAGAGGCTGGTGAGATTCTTAAATCGCAGAATTCCCTACGTGGTCATTTTGACAGTTACGCACACACACACACACACACACACACGCACACACACACACACACACACACATATATATATATATATATATATATATATATATGTATGTATGTATATAAATATAGGATTGGTGTATACGAGATAAATTCCAATAACCCAAAAATACTATTCTTAAAAGTGTGCTCAATACAGAGTAGAGCAAATATTATTTATTCGTAAAATTATAAAAAAATATGTTATAAAATCACTATAAAAGCCTTGATAAGACCCCAGAAGTGTTGTAACAAAATGGCTATTTTTGTAATGATTTTATAACATTTATATTATAATGTTTCGAATAATATATATATATATATATATATATATATATATATATATATATATATATATATATTAAATGATTTTTTTAAAATCCGACGTTATTTCTTATTAATATAAACTGTTGGATTTGACTAAATTGCAGGCTGTAAAATTTTTGAAAGGCCCACTCTTTTTTTCCTTTGAATTCAGAGCGACAACAGATGAACTTTTTCTTTTACTCGTAAAAAGCACTGTATGAAAGCACTTCAGCGATATCAACTGAAGATGGTGTTAAATTATCAATAACTTCAACAATGAAGGTCATTTCCTGAGTTTTCTGTAAACATGTTTTGCTAATACAATTATTAATTATTGTTTGTTTAAATTCCATGTGTGTCGACATTTTCTTTTTCAGCCGGAGCGGCATGAGTCTTCAAAATATTATTTTGAAATAATAATAGGATTCCTAAGACGATAATTCTTTCCTTTCCTCAACAAATCGTCATTTTTCACTTGCGGTACGTGTTTGAATTGATATATATTTTTTTTCATTTTCTCAAACCCTGAAATTGATACTAATTCTACTGTTTAAGAAAATTTCAAATATGTCATCTCAAACACGTGGACACAATAAACAAACTAAAAATAACGAATACACACACACACACACACACACACACACACACACACACACACACATATATATATATATATATATATATATATATATATATATATATATATATATATAAAAAGAAAGAAACTTAATACTTCACGTTTTCACTCTCGCGTGGTCATGTGTGATTTCCAAGCAACGATAAACACGTGCATATAAGACGCTGGAAGCGAAAATCCCATACTTAATAGTTTTCGAATTCACTCTCGCGTGGTCATGTGTGACGTCATGAGCTGTTGTGCGATTTTCGCTTCCAGCGTCTTATATGCACGTGTTTATCGTTGCTTGGAAATCATCCATGTCAACAGAAACAGACTATCATCACTTTCTCGTCCGTGTATTGCTTAATATATTGTACTCTAATTGTCATCTTTGATAATGGCTTATGCAAGCCGAAAGCTTAGATTGGATTAAAAAATATGTATCAATATTGCGATTTTCCTTCTTTAAGCTTATCATACGATATGAAAAGAATTTACATAAAATAAATAAAATAGACAACAAATAAAATAGACAACACTCTATATTATTTAATGAAACATGTATAAATATATATATATATCGCCTGACGATTGCACTAGCATGAAACAGACTGTCGCCTCTAAGTGCTGACTTCCATGTCCACTTTTACATTTACACACGCTCTATCTCTGATATTGAGCACTTTATCCCATAAATATAGCACACTTTAAGACTATATTTCTTCATATATATATATATATATATATATATATATATATATATATATATATATAGATAGATAGATAGATAGAGTCAGCTAACTCAAACGACCAGATATAAGCACCCAGATATGCGCGTGTTGGCGTGCATACACAAGGAAACAAAAAAAAAACCCCATTAAACGTATTAATGAGTTGTAAACATAACAGTGCTCGATGTGATGAGACAGAACAAAGATATATATTAATAGTGGTTAATGGGGTATCTTTAAGGTTAGGGTTTAGGGTTAGGGTTATTTGTCCGTAGTGATAATTATATCAAGCGTTTTCTGCCAATTCATGAGTCATTGTCAAATTATTCACTATTAGTGTATTTTCCTGTGTTTATATTAGTGGTAATTCTAAGCTGTGCTGGATGGCAGTAGTAATTCTATATTTGATGGTTTTATATAAAGTGCTTCAATTACTTTCATACGTCTTTTACAAATAGATGTTCTTATAATCTATTTATTTATCCACCTATGTATCTAAATCTCTTCATGTTTATATATCAATCTATTTTTGCAAACTTTATTGTAACACTTATATAAACCAGAATTGTTAGCGACAAGCTGAATAAATTGAATAGAAGATACCCACACTGACACACCCACACATGCACACCAATAGCCACACCCACGTCCATTACAGCCAGACATAATTTGTAAGGTCATTTGACATAGAGCAATGCTAATCCCAAAGACAGTGACTAGAATCATAAATTTAGCTCTACCGATGTAAACTGGTCATTTTTATATCTTCGTATATAAATACGTGTCGGTTAAATCCGTATCGGTATTTTGGGGGTAGTTAGAATGGAAGTCATCAAGTGTCTAACATTTTTTCGGTTGCTTCATGTGTGTTTGGCAAACGAACACAGGACCAGGCGCCAGTGACGGAGGTGGGTTGGGGGGTTCACAACTGTGTATCGTTGCAAAGAATAACACTTAATTATTGAGCGAATAATTGTTTATTAATGAGATGTCCTTTGGGTAGGCAGAGCAAAATTAGTGAGTGGGAAATTGCGCGATGGAAAGGCGCAATGTTTAGTCAGTTGAGTCGTCAAGCGAGAGAGAGAGAGGGGGGAGAAAAAAGAGAGAAAAAGACAGAGAGAGGGGGACGAAATGTGTAGAGAGAGAGAGAGAGAGGAAGAAGGAACAGTAAAAATGGGAACGAATTAGACATACACAAAATCGAACATTAAGAGAAATAGATAAATATACAGACTGATAGGTATACATGAATGCACTTCAATAGATAGAAAGATAGAAAGCGTTTTGGATAAAGAGATAGATATGAACAGATTGAGATAGATAGATAGATAGATAGATAGATAGATAGATAGATAGATAATGAACAGATTGAGATAGATAGATAGATAGATAGATAATGAACAGATTGAGATAGATAGATAGATAGATAGATAGATAATGAACAGATTGAGAGAGATAAATAGATAGATAATGAACAGATTGAGATAGATAGATAGATAATGAACAGATTGAGATAGATAAATAGATAGATAATGAACAGTTTGAGATAGATAGATAGATAGATAATGAACATATTGAGATAGATAGATAGATAGATAATGAACAGATTGAGATAGATAGATAGATAAATAAATAGATAGATAATGAACAGATTGAGATAGATAGATAGATAGATAGATAGATAGACAATGAACAGATTGAGATAGATAGATAGATAGAAGATAGATAGATAATGAACAGATTGAGATAGATAGATAGATAGATAGATAGATAGATAGATAGATAGATAGATAGATAGATAGTGGCACCTCGAGGCGGTGTAATGGTCAGCAAGCTTGTCTCGCAAGAACATTTACGACTGAATAGTGAGTTCAGTCCTCACTGGTTGTTCCATTCTTTGGGCCTTGAGCCACATCTGAGCGACGCTTTCAAAATCACTAGATAGCTAGATAGCTATGGACACATAGATAGATAGATAGACAGATAGACAGACAGACATGTTTTTCATGATAGTTTATCAAACGCAATCATCAGGACATGTGCATTGTGTCTTTGCTCGGCTATTTACATATATGGGTCAGTGATGCATTATGGGTAGGCCTATTTTATTAAGTCTAGGGTCAACCATTACCCATTTCACATAGCCTCATCATCTTCATTTCTTACTTCTTCCTGTTCCGTCCTTATTGCTTAACCTTTGTTACATTAATAGCTTTTAGACCTTCCATTAACGAAAAACATTATAAGAAAACAAAGAAAACATTGGTTTCTTATCAAAATCAGAAACTTACTTCGGTCAAATAATCCCTTACCGTTACCTCACCCCTCTAAAATCTAATGTTTACCCCACAAAGTATCTCCCTGATGGTACGATGGTGCTGTATTGGAATAACCCCTTACAGCTACTAGCAACCTGTTTAAGCCCTCACGACAGAATCCTATTGCCAAGGTTTGGAACCGATACATTGGACGCAGCTAGCACTGAACAGAAAAAGAGATGAACAGGATAGAACAAGAATTAATGCATCATATACTACCCGTCAAAAACCGATCCATATTGGTACAGAGGCTTTTTTGCCCCACTTTCCATACGCCTTTAATACAGTGGAATACAGTCAGTGTCAGATCGTCAATACAATTACTTTTAATTCTAATGCTGCTTATTTTCGACTCATTATTTTAAAACGAGGAATATCATTTTAACCCTTTCAGGCCTGCGTTCCTGAACAATTTTAAACCTTCTGTCTGAGCTCCTGAGTCAAAATTCGCAAATACTTCGTATGTAATGATTCACGGTAGATATAAAAATTGTTACAAGTGTTTACCACCATTCAACCGGTTTTTGGGTATTACCTCATTTTTCTTTACTACCGTTAAACTAGAGGCTGGGTATAATGTCATTTTTCTCTACCACCGTTCAACCGGTGGCTGGAGATAACGTCATTTTCTATACAACTGTTTAACCGGTGGCTGGGCATTACACCATTTTTCTCTATCACTATTCAACCGGTGGGTAAGCATAACGTCCTTTTTCTCTACCACCGTTCAACCGGTGGGTAAGCATAACGTCATTTTTCTCTACCACCATTCAACCGGTGGGTAAGCATAACGTCATTTTTCTCTACCACCGTTCAACCGGTGGCTGGACATTACGTCATTTTCTCTACCTCCGTTCAACCGGTGGCTATGTATTACGTCATGTTTCTCTACTTCCAGTAAAGCGGTGGTCAGGGCTTAATGGGTTAAAAATGCGTTGTCCAAAATGATTATTTATTTTGTTCCAATTTGATAACATATTTTTCTTTTGCGTGAATATATTCTCTTCTCGATTGTTAAATATTGTTTAATATGTCGTCCATAAGATGGCGAGAGATTCGATTCAAATTCTGTCTGGGTCATTCAGGAAAGGCACGAATCTACATCTCCCTGTATGGATAAATAGAAGGGCAGTTGGAGCTCTTTAACTCTGTAAGACAATCTAATTTGGGATTTGATCTTGCACTCCAGTAACGTAAATATTTACATATTGCTGATTCAACATCGGTATCATTTGTGTAGTTATGCAATATTTTACAAACAAAAATTGATAGAAATCGAAAAAAAAAATTGTATTAAAAAAACAAAACAAAACAGCTAGTGCATTATGGGATGCAATTCGAGTTTCGTTCTGAGTCACTTGTTTATTTTGAATTTTTACAAGTATTATGTAACGGTCTATGTACTAAGCTTAAAATGCAACTAATAGCGATGAATTAAGATAGAACAATGTCCGTAACTTCGCTTCATTTGTCAAGTATTCTTTAAATATGTTGTTAGATATAAATATATTATCTTTTAAAAGAACGAGTAATATACATTTTTGTTTCCCGCTGAACAAACCTTTTTTTTTAAGCGTTTCATCTCAAGCAAGGCGGGAAGCCACTAGCACGCAAGGGGTTACAGAGAGTTGGAGCTAGAGCAAATAGGAGTGATAGAGGAAAGGATGAAGAGAAGGATAGGGGATAGATCAGGGCATCTGGAGATGTCGATGGAACATTACATTTGAATAGTTGGAGATTATAGCTATCAGGGAAAAAGGAAAAGATGAGGACGTTCCACAGGCGAGAAGTGCGAGACATGAAGCTATTGGAGTAGAAGAGACGGCTACATTTGAGAGCGAGATGCCAACTTAAATTCATGAAGTCTGGGAACCAGCGAAAGCAGCTCATTGGAGCAGTTACCGTGAAAGAAATTGTAAAAAAGACAGAGGGAGGCGACGGCACGTCTGTGAGAGAGCGACTGCAGACGAGATGCTAGATCAGGGCCAATTACTTTTAATCGCCTCTTCATCGTGACAAAATGTTCCCATACGTGCACACAGGCCAAGGACTGTTCTCCTCCACCACTGTTACACTGGCATCGGGATTCACCGTCTCTCTCTCTCTTTAAAGCAATGCGGGAGGTCATACTACAGTCTTTGCATCTCCGACACAAGGCTTTCCTCAGCTTAAGGAGGAGCTAAACATTCGCATTCATCCCAGCCCGTTAAAAGAGCAATGTTCTGACTGTTTAATACCTAATTTCATTATAAAAATATTAAATTATGGTTGATTAAGAATGGATTGTTGATTTTTAGTAGTGCGTTCGATTCTCTCAGGACGTTCCATTGCCTTGTGCCAATCTAAGATAAGCTTAGTAAACAATAACATCAAGTGTATTTACCAAACTTAGTTGTCAGTTGACAGAATGAGAAAAGAGCTTAAGAAGATTGTATAGCACCGATCCTTGATCTGAAAAGAACATTCCTGTTTCGAAATACAGCTTTTTTTTTAGATACTGCTTTTCACTAGACTCCAACCCTATCCTCTTCTGTCACGAGAAATGCGTAGATATTTAATTTAGGAGTTACTCTTGCCATCATATCTACCCGATTAGATAATTGAGTTTTGGATAATCTAAATGCGTCACGCAATTGGATGTCGTTTGTTGGGTATATTTATTTAGGTTTGATTAGAGCCCCATAAGTGAACAAAGTATATAACGCATTTAGGAACAGGCAACACTGAGACGTTGGCGCTACCTAATCTTTAAAGAAAGCTTGACAATATTCAGATATCTGTAGTTTGTTCATTTTGCGAGCACATTAGCGGATAAGTAGGCATAGAATGAAATTGTAATGGAGGAAAGTCAGTTAATTACACACCAGACATTTCTCAAAAAGCCGCCAACCTTATCTCACCCGTTTTTTTTTTTTTTTTTTTTTCCTAGTCGAGCAAATAAAATCAACAGAAGAGGTCCTTATTAGGCTGACTGCACCTTAATAGTTACTGACCTGGATGGCGTCGTTGAAATGCTTAACAACTCTCGGTGGCATTTAAAATAAAAATCGGATGTCGTGGAGAGAGAAGGAGAGGGACGGAGAGAGAGAGAGAGGGAGAGAGAGACAGAGAGAGTAGGTGACGATGCTTGTGTCTGTCTTTCCCCACTCCTTTGTTTTCTTCCTTTATTTCCTCTCGAGAGTCATGGCCTAGTTAAACCGGAAGCAAGTACTACGGTTGCTGGGCACGCTCGAAAAAACAGTGGATAGCGACTCTGATCGAAGAAGCATAATCAAAGAATTCGCATTATCAAAGCGTTGAGTTCAATATCAATCATGATTTGAACCGTGAGAACAACTCGGATATATAATTGAAACTTGCCAACCAGAATCTAATGTACATTTATTTAGCACTTTGATTCGAAAACTACAGACACTCAAAAATTTACAATAAATAAATAAATGGTTTTCAAAGACATTTTAGAATATTTATAAAACAGATTTAGGGACCAACTAATAATAATAATAATAATAATTATTATTATTATTATTATTATTATTATTATTATTATTATTATTATTATAAACAAAATGCTTGGTGTAACTCTTCTTATATTTTACAAAACTTCGAGAACAGCGCGATTTAAGAAAAGCAAAAGAAAAAACCCAAAGTTCAACACTATTTCAACACTATTTCGAAATTATGTTTAAAAATTGTTTACAATTATAAAAATTAAGTATGTAGAAAGTCGCTCGTTTTCAGAAAAAGAATCGCCTTTGTAATTAACGCGACAAAGAGAATGAATCGCAACCAGCGTGAATGGAATGCAACTTAAATGTGAGTCACATGAGGGTGAGTCATGCTCCTCTTGAAATTTCCGTTACGTAATTATCTCCCTTTTTACAGGATGAATTTACTAACATCCTAAAGGGCCGTGAATGTCAAGTGACAACCCACGAGGAACGACAACACGTGGGTGAGAATAGTTCAGTTGTTGATTAGCTCTTGTCTTGATAATGTCTGATGACAGTAAACCTAAGATCCTAATGTACAGCCAGTTAGATCAGGGCTACAGGAATGTAGGACGCCCATGGCTAAGATACAAAGACAAGCTGAGAAGCAACTTGTCAGCTGTCAATATACCACATAACACCCTTGAGCGCTTAGCCTTGGAGCGCGTAGAATGGAGATCAACGTGTTTTAGTGGACTCAGCAGTTTACAATATGCTTGTCTGAATCATCTTCAAGAAGCGAGAGCAAGATTTAAAAGGTCAGCCAATCTAACAGTGATCTCAGCTCACAATCCTCACTCTTGCTCCATATGTGGCCTCCTTTGAAGATCACTAGCGGTTCTTAAATGCCACTTAACATTATCGCACAAAATTTCATGATTGAATCAACTAAGCTGTCAGATCCTCATACGTCAAAACCGACGGAAGACTCCTTTATATATATATATATATATATATATATATCGCATAGGGTAGTAATGAATTCATTTCTTTATTTTCGATTTTCTTTCTATTGTGTTATAGTGTTATTATATCGCGGGTATACGAATGCCTAATATGGGCGACTGGAGACTGGATATAACCAAAATATTTCTTCTTTATTTCCAAGCAACATTCAGAAATAAAGAATAATAAAAAGCCAGAAATATTTTTGAAATACATTAAAGTTAAGTCCTTACAGTTGAAAATAAAAATTAAAAGTTTTTACTTTCTTTCACTTCCAGGGACAGGCGAACTTACCATTTTACATCAACGTAATGATGCAGAAGAACAATTTTGGGGTTAGTTGTGACTAGCCACTTAAATATCGGCTTATATTTTTAACAATGTCAAGAGTATGGAGTGAGCACCAGTGAGGATGAAACTCACTACTCAAAGGTAATGGTCAACGAGACTAGCTAGCGTGCCATTACTCTACGGTGACGCCCCCCCCCCAACCCGTAGCTGTTTGGTAGTTGAAAACATATGCTCATTACTGAGATGACATATTTCATTTTATTTCCATAAAAATATACATAACATTTATTAGACCATATTTTAGTATAGTTCATCGAATAATAATAATAATAATAATAATAATAATAATAATAATTATTATTATTATTATAAACAAAATGCTTGGTGTAACTCTTCTTATATTTTGCAAAACTTAGAGAACAGCACGATTTAAGAAAAGCAAAATAAAAGACCCAAAGTTCAACACTATTTTGACAATATTTCTGTCTTCTTAAAATTATGTTTAAAAATTGTATACAATTTTAAAAATGAAGTATGTAGAAAGTCACTCGTTTTCAGAAAAAGAATCGCCCTTGTAATTAACGCGACAAAGCGAATCAATCGCAACCAGCGTGAATGGAATGCAACTTAAATGTGAGTCACATGAGGGTGATTCGTGCTCCTCTTGAAATTTCCGTTAGTTGATTAATTAGTAAGAGCAATTAATCAAATAGTTTATATGGAACTCTCCTGTCATTTTCTTCCCTCGTGGTGGGGCGATAGTAATTTTCATATGTAATTATTTTCATGCGTCTTATGGGTTGAAAAGTCTGTGGATTCTGGATATTATATACCTGGAAAACTAGAGAAGACTGAATGATGATCCGTGTCAAAGAACAGGATAGAAGACAATTTATTCAGTAATAAAGCAAGCTAACAAGTTCCAAATGGTGTTTCAAATGGGTGAAGAAATCAAGCAATGTGACATAACCTACTAAAGCTGAAAAAAAAACCCCTTAAAAATAGGAAGCAAAGGCAAATGCAACCGACCAAATACGAAAACGAAGGCAGGACAAACCTCTTCACGGTCAATATTCAGCCCGTACCAAACAAGCTGATGTAGACAAACCCTGTACACGTCAGCGCAGGATTAAAAGCTGCAACCGAAGGTTTTATTCTTGATGCACAGGACCAATGTTTGATAACTAAAAATTACAAGCACACATACTGAAAAATTGTTCTATCCCAAAAAGCAGATCTGTGATAAAAATCCAGAACCAATTGATCATCTTGTATCGGGTTGCGTGGTATTGGCACCCACTGAATATAAAACACGACATGACAGATTTGGCCAATATCTGCATTGGAAAATCTGCAACGTTTACGGAAGGGAAACGGCAAGAAATTGATATGAACACCACCCAAACCCGGTTACGGAGATAGGACCTGTAACAATTTTATGGGGCATTAAAATACACACAGAACAATTAAAGCTAATCACGCAGACATCGTGATCAGAGACCGCAAAGACAAAATGTGCCTACTTATTGAGATGGCAATCCCTGCAAGACTGCAATGTATCCATGAAGATCTTCAGAAAACTATCGAAATACTAGGACCTTGAAATCAAAATCGCAAAAAAAATGTGGCACATGAGGACATCAACAATTCCAATTGTAGTTGGAGCCCTCGGACTAATTGGAAATGGTTCCAATAGACTCATTGAAGGGATCCCTGGAAGCCCATGCCTTAAAGAAATACAAAAATTGTACTCACAAGTATAGCGCAAACCTTACAAAGGGCTTTATCTATATTGTGGTGGAATTTTTTTTGTTCTTGTTTTTTTTTCTCTTCATAATCATGTTCTAGTGGAATATGTCATGATACTATCTCTGACATTCGATCTCTGGTTGGGACCTGGAAAGAAATGAGTATACGCCAGAAATCAAAGGAAATAATAATAATAATAATAATAATAATAATAATAATAATAATAATAATAATAATAATAGGCATGGCTCTCGTGCCTCAAATGATTGAAAATGTTGTCACGAACATGTTTTGCTTTGGTGAATGAAGGTGAGCTACAGTAAATATTCCGTTAAGTAAAACAGATTTGCTGGTGATTTGCCCGACCGTAACAGGCTGGGCATGTCCCTTAGGGTGCTGATGCATTACGCCATTCCGCTTATGATCGGGAGTAGTGAGTGATCGTCATGGTCGGGTGTCAAGAGGGTTGTCCTTTTATGTTCAAAGGATTTAGGCAGCCAAAGTGTCTTGGTAGTCAAGTCTAGATATTTGGGAAACAACCTTAATTGGAGAACACGTTTGAGAGACTAAGTTACACAACATGGCGGCCTTTCTAACCTCTAAATTTATTCGCTGTTTTTATCAAAACCTATCACCTAAGTATCACTCACTTGTCACGCCATGCATCTTCCCAACGCTGATGGTGATCGTCCGTATGTGTCGAGATCTGAAAGAGGCGAAATGAATATAGTAACTAGAACTCTCTTACAAAACCATGACAGTCGGCGAAAAAACTGTATTCACAGGTACAGCTCACACATAATGAAGAGGTTTATCGATGTCAAATGTGAGTGATGTTATTTTCTTTTTACAAAAGGATCAGTGGAAAATATCACGGAGCCATTTTAACCCTAGGTCACTACATACAACAGAAAGCAAAGAAATAATAATAATAATAATAATAATAATAATAATAATAATAATAATATTAAACACCACAAACAAAATAAGTGCCTTCTTATTGATATGGCAGTCCCTGCAGACTGCAATGTGTCTTTGAAGATATTCGAAAAACTGTCAAAATACAAGGACCTTGAAATAGAAATCTCAAAAATGTGGCACATGGGAACATCAACAATTCCTGTTGTAGTTGGAGCCCTCGGACTGGTTGGAAATGGTTCCAATAGACTCATTGAAGGGATCCCTGGAAATCCCTGCCTCAAAGAGATACAAAAAATTGTTCTGACAAGTACAGCCCACACTTTACAAAGGGCTTTATCTATGTAATTATTATTTTTTTTTTTTTTGCAGTGGAAAGTGTCATGATGCCAATTCTAACCTTAGGTCCCTGGGCGGGACCCGGAAAGAAATGTGTAAACGCCAGATATCAAAGGAAATAAAAATAATAATAATAATAATAATAATAAATAAATAAATAAATAAATAAAAGTAAAGTCTAATACACCGGTTGAAGCTGCAAAATACTTAAAAAGAAAGCAAAGACAAATGCAACCGACCTGAAACAGAAACAATGGCAAGATAAACCGCTTCATGGCCAATACTCTGGCCGTACCAAACAAGCTGACGTAGATAAAACCCGTACCCATCAGTGGCTACGTAGTGCAGGGTTGAAAGCTGAAACTGAAGGTTTTATCCTTGCTGCACAGGACCAATCCTTGTTAACTAGGAATTATCAAGCACATATACTAAAATACTGTGTTAACCCAAAATGCAGATTCTGTGATAAATATCCAGAAACAATTGATCATCTTATATCAGGTTGCATGATATTGGCACCCACTGAATATAAAACCCGGCATAACAGATTTGGTTAATATCTGCACTGGAAAATATGCAACTTCTACTGGAAGGAAACTGAAAGAAATTGGTACGAACACCACCCAGACCAGGTTACGTAGATAGGACCTGTTACAATTCTATGGGACTACACAAAGCCCAGACATTGTTTTTGGAGACCACAAACAAAAAAGTGCCTCCTTATTGATATAGCAGTCCCTGCAGACTGTATCTTTGAAGATATTCAAAAAGCTATCAAAATACAAGGACCTTGAAATAGAAATCTCAAAAAATGTGGCTCATGGGAACATCAACAATCCCTGTTGTAGTTGGAGCCTTAGGATTGGTTGGAAAAGACTCCAGTAGACTAATTGAAGGGATTCCTGGAAGTCCATGCCCCAAAGAGATACAAAAAAATGTTCTAACAAGTACAGCCCACACTTTACGAAGGGCTTTATCTATGTAATTTTTTTTTTGTCAGTAGAAAATGTCATGATGCCATTTCTAACCTTCGGTCCCTGGTCGGGACCCGGAAAGAAATGTGTACACGTCAGAAATGAAAGGAAATAAAAATGAAAGTAAAATATAAAATTAATGTGGCCGCGTCTGCTGACTACAATAAAATAATAAAGCCTATTAAAAAGACTAGCAACTAATCTAAAGTGATGTTTGCGATTGCCAGATTGTCGAAAAAGTTGGGAAAAATGTTAAAGTCATCCCGGTAGTGATTGGAGAACTTGGCACCATCACAATGAAGTTTAAAGTATATGTGGACCAAATTAAAATAAATATAAAATATATTTTGCGAACGTTACAAAAATCTGCCTTCGAAAATTAATATACGATGTCCTTATTATTTCCCTTGTACTCATGACATCTACTCAACAACCGTAATCCCACGATACATTCAAAATAAATGACGTGAAGAACATCAGATAATCTCTATCTATAAAATGTAGGATGTGCGTAACGAATGCACGGCCGCAATTTTTGACGATTTAATCGATTTTTTCATACTTCTACGGCAGTTTTCATGTAGTTTGCGGCCATTTTCTACTGACCAGAGTGAGAGCCTATAGCTGGCTCCCACGAATAGGCAGGAAGATTCTATTGGCCAGCGTGAGAGCCAACAACTGACGGACACGAATGTTAACTAGCATGCTAGCATGCAAAAAAAAGAGATAGCTGCATTCGTCACAAATGGGAAAAATTTAAATCTGCATGGCACTTTACTCCAATTGGCTCATTCGCTTGCTTAAACTCAACGTTGATTCTGATTCCGCAGAACTGGTTGGGTGTGAAAAAGTATTTGTTGTTAACATTCTTTTTTCATTCGGTTTTTCCAGTTACGAGTCCTTCTTTTTTAAAGCTGATCGTTTTGTGTTCATTTTGTTTAGTTCTTTTTTCCTAACAGATTTAATGTTTAGTATAGAGGTTAGGCAAGAAGTAAGGCATGTAGCAACATCAGCACGGCAAAGGGCACTCCTTTAAAGGCAAGGAAGGGCAAACATATTTTAAGTCAAGTGATAGCGATTGCTGTAAGAGTCGTACGATTTTTGAATCAAGCATGGGCATCGCCGGGCCATGCTGCTAGTAAAAGATAATTTTGGTAAAAAACTGCAGTCATCGTTGTAGTGGTGGTGATATTGGCAGAGCTGGGAGCATTTATTGCAATTTATTCTTTATTCCTGCTTTAGATTTAATGTTGTTATTATTTTGTCTTGCATGGATTAAATTTCTTTTTTTTCGAATATCAGTATATTTTTCTTCATCACGTAAATATTGATAGGATAAATTCTACGTAATCTTAAGCAGAAATCTATATTTATTCTGGAGTTTATTTTGTTTTAATGGCGCCAATATGTGAGATAATTTTTGTTGGATTTTCGGTAGACGTTTAATTTAAAATCATTATCAATTCGGTTTAACATGATATAAAGGAACGGTAATATATTGTTTTTTTATCTGTTGTATAGTCAACATTGTTTACTTTATTTAAATATCATTTAATATTGTTTTGCTTTCATATATCAATAAAGCATCATCAATATTTTGTAAATATGTTGAAACTTTAGGTAAATTACTTTGGAGAGGAACAATGTGCAAACAGTCTACATGCTGAAAAATATATTTAAAATACTTTTATGTCCTTCTAGTATTCTAATATGTTTATACATAACGCAAATAGAAAAGCTTACATAATCCACACAAACACACACAAACATAAACTTTGATAAAACATAGCACACAATACTACCAAACAGCTCTATAAGTGAAAGGAATTTATTCAAACTTAATATAAAATTTGACACAAATACTTATTAAAATACCAAATACCATATAGATTGATATAAATGTCTCAAGAAATACAGATATGAGATAAGTAGAAATGTATATATAAGGTTAGATCACGAGAATAGATAGACAATGCATTCGTTTCTCATATAATAAATCTGACTATAATTTCAACTTAATGCGTTTTTTGTTTAAAAGAGAAAAATGATTAAAACGAAGATACATTGAAAGATTAGTCAAATTTGCGCCGGGGACATAAACAACTCTCTTTTCCTGTAAAAGTTCCATCAGTACATTGTGACATAATAAGAAACAATAAAAATGAATATAAAAAAAGCCTCAATGAAATAGGTTAAGTTTAAAATTTCGATACATCGAATTTCAAAATTTGAATTTACGGACTAAATGTTTCTGCATTTTTAACTTTTCCGTGAAAACTGTTATTGGCCGTTTATTATAGCTTAGATCCTCTGATATAAAGAAAAAAATATACGAGCTCAGATCAAAAAATATCGGGACCGGCACTAGAAAATGAAAACTACAGCACATAGCGTTTAATCTCCTTCGAAGTAATCCAAATTCTTTATCCAGTAACGTTTCCATTGATTGAAGCATTCCTGGAACTGTCACGTCGCATTCTCTTGAACGTCTTGAAATATATTTTTCCTTTCAAGTGACATTTGATTTTTGAAGAGGAAAAAAATCGCAAGGGGTAAGATCTAAGGAATATGGCGGTTGACGGTGCTGGGGAATGTTGCCCATGGCCCAAAACTGCTGTACAAGCCAGGCTCACTGATGGGACCTCTGTAGTGTGGTGAGACGTCCACACTCTACACACGTTCCTTCCAAACACTGCTATAAAGAACGGGAGAGAGCGAAAACGATAAAACTTAGTGCGTCTGTTCGACAGAGTTCAAATGTCAATCTGTATCAAGCAGCTTTAGGCTACGGACTTTAGCGCCGTTACCATAGCAACAGTCCCGATACTGTTTTTCAGACCTCGTCTATAAGATTGATTCGATCAGAAGAATCGTTATTCTGTCAGATGTTCCTTTTAAGGAAGAAGCAGATCACAATATTGATAGATCAATACATACAAAATCAATCAATCAATCTATCTATCTATCTATCTATCTCAGTCTGTTCATTATCTATCTATCTATCTATCTATCTATCTATCTATCTATCTATCTATCTATCTATCTATCTATCTATCTATCTATCTATCTATCTCAGCCCTTTCCGTATCTATCTATCTATCTATCTATCTATCTATCTATCTATCTATCTATCTATCTATCTATCTATCTGTTTGATTGTCTGATATGGATAGCGCTAAATGAGATTCTCCCTACTTTAATCAAGTCAGTCCTCACTTATTTTTTTCACTTCGTCCTTTCTTATTTTCTATCGGATTTAATCGAACCATATTTCACTGATTAAGTCAACGAACTGCGAGTTTTAGTAACTGTAGATTGACTCGTGTCTAAGAGAGAGAGAGAGAGAAAGGGAACGAGAGAGACAGATAGCGAGAAAAGAGAAAAGGAAAGAGAGAGAGACAGAGAGAGAAAGAAAGAGAGAAAGAGAGAGAGAAATAGAGAGAGAAAGAAAAAAGAGAGAGAATAGAGAGAGAGAGAAAGAGAGAAAGGGGGAGAGAGAAAGAGAGAGAGAAAGAGAGAGAGAGAGAAAGAGAGAAAGCGAGAGCGAAAGAGAGAAAGGGAAAGAGACAGAAAGAAAGAGAGAGAAAGAAATAGAGAGAGAAAGAGGGAGACAGTGAGAAAAGAGAGAGAGAGAGAAAGAGAGAAAGGGAGAGAGAGAAAGATGGAGGGAGAGATATAGATATAGAGAGAAATCACTGCCAATATA
>OZ038486.1:2900000-2912500 GCA_964036315.1 Acanthosepion esculentum | reverse complement strand
TCCTTTTTAAGCCAGGAAATTTATTCTGTGGTGTTAAATGTTTATTTATATATATATATATATATATATATATATATATATATATATATATATATATATATATATATATATATATATACATACATATATATATATATATACGTATATATATATAAAAGTGAACATTGAAGTCAACAATCAGAGGCGACAGACTGTTTCATGCTAGACGCAATCGTCAGGCCGCCTTGCGTCTAGCATGAAACAGCCTGTCGCCGATGAGTGTTGACGTCAATCTTCACTTTTATATTTACATACGCTCTATCTCTGATATTGAGCACTTTATCCCATAAGTATAGCACACGTTAAAACTATATTTCTTCATATATATATATATATATATATATATATATATATATATATATATATATATATATATATATATAATTGGTAGCTGGACCGGTTCAAGAGTCTCGAGCCGCCTGCCCCCGAATCTATGATACGTGGCCTCCTACTCTACTCCATCTCAATTTTCAGGATTCATATTTGGTTTTATTTAAAATCTAATTAGGAACAATTAAATGAGAAATATTCACAATAAATACAATGGCTTTGATTAATTCTCAGTTCCCCCGCCCACGAAATACAAATTAGAGACATGTCATAATAATCCTTCCATCTTAAAGAAATCAACAATGTTTTGCCGCAATTTTTAACATCAACTTGAGATTTTTCTTGTTAAAAAGTTGAATAATTTGTAAACATTCAACATTTCGATAAAAAATAGGGAATTTTGTATAGAGTTTTTTTTGATTTTTTTTTATCGAGACTTAGCACGAGCAAAACAAATCCACGGATTTAAGCGAAAAAGATGTTCATCCTTTTCTCGTCAGGTGTGCTTTGTTTAAGTTGTAACGTATATACATGTAGGTAGAAAAAAGTGAATGATGATAAAATATCCCGGTGCACCGAATCAACCTTGTCCCCCGCCGGCCGAGGGAGTGGGGGGGGGGTCGAAAGTAGTACGCACCGGTCATGATTATTAGCAAATTCCATTTGTGCTTCCTGATATTATAATGAATACATACATATCTACACAAAATGAGAAAAGAAAGAATATAATGAAGAGAGAGAGAGAGAGAGAGAGAGAGAGAGAGAGAGAGAGAGAGACAGAGACAGAGACAGAAACAGAGACAGAGAGACAGAGAAACAGAGAGAGGGAGAGAGAGAGAAAGAACGAGTTTGTGTGAGAGAGGGTGATAGAGAGAAGGTGGCAGGGAGAGAGAGAGGGAGAGAGAAAGAATGTGTGTGAGTGAGAGTGAGAGAGAGAAGGAGAGAGTGAGAGAGAGAAGGAGAGAGTGAGAGAGAGAAGGAGAGAGTGAGAGAGAGAACGCGAGGTAGAGGGAAAGAACGAGTGTGTGTGAGAGAGGAAGAAAGAACGAGTTTGTGAGAGGGAGAGTGAGATAGAATGAGGGAGGGAGAGAGAAAGAATGTGTGAGAGAGAGAATTAGAGAAAGAAGGAGAAAGTGAGAGAAAGAGCGAGAGAGCGAGAGGGAAAGAACGAGTGTGTGTGTGAGAGAGAGGGAGAAAAGACGAGTGTGTGAGGGAGAGAGTGAGAGTAAGTGAGAGAGAGAGAAAGGGAGGGAGAGGGAGAAAGAACGAGAGTGTATGTGTGTGTGTGAGAGAGAGAGTGAAGAAGTGAGAGCGCAATTTGTAATTAATAAGTGTTAAATAAATTAAATGGGCTTGCGACTTTGAATAATTCACAGTTCTTCCACTAGATGTTTCTAAAATGCTACTTCAGAAACGGAAGATAGGTAGGTTTGAGGAGAGCATGAGATGGTAAAAGAGAAGAGAGATCAATTTAGACACAGAGTGAGGAAAAGAAAAATAGAGAGAAGAGTCCGGAAGAGGTTGTTGGTTTGGCGTTTGGAAGGGTGTGGCAGTCTGAAATGAAATCGTGAACGCAGACACCAATGTCACCGGAGACAAGAGTCACGATTCGGAGAAGCGATGAAACCCGGAGAAAACGTGGCCAATGAAAACTTGGAAGACGACTGGGCGGAACGTGACGCCAGACGAATATATTTCTATGCACTTATTCTATGTTGGTGTCCGCGGGGATAACGATCGCGCTGTGGTCGCCCTGGTGAAAGCTGTAATATTAATAACAGTATTATTGTCACGTTCACTGAGCCAGTTAAATAAACACCATCTTTGCAAGCACGACTTCTATCTTCTATGCCAGCATCTTTCCTTCTTGCTTTCTCTCAGTTTTGATCTGTTATTCTTTCACGATCAATTTTTATTCTTCTTTTCATTTTCCCCGACCAGTCTTGTAGCGACGCCGGCCAGAGTCATTTTCTCTGTGTTTCCATTTGAGGCGACAAAAGGATGTGGAATATCGCAAATCCTGGCCGGTTGCCTTCTCACACGCCAGTGGAAATGAAGTATTCATCATCATTTTTGCGGCTGTCTCTCTAGACAATCATTAAGTCTCAATCACTGATATTTTTTACAAAGCCTATTAACTTTATTTAAATTATATCTATGTGGACTAATATCCTCATCTCTGTTGTTGTGACCAGAATATTAACTTTAAAATTTGATTGAAAATTTATTCTAAATATGTAAGTAAACGGAAAAATTTAATAAATAATTACATATTTTATTCAGAACCAAATTAAAAACTCGTTTCGGCATATATGATTGATTGATTTGTTTTTACGACTTATCAACCCTTTTCAGGTTATTTAAAGCCAGAAATTATTTTTTTTAGATTGTCAGATTATTTTTTGAGATAATAATGATTTACTGATACAAGTCCTACTAATTAACCCATAGCTGGGGGAGAAGAGGTAGATTCATACCATTCCCAAAGGTATCTCCGCGTAAGTGACTATAACGAACTCAACTGGAATTGGAACTCGGTTCTCCGATTTCCAATTTCGAGTCGTTATCCATTACATTACCCATACATCCAAACTTACAGCACCTGGTTTTCCCAAGCGGTCACCCATCATAGGTACTGACCAGGTTCAACGTTGCTTAACTTCGGTGATCGTACGAGAACCTATGTTTCAATGTGATTTGGCCGAAGCCTCGAGATATATGCTCATTCTACAGGAGTCGATGTTTCATAAAATGTCATTCAAAACTAGAATCAAGACATTTAAAGACAAAGAGAACAAGTCCTACTAATTAACCCATAGATGGGGATAAAACAAAATACACTTTTATAGTATTTAGTTTACATTTCCTCAAATTATACATTATTTACATTATTCGGACTATTGTCCTCATCTCTGTGGCCATATTTATTACAACGTTTCGGCCGTTGTACGCTCCGGCCTTCTTCAGGTGGTTGGAATGTCGAACTGAACCCTTCATTTCGCTCGCTGGTGTAGACTGTTCTAGTTCCACGTGTCATGTTTAATGGATGTCAGTTATCAGTTATCTCCTGTTAATTTTTCCCTCTGAAAGTTTTCCACTGTCTTAACCGGGTATTGAACTCACATTCTTTGGGTCCTGTCACTGGATCTAACCAACGCCTTTATCCACTGTGCCATGTATCCTTTATCCACCGTGCCATGTGTCCTCAAATTATATATACGGTGGAGTAATGGATAACGGCTTGGATTAAGGAATCGGAGAGCCGAGTTCGAATTCCAGTCTCAATCCATTACATTCACTTACGTGCTAACACCCTTGGGAAAGGTGTGAATCCTCTTCTTCTCCCTCCAACTATGGGTAAATAGCAGGACAGACTGGGTTCTATAGCCTTGGATGGCAACTGGTCTAGGAGAAGGACAACTCTGAATTCAAAACCTGCGGAGGGTCGTTTGGGGACCTTGTGGCATCCGTTGCACCAGGTCCCTGTATTCGTCCCTCCAAAAAGTGTGGATGACCCTGCACAAAGCCTTCACCACTATAATCAAATCTCATGTGTCGGTGTTGGGCTTTCAGTTTCTAGGAACTGATCTGCCTGACCCTCATACGTCGAATTCGACAGGAGAGTCGATCATATATATATATATATATATATATATATATATGCATGTGTGTATGTGTGAGTGTGTGTGTGTGTGAGATAACGATATATATTTTTATATATCAAGAATAGTTTTTGGAAAATTGTTTGACAAAGTGGAAAAAGGTTACTTCTGACGTGTATCGTCCTTCAGAACCCCTTCGGACTAAATTTTGTCATGTTAGTCGGACTACACATGCGTACGATAGAAGGCTGCCGGGAATTTTAAGCTCTTACAAGATTTCACCATTCCTGGCAGATCTTCTAATATCACAATGTGGAATATTTACTTACAAAAGTATTAAAAAAATCTAAAATTCCATAAACCCCCTCGTTCGTGCGCATGTGCCGCCATACCAACATGTCTAATTTAGTCCGATGAAGTCCTGAAGGAATAAACGCGTCACAAGTAAATTTTTCCACGTTGTCATATAATTTATATATATATAATCATTTTACCCCAAGCAAGGTAATGAAGTCACTAAGACGCAAGAAAAAATGAGAAAATATTATTATGGAGAGAGAGAGAGCAGTAAAAAACATGAATTAAGAAGACAAAAGTTAACAATTACCATTGCATTTAAAAATTTGTAGATTCAACGCAAGAAACCAGAAGGGAGTTCTACAAGCGAGATTTTCGAGAGAAGAATCTGTTAGCATAGAACTTACGGTTGCATCTAGCCATTTTAACTGAAATACTAGACGCCAATCTAGTACTGCGATTCAATCCGTAAAATCGAGGTACCAAAGAGGAAAGCTCATCAGAACAATTACCATGAAAATATTTGTAGAAAAGGCACAGTAAAACTACGTTACGATGATGGGAAAGTGACTGAAGCCGAGATGCCAGTTAGGACTAATAACATTGCAGATTTTTCTTTGGATTTTTATATGAGTAGTTGCCAATAAATATGTAAAGCTTTCGGTTATTCTCGGATACACTACTGTGTCATTCTATACTCATACCAGTTCTTTTAATGGGAAGATAATGTCTACGAGATAGATCTCTGGTTTCCAACGTAGGAACTTGCTTGACTCTACACAATATTATATCGTTATCACATTTAAAGAAGTAATAATATTAATTGAAATGCAGATTTTGTGATGAAAACCGTCAGTACATTTTTTTCTTCAATAGCTTCAGTGATATAAGCAGACGATTATATACGAATTGATAACTTAAAACGTCGCTTGTATTTAGGATAAACTCTAATAATCATAACAAAAATGTCCTCTCATTGAAAAACATGACTTTGACGTACCGAACCGGAGAATCGCTTTCTCTTTCGTTGATCGTATTTCATGAAATTCCTGTGAGAAAACGACACGCTCTTTGGCTTGACAGCTAACAGAATAATGATGTGAAGAAAATATTTTATTGAACCGTCCTAAACTCAAACGTGTACAGCTGAACATATAACATCAGAATGTAAAAACGAATCATTATAAGTAAAAAAAAAAAAATGTTCACCGATTTCATTTGGTGAGTGAATATTTTATTGTTATTTCGTGATTTACTTTCAGTCGGAAAGCTTTCTTCAACTACGACTGGTAAACGTTTTAATAATAAATATTCCAAGATTCAATAGTCTACGACTATTATCATTTCGTATAGACTATTTACGATTTATGGTCGAGCAAGAGGCTACAGTTTTCATTCGGTAAAATTCTATATTTTTTGACAGAAGGAAAATACAGAATGAACAGGAATGATTAAAAATTGGATACCAAGTTTATTAAATTGTTCTACACAGCAGATATGCTAGTAGACACACATGAATCGGTGGGAACATTTTAGGATTTTAAAGCTTCATTTACTGAATCGAAATCACGAAGCACATAATGAGTAATAAATAACTGAAGACTTTTGCCAGAAGAATGTTTCGTGATTTCCAAGCATACCGAAATCCCCAAAGGGGAACAGCATATAAAGTGTTTCCATTTTGTCGTCAAAAGGGTTTAATATTTGTAACGCTTGATAAAAGGCACGTTACAAGGAGCGAATTTCTAGAAAAATTGCGTTATGCATGTTTCTATGTGAAGATAAAATTTTAACATGGAAACATGTTCTTTTTTCCAAAAATGTGTTCATTGTAACGTGCTCTCAGTAAGATCTGGGTTGCTTTATTTAGAAAAGAACTGGACACAACCTAAAATGCAATAAAATAATTAAAATGTTCCTCTGCCAATTTAGATTAATCAGGTAACTTAAGATTGAAAATACAGGTAATAATGCTGTATTATAATAAATAATCACATCAAAAATCAATACGTTTACCTGTTTGAAAATAAATAATGGGTAAACAATTCAATCTGTTATTTTTACTCTGACACCACGTTGCATTTGGTATATTATGTGGCCAACTAGAAGCTGGTTTACGGATGTAAGAGTGTTCATTTAACAATTGCTGCCAACGTGAAGGACTCCTGGCGTGCCATGTGCTGCAACTCACTGAAATAACAAAAAAACATCCTAATGACCCACAACTTGACTCCGCCCAAACGATTCTAAGTGAACAAAAGGAACACGTATCCAAGGACTGACACCTGTGTTATGGTCCTAGTTCCACGGTGATGGTCCAAGGTAGAACTAATGAAGAATAACTCGAACACAGGTATGGAATAACACAGATATATTACAAACAGAAATATGTACAAAGAATTAGAAGTATTAGTAATGACTATCAGATTTGGTTAGAGTGAACTATGTTGTCTCGACAATTATCACTATTCCAATGTCTTACGGTAATCGTCTGACTCTGTCTCTGGCTGACTGCTGACTGACTGCTGCTCCCTCTTGAGGCGCAGTATTTATGATGTCCGGAATAGTCCATTATTATTATGGGTAAGTTCCGAACAACACCCCCCTTTCCGAAGCTTTTGCGTAGCAGGGGTTTTTAATATCTTTTTTTTTTTTTACCTATTTCCAAAGGTTCTCTTCTTGAGGTGGACCGTTAGCATCCTGTAACGGTCTCTTCCTTATTTGGTTTACGTATCTTCTATGTGAGAATTTTTGTCCCTGAACTATGTAAACCATCTTGCCAATTCTTTTCTCAATAGTGCCTGGCTCCCAGTAAGATGTATTATTTTTATAGGCTTTAAAATTTTTTTTTTTCTCCTGGGAGGAATTTTCTTTTTGGTGCGTAGGGCTATGTTACTTGTTTCGTTTGATTTGGTAGTAATTTATCAAATGCTGATCTGATTTTTCTAGCGAACATCTCTTCTGTGGTGATAATGTCGATGTCGTAGCATTATTTGGCGTAATTCGATATACCTGAAGAAATTGCTGTAATGCTTTTTCCGTAGGCACATTGTATGCTTTTTGTAACGCTCTTTTGAGTGTATCAACAAATCTCTCCGCCTGCCCATTTGATCTTGGGTGATAAGGAGGGGATTTTATATGTTTTACTTGATACATTTCGCAAAACTCTTGGAAGTGTGTTGACGTGAATTGCGTTCCATTATCTGTGACTAGGCAATCCACTAACCCAAACCGAGCGAATAGTTCGTGGAGGCAATTTATGGTCGTTTCTGAAGTAGGATTTTTGCAACGAAACACCTCCGGCCATTTAGTATAACTATCCACTATGATAAAATAGTAAAAACCGTCAATTGGACCTGCATAATCTGCGTGTATTCTTGACCACGGACGATCAGTCTCTAGCCATGGCTTATGTATGATTGGCGGTGTTTTGGCTGCTAAATTACAACCCTTGCACATTTCCACCATCTGAGTAATATCCTGGTCCATATTTTTCCAATATACATAGCTTCGCATAAGCGACTTCATTCTATTTTTACCAGGATGGCCTCTGTGGAAATCTTCAAGATTCGCTTTTGTAGTGTTTTGGGAATCACAACCCTTTCGTTGTAAAGTAGCACCTTATCGCATAGACAAAAGCTATCCGATATTTGCTCATTTTTTTCTGCGTTTTTTGCTTTTGTTTGTTTTATGAATTCGTCGTTTTCTTTTTATGTCTTGTAGTGTGACTGGGAGGTTACTAACTGTACAACATAGTACTGATCTGATATCTTCTTCATTTCTTAAGGCTGCGATTACCGTACTTTCCAATGGTTCTGTCTTTGTTAGTATAAGTCTCGACAGACCATCCGCATGCCCGATTTTTCTCGTTGGTAAATACTCCAATCTGAAATTGTAGTTAAGAAGAATTGTTCCCCATCTAAGTAGCCTCTTTGCAGTGTAAACCTTTTTTTGAACCAAAAATTGTTAGTAACGGTTTGTGATCCGTCTGTATCTGCCATAGATATACCTATGAAATCTTGTGACCGTGAAGATAATCTCCAGATCTTCTTTCTCTATTTGTGAGTAATTTTTTTCCGATGGTAGTGGGATTCTAGAAGCATGTGCGATGGGTTTTATTGTCCCATCTGGCATTTTATGTAATATATACGCTCCGACTCCATAGGCGCTTGCGTCAATTGCTACAATTATTTCTAGTTTAGGATCGTAGTGTGCCAAAAATAAATCTGAATTTAACGTCTTAATTAGATTGTTAATCTGTCCACTGCCAAACTTTTTCTTTCTTTAGCAGCTCGGTCAGTGTTGCGCGAAGTTTATGCATTTGAGGAATTAATTCCTTGTAGTAACTCACTAAGCCTAGAAAACTTTGTAGTTCTGTTATGTTCTTAGGAACTGGCATTTTTTTTGTTGACCTTTCAGTGTCTGGTCGTCTACCTTCTTGATCTATGATATGGCCAAGGTATTTAATCTCCTTCATGAAAAAATCGCATTTGTTTTCTTTTACTTGGAATCCATAGCTTTGTATTCTCTTAAACACCTCTTGTACATGTTCCCAATGTTGTTCAACAATTTCTCTGTTTATCAATACCTCAACCAGGTATGCAATCGTGTAATCTAGTCCGGCAAGCATCGTATCCATTGTCTGTTGGAATATAGCCGGCGCGCCGTAATCCCAAATGGTAGTCTTTGGTATTTGTACAATCCTTTGTGTGTGTTTATGCACAGTAATTTTGAACTTTCCTCATCGACTGGAATTTGCAAGTATGCTTCACTTAAATCAATTTTTGAAAAAACTTTTCCGCCATTTAATTTAGTGAATACTTCTTCTGGACTGGGTAGAGGATAGTGGTATTCCTTTATTGCTGCGTTCAAACCTGTAGAAAAATCAGCGCAAACTCGAATTTCTCCTGATTTCTTTTTGACGTAGACTGTCGGTGCGGCCCATTTGCTGTATTTTACTTTTGTCAATATACGGGTGTTTTCAAGTCTGGTTAATTCTTGATCAATTCTTTCTATTGACGCAAACGGTACGCTCCTTTTTTTCTTGAAGATAGGTTGAACGTTATCATTTATTTCGATATTTGCTGCCATTTTCTTACATCTTCCGAGACCTGCTGAAAATAATTCGGGGAAACTCGATTTTAGTTTCTCTTTTAATTTGTCTGCCTCGGTTGATAAGCTTTTTACATTTTGGCAGTACGTACTTATAGGTAAATCCCACAGTTCGAATTTTTGCATCCAGTCCGTTCCGAATAGGTTTTCTGTATTTCTTAAGACGTACATTTTTAGTTTTTTCGTCATTCCATTAAATGTTACATTTGTAATTACTTCACCTTCAAATTTTATCTTTCTCCCCGTAACTGATCTAGCAATTTTACCCGTTTTTAACATGGCAGGTTTATTCAGTTTTCTCCATGTTTGTAGGTTTATAATAGTTAAGTCTGAGACAGAATCCAGCTGTAGCCTAACGTTTCTGTTTTGCATTTCAACTTGTACGTATTTTCTTATGTTAGTCTCATCAGCTTGGTCAGTCCTCGTAATTCTTATTCTGCTTTTGCTTTCTCTTCTAGACCAACAATGAGAACTTTTGTGTCCTATTTTTTTGCATATTGGACAAATTTTAAAACGGTATGTACAGTCTTTAAACCAATGCCAAGTCCCACAGCGATAGCATGGACTGGGTGGTAGTTTTTTCTGATATTGACTTTTAGAGTTAGAAAATTTTGTTTTGCTTGTTTTTGAGGTGGGGAAAATTGGTTTGGTTTGTTTCTGAGGAGGGAAAGTTGGTTTTGTCTTCGTACTTTACGTATGTGTGCTATGCCAGCTTCTTCTATGTCTTTTGAGTCTTTCTTCACACTGATGCATCTCTGGCAGTCTTCGGCTAGTTTGTAAGTGTCAAATCTTGTTCATTCTCCAATTTAGTAAGGATTCTGCGTCTCACATTTCCGCGTCTTTGGTTGAAACCAGTCCTTGGACGTAAATTAAGCATTTGAAATTGTCCGAGCTGAGTTCCGATAATTTAAAATCATCACAATATTTATTGACAATAGACGCGAAAGTTATGTAATCTTCGCTGTCCTTTTTTTGTAAGGTTCAGATATTTCCATCTTTTGTGGAATAGTGAGGTATTATGGCTGAAAAGTTCTGTTAACAGTTTTATGGCTTCTTTGAAAGTTAAATCATTAGTTTTCTTGGAAGGATATAATCTACGAATTTGGTATATTCGCATGTGCCTAATTTTCTTAGTAATAAACGTACTTTACGTGCGTCTGACCAATCTTTTCAGTCAAATTCATATAGATCTTCGTACCTTCGGAAGTAATTTGCAAAAGTTTTATCTTCGTCGGGTGCGTACGGGAAATCTTCGATAGTACTCCAAATAGCGTCTTGTGAGAGAACTGTTTCCTTCTCGGATTTTTGCTCTTTATTTGACATTACACGTAGCAATAATTCTTGTAATTCCAGATGTTTCTGTTCGTACTTTTGTTGCTGTTCAAATTGGATTTTGATAAGTTCCACAATGGTTGAGTTAAAATCTTCCATGTTAACGTAATTTTGTGTACGTATTTTATTTTAGTGTAACCTGATATTCTGAAACCTGTGTACGCAAAAAAAAATTCCTTTGTTGCCAGTAAATTTGATATCAAAAAAGAAAATTATTTTTTTTATGTGTTCGCGTAGAACGTGTTTTTTTTTTAGAAATCTCGCGTATAACTTTTTATTTTTTTTATGGAAATCTCCACGTAGAACTTGTTTTTTTTTGTTCTTTTTAGAGTTTACTCGTCGACCACTGTTATGTGCAACGAAAAAAAAATTATGTCCTCCGCGTAGAGAGTTCGCTTTTCTTTTGGGGGTTAGCTTGTCGCCACTTGTTATGTGCGACGAATAGCAAAAAAGTATGTCCTCCGCGTAGAGAGTTCATTTTTCCTTTGGGTTACCTCGTCGCCACTTGTTATGGTCCAAGTTCCTTGTACCACGGTGATGGTCCAAGGTAGAACCAATGAAGAATAACTCGAACACATGTATGGAATAACAAGTAGTATTTAGTAATGAATATCAGATTTGGTTAGCGTGAACAATGTTGTCTGGACAAGAATCTCTATTCCAATGTCTTACAGTAATCGTCTGACTCGACTCTGTCTCTGACTGAGTCCGACTGACTGCTGCTTCCTCTTGAGGCGCAGTATTTATGGTGTCCGGAATAGTCCATTATTATTATGGGTAAGTTCCCATAACAACCTGCTTGCACGTGTCACATTCCCTACACTGAGCCTCACTACAGCATGCGTCACCATTTCACAGATTGTGCAAAGGTGTGAATGCTACTATGTAAAAAGATGGTAGAAGATATTATATCAGAATATCTATTAAATCATTGCAAATGTTCGTGAATGATGAGAAAAGTAAAAACAAAAAAAAATTTATTAGTCAAGTATATAGTCTACATTGCTTTAATAATTGTCTCCAATCTTTCTGCAACTTTGTTGGTGCCATTTTCGTAGAAAGTTCATGTTTTTTGGGGGGAGAATGTTGTGAGGTAGTTTTTGGCAGACACCATAGAGTCAACATTTTTTGTCATTTAAACTGTTCTGTTAAGACCGAAATTCAGAAGGAGCCAAGTCAGTAGAATATGGTATGTGCTGGTGGGGTGGAATGAAGCATGCGATCTTGTATTGTCGTGACGGAAAATAACAGCTTTTGAGTCGGCCGTTTTTTTTTAACAACTGCATTGAGATTGGTGAGTTGGTCTCGATACTTCTTTGCCCTTATTGTTTCGCTGACTGGAAGAATCTCAAAATGAATTATCCCTCAGAAATCCCACCAAATGGATAACACTGCCATCATTGGACGCAAGCCAGCTTTAGCCACGGGTTCGGCCCATTTACAAACTCGTTTCCAGCTCCGTTTGCGTCGAACGTTATCATAAACGATCGATTTTCTATCGCGCCTGTGAGCATTCTATCCAAGAACAGTTCTTTTTTGGAGACAGCAAAATCTTAGATAATATGCGGAAATCTTACATATCAGTTATATGATTAATATTTGGTACTCTGTGTCATTTTTATAATCCAAGATACTCGCATTTAATATGGGTCTCATCATTATGGGATACCCTGTATAAGAAAATCTATATATATGCTCTTTGAAGAAGGATCCGTTTTTTCAAGGTTTACGGCTATGTCCCTTTGAAGCACCGGTATTGATAAGATCACCGAAGTTGAGCAACGTCTG
>OZ038486.1:2855000-2895000 GCA_964036315.1 Acanthosepion esculentum | reverse complement strand
TATGAAACAGACTGTCGCTTCTAAGTGTTGACTTCTATGTTCATTTTTATATTTAATATTTAATATATTTTATATTTCTATCTCTGATATTGAGCACTTTATCCCATAAATATAGCACACTTTAAGACTATATTTCTTCATTTATATATATATGTATATATATATATATATATATATATATATATATATATATATATATGGAAGAAGAAAGAGAGAGAGAGAGAGAGAGAGAGAGACAAAAAAGCTTGGTTTCAGAAATATTACATTATCACGCCGTTTCACGTGTCATTTATCTGATAGTAGCTCAATTAAATCAGCAAACAACGCAATGGAAAAACAAAGAGAAATCCAACAAGTGCTGGCAAATAGCATAAAGCGGCTAATAACATATAACATATAAACAACATTGAAGCATTTAACATAAATACAAAATCAATAAAATCTTAGGAAATTTAGGTAAAAACATACGAATTTAATTTCAATAAATATAAAATCATTCTCCATGAATAGTCACGGGAACACGCGGAAATGCAATGTCTGAAAATGAAGAAATCGACATAACACATACATGCATACGCACGCAAGTACGCGAGCGCGCACGCACACACACACACACACACACACACAAAATGAAAGACAAGTCTTTGATAACGACTAACGATGAAATTACTCAGACACGATATAATTTATGTCTAAATATTTAATCTGTTTACGCACTTTAATGGTATATAAGTTCAGTCAGCGTGTCACATAGACATTTTAAGGAAAATTTAAACTACTAAGCACATTCCAATGATATCATAAATTTAAGAAAAAGAAGTCGAACAATGTCAGCTACATTTAAACCAAGTCTATCAACAATCGTGATCAGTTGATTTCCCGTCTCTTGAGGTTTCTGATTGAAACTTGGAAATATCTCATAAAATAAACAAGGAGAATCAAATAATAATAATAATAATAATAATAATAATAATAATAATAATAATAATAATAATCTGCCTTGGTGCCTATGTAGGAAGCATGGACTTGAATGAAGTATGAATGGTACCACCACAAACCAGATCGAAAACGAATCAAGTCAACGTCTTATGGGATTTCAACATCCAAAGAGACCACATATCCTTGAGGCCACCAAACTCGACCATTGTTGACCCCCCCCCAACAACACAACAAAAACACAAGAAGATATCTCTTGATCGCTGCAGCTGTTCCTGGCGACCCTAATATCAAGGCCAAATAAATTGGAACGCTTAAAACGTACAGCTCACCTCCAACTTGTATTTCCCAGACAATCAGACGTTAAGGCGACTATTGACCACGTTATCATTGGGACGTTGAGGTCCATACTACAGAACCTGAAGACCTATCGTAAGAAAATAGGAATAAAGCTTAGTATCCCACCGCTCCAGAAGTCCACGTTGCTTGGCTCTGCCAATATCCTGCAAAAGGTGATATCTGTTTGAGACCATACGACTTGATGGAGAACAGTCATAATGTAAGATCTCCAGTTAAAAACGAAAAACCATTGCAGATAATTCGGCATATGGATAATTTGGCATATGTATAAGTTATAACAAATTTAATAAAGGAGAGAAGGAAATTCAAACATAGAATATGTTGCACCAGAGGTAGTTTCACCCCACACCGCAAATTGCTACAAAACAAAAAGATCAACTTGAAAATTCGAGTCATGTTCTTAAACAGCCTCGACAGACCGAGACTTTCATATGGATGCCATGCATGGCGTCAAACACGTTCTGAAATATCTAAACTGTCAGCTGTATAAAACCGTTTTCTAAGCTCAGCTGTTAAACTGGCTTTGGGTAAAGTGAAACCTGATGGGTCTTAGCAAAGACCACCCTTCTTTGAACATTGCTACAGTGCTTCATCTCAAAGAACTGTACCAAATAATAAAAACCACATCACTTCAGGAACAACAATTAAAGATGCGTAGCAGATGTAATTTGAAAAGAAAATAATGACATAATGTTGACATTCCAAACAACTTCAAATAAAAGGTTAGGGTGGAAACACCCCATTTCTACTGGAAAGATCTATAACAGCTACTAGACTTCAAAAACCTTATAAATTTAAACCGAAAGCAATACTGGCTACTCGGTCAATGAAGGGCAAATGTTTCCTAGTGGGGAAACGGCTAATATTACCAGTATGATTTAAAACCCGTACCCATCAGTGGCTACGTAGTGCAAGGTTGAAAGCTGAAACTGAAGGTTTTATCCTTGCTGCACAGGACCAATCCTTGTTAACTAGAAATTATCAAGCACATATACTAAAATATTGTGTTAGCCCAAAATGCAGATTCTGTGAAATCCAAAACGATTGATCATCTTGTATCAGGTTGCACGATATTGGCACCCACTGAATATAAAACCCGGCATGACAGAGTGGGCCAATATCCGCACTGGAAAATTTGCAACTTCTACGAGAAGGAAACTGAAAGAAACTGGTATGAACATCACCCAGACCCGGTTACGAAGATAGGACCTGTTACAATTCTATGGGACTACACAATACACACTATCAGAACAATCAAACCTAACCCCCAAGACATTGTTATTAAAGACCACAAACAAAAAAAGTGCCTCCTTATTGATATGACAGTCCCTGCAGACTGCAATATATCTTTCAAGATATTCAAAAAGCTATCAAAATACAAGGACCTTGAAATAAAAATCTCAAAAATGTGGCACATGGGGACATCAACAATCCATTTTGTAGTTGGTGTCCCCAGATTGGTTAGAAAAGATTCCAGTAGACTAACTGAAGGTATTCCTGGAAGTCCATGACTCAAAGAGATACAAAAAATTGTTCTCACAAGTACAGCCCACACTTTACGAAGGGCTTTATCTATGTATAACTTTTTTTTTGTAGGTGGAAAATGTCATGATGCCATTTCTAACCGTAGGTCTCTGGGCGGGACCCGGAAAGAAATGTGTAGACACCAGAAATCAAAAGAAATAAAAAATAATAATACATTTACTCTATGGTAACACTAACTATAAACACGATGAAAAGTTATTAAAACAATAATTTGCTATTGTATATCACTTAACGATTCTAACAATTACATTGGATTTACCATTTATTATAAAGAGTTTAAAAACATCTAATCTAATTCTTACCCTTCAGTCGTGACCCGAAAAACCCACGTCGATAAAAATAATCGTGTTTATTAATTTTCATGTAATTTATGAGATTGCATCTCCAACAGCAACAATCACAGAAGAACAGTAAATTGGTCACGCAATCACCACCCTCTCCTGTAGGTTAACTTCTCACTTGTCGAAACACAGAGTAGTTCGTGCTTATTTCAACCATCACAAACAATTAAAATACAACAATTAACAAATATTAGAGTGTTATGCGAAATAAACAGTCCAAGAAACAACGGCTTTCAAAAATGGGTATAAAATGATTATAATACGAATAAACTATTTAAAATACTAGTTTCTGGTATTGTCAAGTTCTGTGGAAGCGTTCTACAAGATGGCGTCATTTATACGGTACAAATAATATTAAATTTGAAATTGAACGTTATAAAATTTGTCAGTATGTAGCTAAGACTCCTTGTGTCTATGATAACGGCAATGTTTAGTTTCTGATAATGACTCTGATGATCAAAAAGTAATTGAACAGAAGCAGAACAAAAACATTCACTTTGAACTTTTTCTCCAAAATCTGAAGGCGAATTAGTTTAAATATAAAATAATTAAAAAATAAACAAAGCATACCAGTTGAATTTAATTGGAGACGGCTTCTGCCTGAACTCACACACACACACACACACACACACACACACACACACACACACACACACTTAGAGGCGACAGTCTGTTTCATGCTAGATGCAATCGTCAGGCAACTTATATATATATATATATATACACATCAGAGTTATATATATATATCAAATTTTAAAAAATTCTTTCATAAATTTCGAAACTATCAGCGTCTTTCCTTCATGCGCATATGTAATCAACAAAAATGTAAACAAACCCAGTTTAATTAAGTCCTAACATGAAACGCGTTACAAAATCTTTTTTCAAGATGTCATACATCTCTTCTTTCAAAACTTTTCTTGATATATAAAAATTTATATATCGTTATCCTATATATATATATATATATATATATATATATATATATATATATATATATATATATATATATATATATATTGAGATAACGATATATATTTTTATATATCGATATATATTTTTATATATCGATAATAGTATGGGGAAAATTGTATGACAAAGTGGCAAAAGTATACTTGTGACGCGTTTCGTCCATCAGGACTTCATCGGACTAAATTTGTTATGTTGGTAGAACTACATATGCGCACGACAGAGGGGCTCTGGGGATGTTAGAATGTTTTTTTTATCTAGTCAAATTGATTTAGAATCCTTTTCTTTCCATTAGTTTTGTAAGTAAATATTCCACACTGTGATATAAAAGTTCTGCCAGGAATGGTGAAATGTCGTAAGAACCTGGCCGCAAATTTACTCTAGATGACCTTACGATTAAGACACTCTCTAGACATTGATGTCGTATGAATTGTTTTCTCCTTTGATCAGTGTAACATCTTTTATGTTAACATTGTCGTCAGTCTCGTTACGGTGGGCAACCAACGCATTTGACGTATTGTTTTGTAAAATATCCCTTTTGTGTTCATATATTCTTTTATTTAGATTCCTCCAGGTTTCTGCTATGTATTTTTTGTGACAATTTATATATAAATATATAAAGATTCTTGGTAGGTAAAATATTTGAATGCGGTCCATTGGAACCAACGTTAGATGTTCATGTTCAGGTAAATGAACGATCTTTTTGCCATTTAAGTCTTTAAGGACATTGACGCAACACATTCCTCCTCTCTCTTATTTATTTTTGTTTCAGACTTTATATGTTCTTCAAACTTCATGGTATTTTTTGTGACGATTATTACAGGCGATGAGGTAAAAATCCACCTTTAAATTTTAGCTTAATATTTTGTTTAGTACTCATTAAGTCTTTTATTATTTTGGATGTCAAATAAATTTTACATTCTTTTCCCATGATAACAAAAAAATAAAATCCGACATAATTATCGGGTTCTACCTAAGAGCACTAAGAATGTGCAACTAGGATTATTTACACGAAGAGGAGAAATACATTGAAAACACTTCCAAACTTCTCCAGTACCCAAATCAGTTTATATTCAATGCGAAAGAAAAGGCCCATAAAATATTTCAAGAGAAAAAATGTGCCCCTCCACAGAAACCTAATGAATCAAAAAAATATATTATCCTGCCAACTAATTCTATCACAGCTACAGTCGAAAAGAATCTATCTAAACTCAACTACTACATCAAAAAAATAAATGATTTAGCCAATACTAAACAAAACAATAAGCTCAAACGTGAAGGAAGAGTTTACTCCATCGCCTGTAATATTTGTTACAAAAATTACGTACTAGAAACCTGAAGAAATCTAAATAAAAGATTAGATGAACACAAAAGGGACATTTTACAAAACAATACGTCAAATACGTTAGTTGCCTACCGTAAGGAGACTGACGACAATTTTGACATAAAAATGATACTCGAATTATAGGAGAAAATAATTCATTACCACGTAAATATCAAGATAATGTCTTAATCGCAAGGTAATCTACAGTAAATATGGGCTCTGGCTTTTACAACATTTCACCATTCCTGGCAGATCTTCTAATATCACAGTGTGGAATACCTACTTACGATAAGTCATGGGAAGAAAAAGCAAAAGACTCTAAATGAATTCAGCTGATTAAAAAAAAAAAATTCCGGGCATACATTTGTTGTACGCATGTAATAAATTAGTCCGATGGATTACTGAAGAACTAAAAGCGTTCCCTATACATATATATATATATATATATATATATATATATATATATATATATATATATATATATATATATGTATATATATATGTATATATATATATATATATGTGTGTAAAATCGTTCCCTATATATATATGAAGGGATGGTTGTGTGTGTTCATAAATATACATATTATCCCTCACCGCTAGGATGATTCTGAGTTTCATGCATGACGCAATCTTCAGGCGCTGAGTATGAACTGACGGTCAGCACCTGAAGATTGCGTCGTGCATGAAACTCAGAAACATCCTATGTATTTATTAATATATACTTAATAGTTCTTTTGTAATACATCGAGCACTGTTTTATTAAAACCAGCACTATGTGCCATATATATATATATATATATATATATATATATATATATATATATATATATATATATATATAATATATATATATTATCATCCACAGACAGACTGTTTCGCTGTATCACAGCTCATCTGTGTGGCTAGATATCCGGTTGTCTCTACTTAGGATCGAAATCCGACTCAATTGGCGTCAGTCGGGGATTCTACCACTCAGCCATTAGCTCAGGGCAGGGGTGAAGGTGAATTTAAGCGTATTTATTTTTAGATAAACACAGAGTGACTGAGAGAACTCGATTCGATTTACCGAAGAGTCTTGCATTAGTCACCGTAATGGTCACTGTTTACAAACCCACACTTCTTCTTCAGAAAGATCAACCGATATAAATTTTTCAGGAGCATATGTATATATATATATATATATATATATATATATATATATATATATATATATATATATATAATTTTTGGAAGATACCTCAAAATTTACAAAGCTACAATGTGCTGATACATGTGATGGAACTGCTTCAGGTGAAGCAACATTTCAGAAATTACTCCTGAAGTTGGTAAAAACTGGGGTGCTTCCACAAGAAATTGCCAATGAAATTCGACCGTCTGGGTCGATTCGTCCCCAGTTGTATGGGCTTCCAAAAATCCACAAGGATGGGGTACCATTGAGACCAATTCTGTCAATGGTTGGTTCATCCCAACACAAGGTAGCCAAATGGCTCTCAGCGCTTTTGGAACCAGTGTTTCAGCGCTTGAGTGGATTTTGTATAAAGGATTCATTTTCCTTTGTTGACCGTATTCAAAAATTGTCTTTTTCTGGCAAGTTCATGTGTTCTTTTCACGTCTGTTCCCTATACACTTGTGTCCCTCTTGTTTAATCTATTAATAGTTGCTGCGATTTACTTTATCGCAGTCCTTTGTCTCCACCGAGTATTCCTGAGTCTGTATTTGTGGAGTTGATGAAATTTGCCACGTCGTCTGTCAAATTCAATTTTAATAATACCATGTTTCGACAGATTGACGGGGTGGCTATGGGTTCCCCTTTGGATCCGGCACTTGCTAATATTTTTGTCGGCTTTCACGAAGAGAGGATACGTAGGAATTCACTTCGTCCTCAACTGTATTGTCGGTATGTTGATGATACTTTTTGTTTCTTCAACAACGAAGATGAGGCTGACCAGTTTCTCTTTTCTAAATCGTATCCATCCAGCACTGGGGTTTACTGTCGAGAAGGAATCCAATTTTCAACTTGCCTTCTTGGATGTCTTAGTACATCGAACACCTACAATATTTCTTACCTCGGTTTATAGGAAACCAACTTTTGCGGGGTTATATACGCGTTGGGATTCCTTTTGTCTTACAAAACGTAAGATAACCATTATTAGAACCCTACTTCATAGGGCATTACTGATCTGTTCAGAGTCCTTCTTGGATGATGAAATCAGTTTTGTTAAGGAAACTTTATGCGGTTGAGGGTATCCTCCTGATACTGTTCATTCGGTCATCCGCAACAAGATTGAGGAGTTCAGAAGGGTCAAACTCTGTACTGTTAAAAATTGCCCTGTTTATCTTCGATTGCCCTGGATTGGATCCAAGTTTGAAAGGATAATTAGACAGATTTCATCTAATGTTCGTAGTTGATTTTTCTCGGCTGAGGTTCGTATAGTTTTTCAAACCCGGCCTATGTGTCGTTCTGGGTGTAAGGATGTTCCCCCTCCCCATCATATTAACTCTGTTATTTACAAATACGTTTGTAGTTGTGGTGCCAACTACATAAGGAGAACGACGCAACGCCTGGACATGAGAATTAAACAACATGTTCCCACTAAGATCAGGAATCACACCTTGTCGTTGAATGGAAGTGTCCCAAATACCTATGGTTCCGCCATATGCGAGCACCTCTTAAATAACAGAGGGTGTGCGGCTAAGTTTAGTGTGGACGGGTTCACTGTGTTGTCCCGGTCACACTCTTTATTTCACCTCAAGGTGCTGGAGGCACTTTATATCGGGTCCCGCCAGCCTTCCCTGTGTAAACAGCGTGAATGTTTGTTGGGACTCGCTGTTATTTGTCTCTAGCTCCTTGTGTTCATTATTTTTTCTTTCTCCCCATTTCTTATTCATTGCACATTTTCGAGTGTTTTTAATTGAAATTAAATCTCCCGTTGAAGCCTGAAGAGCGGGAGCAAAACCGGTTGCTTCGCTTTTAATATGTCTTGAAATATTAAGCTACATACTTTTATTTCTGTGATAAAATTTTGTACCTACAAAAATATCTTTATATATATATATATATATATATATATATATATATATATATATATATATATATATATATATATGGACAATGAGGTCAAGCGGCAATAGTCTGTTTCAGGGTGAAGGCAATTTTGATGCCTGAAGAGATCTTATGCGATTTCAATATTCAAACGTCCTTGAGACAACAAACCAGACATTGTCTGTGAACTGTGTTGAGTGTCTTTTTAGTCATTGGTCGATCCAGATCAACAGCATAATATATTGCAACATGTTGACAGTTTTCATCTGATGCATCCTGTTTAAGGATAATACAGCCGAGTACAGAAAACTTCGACATTAGCATAAAACCGTCACGATATCCTGACTGAAATAATAAGCAAATATGCGATGTGACGGTTTTTGGAATTTTAATGTAACTCTTCCGTTTCTGATTTACGAGCCGGGAATGACAATCTCGTGCCTTGCGTGACTTGGAAAATCTCACTTAAGCTTTCAGCGCATTTGAAATATTTCAAAGTTTTCTTCATTTCGACATTTAATAAGATATTGGTTGTCGAAACCTTTTTGGCGTTGTCTTTTCCTGGTAGTATTTGCTCAGATCTATTTAAAAGTTTTTTCTTTAATACAAACAATCCAATTATAAAGTCGAAATCGCATATAGCATTCAATACGGCACCATTGTCTATAAATCATTTGCTAATTCAACGACTGTTTTACGATATTAATTAATTCTTTTTTTCTTTTCTTTTTTATTGTTTATCAACTCTGTAGACTTCCCCGTGGAGTAACAAAGCACAAACTCACCATCATAGGCACTCCTGTGGTTTAAAAAAAAAGCAAGAAGGTTTTAAGCGGGATGGAATTAATAGCGCAAAACATAAGTCTTCGACTGCAACCTTCATTTTTTTCATATTTACGCGGCAATGATTTCAGATTTCATTTTTTTCCCCCGTCGAAAGTGGTGCTTAAAAAGCGCGGAAATGACCCCTAGAAATATGTTGAGGTTAGGGTTAGGGTTAAAGGTATTCAGAACATTCATTGATACAACGCAGAGACGTTTACTTTCTGTCAATCAATCTTGGATATGTAATCTACAACAGGTAATATAGATAACCAGTAGAAAAACAATCCTTTATAATGCAGAATTGCAAACTTCTATGAACATAAATTATATTGGTTACGTCATCAACATTTTTTCTCAGTTTTGTCTAATTTCAGAGCCAATTGCATAAAGTCCTTTTATGTAATGGCAGTTGCATAACGTTCAGTGAAAGACTCCATTGTTGCTCCTTTGATGCTGAATCTGAGACATATTGCGATTTCCTCGACCATGATAATGTCTAAGAATTTCATCAACTCTGATAAATTATTCTCGGAACTTTGCTGTGTTATTTAAAATAATCTGTCAAGAATTTTGTTTTGGACGAACAGGTAACCTCTACTGTAGTTATGCCACTAACTGACTTTTCTGTTTATCTCGAAGTTCAGTAATATTCTTGGAGTGAAGATGTACAAGTTCCGAATTTACCGCTGTTAATATTGGAACCCACCCTTTAATTTAGTACAATCCGCTTCATAATTTCCTTTTCGATTTTGCTTTTGCTCGACAGTCAATCCACGTCGTTTTCGCTGATCAACTTGTCATCCATCGATTCTTTCTCATCCACTGATTTTAATTTTCTATTGGTTTTAATATGATTAGTAGGAGTTTTTATTGCTTCAAAGAGATCTTTCGTATTTTATTTTCTATTCTCATATACACGCCCCCCCATTTTAATGATGGACCATACGTTTTCTATTGGATCAATATATGGGACAGCCGATTCTTATTACATTAATTTGGGGTTTTGAAAACTATTTTGACAAGTTTGACAATGGTCGCCCTCTTAGAGCGCCAAAGAGTATTTTCTTACGAGAATATACGATTGAGTTTAATTCCGAACTTATTCAAATCAAGAAGGTCTAAGAACTGAAAATAATTGCACTTATCTTGACACTATCAGGCCCCCATAATTTTGTTGTCTACAATATCCCCCCCAATAAAAAATTATTCCTCCTGATGTCATTTAAATCATATTGTTATAGCAATTTTATGGAGAACCTCTAGCCCAGCCACCACGTCCATCCAATGCAACATTCACCGCTGAATCATGTTAAGAACTCATTTCGTGTATATTCTTCAATCAACTCACTCGTTTCTCTTTCTAATGTTTATTTAACGTTCCTTATTACGTTCGTTTCACGTCATTTGTTAATTTTCTTAATATTTTTGGTATTTTCTTTTTGTTTACTTTCACGAAATCAGCTTCTTAAAATATTTTCTTCTTATTCAGTTCACTTTTCTGGATTTATTAACTTTTAAATTTTCCTTAAATCTCTTTTTATGACATTTTGGAAGCCAGTCATGTTTTTTTTTTTATCTTACGAAGGTTTTCAATCTCTTTTCGGAATCTTCTTTAACATTGCGTTCCCATCACCCAAGAACTTTGTAAAATCTTGTTTCTATTTTTTGATAAGTGAAAAATAAATGTTAGTAAGTATCCTATTAATTACAATCTCATGACATTCCTTCAACCCGCATAAAATATCACACCACGAAATAAAATCGTAAATATTTATAATAAAACAAATTTTGTAATCCTAAATTCCTATGGTATATTTATCATATAAGTAAAAATACGTATTTCTTGAAAGTTTGAGCTACAATGGTTGGTTGCATCAATTTTATTGTCAAAATAATAACTTGCATAATTAATTCTGACACAGTGTGCTTTTGTGGATTCTGATTTTCGATGCCACACACACACACACCACACACATATACATATATATATTTAAACACATATTATTAATTATAACAGACAATGAATGTCTATTATGTTTGATCATGAGCCGTTCTAAACTTCGTATAGTTGCTTTAAACTCGGGTGAAAATAAAGACAAAAATTGTGCAACATTTGGATATCTTATTATTAAGCTGTTTCTTGATTTAAGCTTTCGGCTCACATGAGCCATCTTCAAAGTGGTTATATGGACATTTAAACAAGGATATTCACCATCAAAGATGACATTACGTTATGTTGACACAGAAGATTGATGAGAGCCGAAAGCTTAAACCATGGATCAGCTTAATAAAAAAATTCAAAATTTTGAAAATTGTTTGTCTTTTTTTTCTCACGAAATTAAAGCAAACATACGAAGTTTAGAACGACACATGATCAAACATAATAGACATTGATTGTCTGTTATATTTAACAATATGCTTAAATAATGATCTGCTGCCCCAGTACACTATATATATATATATATATATATATATATATATATATATATATATATAAGTGAACATAGAAGTCAACACTTAGATGCGACAGTCTGTTTCATGCTAGATGCAATCATCGGGCCATATATATATATGTAGATATATATGTATATATACATATGTATGTATATATATATATATATGTATATATATATATATATGTATGTGTATATATATATGTATATATATGTATATATATATATGTATATATGTATATATATATGTTTATATATATATGTTTATATATATGTATATATATATGTCTATATATAAGTGTTTATATATATATATGTATATATATGTTTATATATATGTATATATATATATATATACATATATATGTATATATATATACGTATATATATATGTATATATATGTATATATATATATATATACGTATATATATATGTATATATATACATGTATATATATGTATATATATACATGTACATATATATATATATATATATATATATATATATATATATATATATATATATATATATATATATATATATATATATATGTAATGAATTTCCTACTGCCAGACCATATATATATATATATATATATATATATATATATATAAAGATTTTCCTACTGCAGGACCAAGATAAGATGACATTAAATAAAAGGACCATATTTTTATTATTAAAATAGATACAAAAGTATCTCGATTAAAACAAAAAGGATTTTCGGCGCCTTTCGGACGACACTTTCTCAGAAATAGAATCGTAGGCAATCTAAAACAGAAATGCTGACAAGTAAAATTATTATCAACAACTATATTAAATTAAATTACCTAACAGTCATAGGAAGGGGGAAGAATTATGACTATGTTCCCAGTCAGGCAGTGGTTTCCCTAAATAGGGCCAACCTAAATTTCATCTCCCGTTGTCTACACAGGGTAGGACGTTGCATGTAAATGAGAATAGACACCAAGATGTCTAAGTGAAGCCTCGTCCTAGCCTGTCGATGACAGAAAAAAAGTCAAGAGAATAATTTGTCCTACAGGCAAAAGAATTTAATAGGTGCTCTCCAATCGCAGACTTTTAAACGAGATACTTTTGTATAATAAAAATATGATCCTTTTCTTCAAAGTCATATATATATATATATATATATATATATATATATATATATATATATATATATATATATATATATATATATATATCATAGAGTTCAACCCAAGCAGGGCAGTATATCCACTAAGAGACATCGGGTTACTGGGTGTAGAAGAATTATAAAACGTAATGTTTACTAATGAGCGAAAATAAAAGAAGAGTAATGACGATGAGAAGCAGATAGCGACTGACATTGCATTTCACATTTTGAAGTTTAACATTGACTGGAAAGCATGGAGCTGGAAGAGAGTTCCAAAAGCAAGAAATCCGATAAAAGAATCTGTTAGCGTAGCACTTACTGTTACATGTATATAGGCATGTTTTTTTTGTGTGTGTCTCTATGCTGTTTTTCGTGATATATATATATATATATATATATATATATATATATATATATATATATATATATATATATATATATAGATATATATACATATATATATATATATACATACATATATATATATACGTTTAAAATACGTTTCGTCAGCAGATATGATAGATTGGGAAATTGTGTGTTTATAAACAGTAATTCAGACTTTGCTAACCAGACGCTTCTCTGTAGCTGAAAGGTACAGCACGTCAGGTTAAATGACGGTTTTTGTATAGGAATACAGCTTCGATACCTGTCGGAGAAAGCCTATTTTCTACAAAATACCTGGAACATTCAGGCCGGTGAATGTAATTAATTCTCTTCAATTAAAAAAGAAGCATTTAATTATAAACTGAACATGCTTTAAATAATCCATTTCATAGTTTTATATATATATATATATATATATATATATATATATATATATATACATACATATATATATATATATATATATATATATATATATATATATATATATATATATATATATATATATATAGTCGCAGCTCCTGGGGGCAGAGTCCTATGGGTAAGGGGAACTCGAATATGTGAGCGAGCGGCGCTATATCGAGTCTAATTCTTTACCTCACCGAGGCCCGTTGGTATGTCGTTTGCCTCATATCGTAAATGTCCGGATTTCAATTCTCGGTCGTGGATGCGCACTGCTGATGAGTCCCAAATATAGGACCAAACGGTCGTCCAATGGTTTCTGCATTCTATTGAGGTTTCTTCTAGACTTGAATTACTTAATTCTGATTACCTCAAATCTTCCTTAATTTCTATCCCTTATATATATATATATATATATATATATATATATATATATATATATATATATATATATATATATATATATCAAATATGTGGTGCAGTTCAATTTATATGACAATGAATCATTCATACAAAAAGTAGATTAGTAAAGTTAATGATATAAAATGGTGAAATCCTTTCGCAAACAAAATTTTAAAGTTGCATTAACATAGGAACCACTCGATCAATGTTATGATCCTTGTTTTTAATAACTACAAGTTGTATAAGGTCTTTTTTAATCTCCTAGTACATTCAACTGTACACACAGTCATCATCAGTCATAGGAATTCTTTTGTTTTTAGTAAAATCCAGGTAGTATCAGAGACGAAAGATTAAATGCGAATCGAAATATGTTTTTTTTAGAAATGTGTTATTGTTAGCGGATAAAAACTTATGGAGCGTGCAGTCGCAACGCTAAGGTTGAATGTTTTTGAAAATTTAAGAGTGTGCGTCTTTTACTAATACGGTAATTTGAGAAATTTTTGTTGACGGTGTTTATCAGTCAATGCGTCATGAACTAAATTGTTGAATAAATAGAGTAATGTCTCAGCTGTTATGATGGACTCTCTCGTCGTATTCGACATATGAGGGTCAAGCAGCTCCGTTCCTAGGAACCGACAGCCAGACACCAGCACATATGATTTAATTGTATTGGTGAAGGCTTTGTGCAGAACCAACCACACTTTTTGAAGGGCCGAATACAGAGACCTGGTGCAATACGCATAATAAGGTCTCCAAACAACCTTCCGCAAGTTTTAAATTCAGAGATGTCTTTCTCCTAGACCAGTTGGTATCCGAGGCTATAGAACGCAGTCTCTCCTGCTAATTACCCACAGCTGGAGGGAGAAGGAGATTAATACCTTTAACACGTGTATTAGGACGTAAGTGAATGTAATGAATTTTTTGAAAAAATATCCGTGAAAATGTTTATCCTAGAAAAATGTAAGTAGAGACTGACGCTGTACAATCCTATTTTAAATCCAGAATCAATGCTGCAATATTTCAAAAGATTTACTCTGATGGTCTTCTGAAAAATAATATAGAGATAGAAGTCTTTAAAATAATCGGGTACATTGGTTGAAAGAAAAATTACTTTTTCCCGATATTATGGAAATCTTAGAAGTGTCTTTGAAGTTTCCGCCCTCTTTATTTTTTGTGTGGTCATTCAGCTGAATTAGGTCGTCGTTTTGAAATTTTATGAAAGATTCAGAATCAAGGAAAATGAGTTACGCATTACTTTATGGAAATACATTTCGGTTCGCGTTTCATGATTTTTTTTTATCTTTTCGTCCGACTAAAAATAAAGATTAAGCTTTGGACAAAAAATTCACTGACGATGAGACATTGATTCAAACAAAGCGAAAAAAACATGGCTATTTTTAGGATTGGCATAATTGCAAAGTCTATTGTGATTAAAAGCTTATTGGGATTTAATGCTAGAAATTGCTGAACTTCCGACAAGATACGAGGGTCATTCAATAAATAAGGTGAAGTTTTCGGTATAAGGACTTCTAATACAGATAGAAGCTTACTTTTTTTTTTTTTTTTTTCAACGTAGTCTCCCATCACTGTCACACACTTTTCCCATCTGTGCACAAGCTTCCGTATTCCCTCAGCGTAAAAATCTTTGGACTGATGTCTCAGCCAGTCGCTCACAACACTTTTGACTTCATCGTCACTTTTAAACTTCGTGCCTCTCGTGAACGCTTTCAAGGGACCAAACAGGTGAAAGTCTGAAGGGGCAAGGTCTGGGACTGTAAGGGGGATGAGGGAGCAGTTCCCAGCCCAGCTCGTTGATGGTCTGCACCGTTTGGGCTGCTGTGTGAGGCCTTGCGTTGTCATGATGCAAGAGGACTCCTTCTGACTGATGACCCCTGCGTTTGTCCCGACAGATAAGCTCAAAGTCCTTGCAATGTCATCCACTGTCACCCTTCTGTCAGACTGAATGAGGTCATTGACTGATTCGATCACCTCAGGTGACCTCACTACCGTAGGCCTCCCAGGCCTGTCTTCATCCTCAACACTGCTTCGTCCTTCTTTAAACAATTTAGCCCACTTGTAGACATTTTTGGCTGAAACATGTGGCACTATACACAGTTGACATTCTCCTATGAATTTCAACTGGTTAGCTCCCTTCAGCAACCAAAAACTTGATAACTGACCGCTGTTCAATCCTGGAGCATGCTTCTTGGTCGGCCATCTTTGTTAATCGCCAAAACTCTCAAAGTTTTTTTTTAATCTGCAAAAGCAATTAAATCCATGTGAAAAAGAAGTAAAACAAAAAAAAAAAAGAGTAAGCTTCTATCTGTATTAGAATTCCTTATACCGAACAATTCAACTTATTTATTGAATGACCCTCGTATTATGGGGCAATGCTATAGAGATCAACTGATTTATCTGAATAACGCATTAAAAAGATGATTTTCTTGCCTCAATCCGTTTTTGTGTGGCCACTTCGATAGCGCAAAAGATGATGAAGCAGGAATAGGTATTTCAACGGCAGAGCAGTAAGAATTCGTACGAAATGAAAAAATGCAATCTTTTATTCGTTAACTTTCTTACGATATACTCAGAGAATGTGCAGTACAAATAAGATCCAACACAATGATAGACGTAAAATATGACTTCAATAGATTTTATTATTGATGGTGTTATGTAACAATATGCGAAACAACAAAAAATGAATAAGTTCGATAAGAAACATCTCTATCTATAAAAGGCAGGATGTGTGTGTGTAACGAATGCATGGCCGCAATTTTCGACGGATTTGCACCAAAATTTACATGCACATGCTCCAAGTTAGTATCAAGGCCAAGACCGACTTTGCATTTCTCAACTCACATCGATAGTGGAAATAATCCATTTTTCATGTTTCTATGGCAGTTTTCATGTAGTTTTCCGCCATTTTCTACTGGCCAGAGTGAGAGCCTATAGCTGGCTGCCACGAATAGGTAGGAAGATGCTATTGGCCAGCGTGAGAGCCAACAGCTGACTGACACGAATGTTAATTAGCATGCTAGCATGCAAAAAAATTGATAGCTGCATTCGTCACAAGTGGGAAAAATTTAAATCTGCATGGCACTTTACTCCAATTGACTGATTCGCTTGCTTAAACTCAACATTGATTCTGATTCCGCAGAACTGGGTTGGGTGTGAAAAAATATTTGTTGTTAACATTCTTTTTTCATTCGTTTTTTCCAGTTACGAGTCCTTTTTGAAAGCTGATCGTTTTGTGTTCATTTTGTTTAGTTCTTTTTTCGTAACAGATTTAATATTTAGTATAGAGCTTAGAAAAAATTCGGAGTATGAGAAGTAAGGCATGTACAACATCAGCACGGCAAAGGGCACTCCTTTAAAGGCAAGGAAGGGCAAAAATATTTTAAGTCAAGTGATAGCGATTACTGTATCAGTCGTACGATTTTTGAATCAAACACGGGCAACGCCGGGCCATGCTGCTAGTGTTATTATAAAACTACTCATTGTCAATAATCTATTGTAAATCCTTTTTGTTGAATGACTTTTGACAAACATATACGAGATTTGTCAGCCAAAATACTTTAGCATGTTTTCATTGAAATTCTCTAATTCTGATATGTTATTGAAATTCCATTTTCCAAACATTCATTTTGAATTTATAGCACAAATTCTCAATAGGATTCAGATCAGAGGATTGCAAGAGTCATGGAAAAACCCATTCATTTTCCCCCTTTTCCCACGCATTCATCTGGCAGCTTTGGATTGTGGTCAATGAGTTGTGGGGGTGGAAAATGATTTAGAACGAGAATATTTTGTTTCGTAATTCCTTTGAATGCACCAATTGACCTTTATGCACTTAAGCATAAAATGTTTTTCTCTTCCATTTACTTCGATCACGGCATTGTGCTCGTCGGCAAATAACATTCGTTCTTTTGACGCCACAATTATTGTTTAACGATTATCGGCGTGGGAGGCGAAGAAATATGAGAAAAAGGGTTGCGGGTGTTTATTTGTGGCGTTTAAGTTGAAAACCACGTGTCTCCTGGTATATTTATCCCACAAAAAATGGCGGACTCGGAATGTGAGTCCTGGCAATAAAAAAACAAAATTACAGCAAAAACACACGCACGCACGCACGCACGCACGCACGCACGCACGCACGCACATATATATACATATATATATATATATATATATATATATATATATATATATATATATATATATATATATGTCAAGTTTTTGGAATTCTCATTTACTTGTATTTTGATTGGTCATTCCATCTGATGTAACAGCGTTTCCCCTAGCGAGAGGTGTTTGATTGATTTGAACCTTTTAAAACCCTTTAAGCACCATCACTTGATAAGAGACCAGACGTTTTGAAACGAAATGGCTATTTTTGTTTTGATTTTATAACATAATTATGTTGTAATATTCGAATAACTCATATATATATATATATATATATATATATATATATATATATATATATGATTTATTCGAATATTATAACATAATTATGTTATAAAATCACAACAAAAATAGCCATTTTGTTTCAACACTTCTGGTGTCTTATCAAATATATATATATATATATATATATATATATATATATATATATATATATAAATATGAAATGAAGGTGTTGAGCTTAATATTACTAGACATATTAAAATACTAAAGCAAAGAATAAAAAGGGAAGCAATCGGTTTCGCTCCCGCTCTTCAGGCTTCTACGGGAGATTTTAATGTAATTAAAAAACAGAATATGCAATGAAAAAGGAAATGAGTGTGAGGGTGAAAAAATTGGAACTAGAGGCAAATGACAACGAGCCCCAACAGACACTCACGCTGTTTACACAGGGAGGGCCTGTGGGACCCGATGTAAATTGATTCCAGCACCTTTAGATGAAATGAAGAGTGTGAACGAGACAACGCGGTGAACCAACTAAGTTTAGCCGCACACCTTCTGTTCTTTAATAGATGCTCACAAATGGCTGAACTGTAGGTGTTCGGGACGAGTCCATCAGACGGCAGGGTATGGTTCCTGATTTTTGTGGAAAAAATATCTTTATATATATATATATATATATATATATATATATATATATATATATATATGAACAAACAAACGATAAGTATGTATTAACAAAAGAAAGGTTTACATACACATGCGAAATTTTTGCGTGTGACAAAACAATGAATATGAAAGGAAACATTTAAACTACTGAAGGTGTTTGTGTAGACGTAAGTGTAACAAGTGTGTGTGATAGACACATCTGTGTATATGAATGTGTGCGAAAGAGTTCAAAAGTCAACAGAGAATTACGGAAGCTAACGCGCCTCACCGACAGCGTTCTTATCCATGTGCGACCTACATCTGACTGTCCCTGAGTGAAATAGGAAAAAAGCGAGGATGGCAGAGAATGCTACTTTCTATTTATAAGGCTTAGAGAGCGTCCCCTAGCGGCGGTTTTTTTAGTAAAAAATGTGGGGTAACTACACACACAAAAACGAACACATACACACACAAACAAAAACACACAGACAAACACACACACAAAAACAAACACACACACACACACAAACAAAAAAACACACACAAACATACACACACACACAAACATACACAGATACAAACAAACACACACACACACACAGAGACCCAAACAAACACACAACACACAAACAAACATACACACAAACACACACACACACACACACCCAAACAAACACACAAACAAACATACACACAAACACACACACACAAACGAACACACGCACACAAACAAACAAACACATACACACAAACAAACAAACACACACACACAAACAAACACACAAACAAACAAACACAAACACACACACAAATATATTTTAGAAGAGGGAACAATCAAAGAAGACAGAAGACAGCATTTGGTAATACATTTAAATTTTTAAAAATCAAAATTGACTGGAAAGCAAGCGGCCGGAAGTGAGAAGTGCGAGAGAAGAAACTGTCAGAATAGAACTTACGGTTATATCTTAGTAATTTGAACTGTAAAATGATGAAAACTATCTGTCAGGCCGGTACTGCATTTAAATTTGTAAACTCGAGGCACCAAAGAGGGTAGAATAACTACCATGAAAATATTTATAGAAAAAACACAAAGAAGCTGTGGGAAATTCATCGATAATTAAAAAATGGAATCCGTGGATAGCCATGATCACATGTGTCCTGTAGCGAAGAGCTCATTCGAACAATTACCATAAGAGTATCTATAAAAGAAAATGGCACAGAGGGTAACCTAACGGCGACGGGAAGGTGACTGAAGCCGAGACGCTAGATCAGGAGCAGTAATATTGCTGACTCTTCTTTGGAAGAGCAGGGTATTTAAAAATTGCTCACTTGAATACCTGAAAAATTGTAGTCTCCATTTCTTAGACGAGAAAACTCTTTAATGAAATTTAATTTTGCCTTCAAGTACACAGGGGGAAATGTGTATGTCTTCGTCTTTGATCACTGGGCTTTCAGTCACACATTGTGTCATAGATTCAATGTTTTATTCTGATGTATGATTTCAAATTACGACCCACACATCCTTCGCTGTCAACAATGAATTTCATGCTACAGATTATCTAGCACACGAGTCGTGGAGGAAATTTTGCAACCGGTCCAGGAAATTTATTTTTGCACTACCGTCTACCTTGAATTTCTTTATGAAATGTACCCCACCGATTGAGAGACATTCTTCTTCTTGGTAATCTTGTGATGTCTTCTCTGCTTTTTGATTATTAACAATTTGCCTCAAATTGAAACTCAGCTCTTTCTCCCCCCCCCCACGAGAAACAAGTTCACGACAACTACTGACTGAACATAAAACTGCTTACAAGACGTGGATCGATGTCGCAAATAAGATGAGTGCATGAAATCGATGTACGAAAATGGAATATTATTATCATTTTATTTCCTTTGATTTCTGGTGTGTACACATTTTGTTCCGGTTCCCGCACAGAGACCTAAGGTCAGAAATGGCATTATGACATTTTTCACTGACAAAAAAAAAAAAAATTTTTTACACAGATAAAGTCCTTCGTAAGGTGTGGGCTGTACTCGTGAAAACAATTTTTTCTATTTCTTTAAGGAATGGGCTCCCAGGAATCCCTTTATTTAGTCTACTGGAATCTTTTCCAATCAATCCGAGGGCTCCAATTACAAGAGCTGATGTTCACATGTGCCACATTTTTGAGATTTCGATTTCAAGGTCCTTGTATTTTGATAACTTTTTGAAGATTTTCTAAGATACATTGCAGCCTGCAGGTACTGCCATATCAATAAGGAGGCACTTTTTTTGTTTGCGGTCTCTAGTAACAAAGTCTGGGAGATTATCTTTGATTGTTCTGTCTGTGTGTATTGTGAAGTCCCCTAAAACTGTTACAGGTCCTATCTCCGTAACCGGGTCTGCAATTTTTTTGCTCTTATCAATTATGTTTTTACCAGAGCTCATATTGCAATTTTTGTTGTTACTATCGCTTTTCTCTGGTTCTCCTTATTACTGGTTCCCATATTGTATTCATTTCTATGCTTGGTCGGCTCAGGAGATGTTTGTGGCCTAACATGTGTGCTGATTCCTTAAGTTTACGAATTTTCGAATGCAATATGAGCACTGGTAAAAAATGTTTGCTGAGACATTAGGTTTATAATACCCATAAATTCATGCACAGATGTCCTCAAGGGCACATGGCACAGTGGATAAAGGCGTTAGTTATATCCAGTGACAGGACCCAAAGAGTGTGAGTTCAATACCCGGCTAAGGCAGTGGAGAACCTGCAGAGGGAAATTAAAAAAAAGGGGAGGACAATAGTCCGAATAATGAAAATAATGTACATAATATCTCATCTCAGAAATATTGACAGATACTAATATCAATCTTATAGCAATGAATGCTAGATAATTTCCTTAGAGATGAGTAGATAAGTCAATAAAGGTTCATCATTCCGAAAATCCCAGAATAAATGAGCAATCAGATAGTTTTAAGGTAAATGCTAACCAGCTGTAATTTGAGTTATGTGAAATGAGAAAAAAAGGTTTGGAGAATTTGAAACTCACAGGATATATTGAATATTTGGGTAGCGGTGGAAGACAGCGAGTAACCTCACTAAACACCATCTGTAAATGGATGATAAAACATTGTCCTGGATGGATAGTAATGAGACAAATATTACAAGGGATAGGAAGTTGAGGAGGACCATGATCGTTCATGTCCTGAAGGTACATGTCATTTAAAAGAAGTGAAGTACATACACTTTTTGTAAAAAGACACCCACTGAATGATCTGTCTATCTCAACACATTTCATATATAGACAAGCGCGCACACGCTCGCCAAGCAAATTATGTCTTCCCTCGCACTGCGTCGAGGTTTATACCAGTGTCTATTTGTAGAAGCTGGCAATGTTCCAGGTCAGACGCCTTCGGAGGAGACACTCTCTCTTCACACACAAAGCTCCTTTCCGTGACGCCAAAAGTTCTGACAAAGGGACGCCATCGAGCGGATCGAAGGCGAATAGATTTGATTCAATGCTGTCGTCTGTATGTCAGACGATACAAAAAAAAATTCCTGTCTATAGTCTTTTCACTGCACCCTTGATTTACGTACAAATGTATATGCGCTTGTACGTAAATATGGGTAGGTCGTATTTCTCTAACACCGCGCAAATCCTGTGAGACTATATTACTAATTATTCGTGTGATTTGATAGATAAGTATATTTGTGTGGTTCTTTGTGGACACACACACACACACACACACACACACACACACACACACACACACACACACACACACACACACACATATATATATATATATATATATATATGTAAAGAGTGTGTACAGTTTTTTTTACTGAGGAACCGGTTTTCAACTGTGTATTTAGGCTCTGGTTTTAAAAAAGAAAAAAAGAAAAAAAAGAAAGAAAGAACTCTGGGCCCCTTTTGCACACTCCTTTATGTGCGTGTATGTGAGTCTCTATGTGTGTCTATGTGCATACGTCTATATTGTGTGCAGGAAGAAGTTTGATCAGGAACGGATTTCAAAATAAATTCTGTTGTTTGGTTATTTGATTAGATTTGGGGAAATGAAATGAACCTTTTCTTATCTATCTGTCTACCCCATTCTGTACATGTCTTTCTAACCCATTCTGTTCATATCTATCTATCTATCTATCTATCTATCTATCTATCTATCTATCTATCTATCTATCTATCTATCTATGTCTGTACATTATCCATCTATCTATCTATATTTGTTTTTACATTATCCATCTGTCTGTCTGTCTATCTACCTATCTGTCTTTGTTTGTACATTATCTATCTATCTATCTATCTATCTATCTATCTATCTATCTATCTTATTCTGTTCATATCTGTCTATCTCATTCTGCTTATATCTATATAATTCTGTTCCTATCTATCTACCTATCTATCTATCTATCTATCTATCTATCTATCTATCTAACTCATTCTGCTTATATGTATCTCATTCTGTTCCTATCTATCTATCTACCTATCTATCTATATTTCTCTGTACACTATCTATCTATCTATCTATCTATCTATCTATCTATCTATCTATCTATCTCAGAGTTCATATCTATCTATCTATCTATCTATCTATCTATCTATCTATCTATCTATCTATGTATCCACGTGTTGTTATAAATATCTACATCAGAATATATCATATTTATAGATGTGTATATGCTTTAAGTATAGATGCATGTGTATGCCGTGTATATAAAAAGATTCATCTGGGCTTAATGGTATATTGTCATATTCGTTTCTTTTCTAAATTTGTGTATGTGTGTGTGTGTGTGTCTGTGTGTGTGGGGGTATGTTTTGTATGTATGTAAATATTATTCTTTCTATATACAGTAATGAATGTGTACGTCCGTGTGCGTCTGCCTTTATATTTAAAGATAAGCGCAGCCCATATCCACGTTTCAGACGCTGAAAAAATTCGCCAATCTTTTTCCCTTGTCTTTTTTTTGTTGTTGTTCTTCTGAGTCACAATATGCAGAGAACTTCTGTCGCTGTCTCTTGCTTTTCTCCCATATATGAAGCGCTGCTGAAAAGCTCTCGGCCTCACAAATTTTCCAAAATCAGTATTCTGATATTTAGAGATTTAGCAAATTCTGGGAAGGTGAAAAAAAATCCAAAATTACCTCATATGGGGAATGGCCTATTTTGTCAGACGAAGATTTCTGTCTTATCAACCCCGGTGTGGACTGAATTCGTGCCAGAAATAGAAATTTAACTGTGAATGCTAAAAAAAAACGAAAGGAAAAAAAAACGGTCGAAAATCTAATACAAAATTTATCCATATCAATATTTCAGTCAGACGAATTGCACGAGGCAGGGGTCAGAGAAGGGTGGAAGGTATTTGTCTTAAAGGGAAGAAGTTTTATAAAATTAAACCCGGATATTAACCTTATGACATTAATTTGGGGTTATATGAAAAATGAAATATTCATTTAAAATTAAAAGAGGAATAAAAAGAGGCCTGAAAGTAAATTTAAAATATATAGATAAAAGGATGTAATGGAATTAATGGAAAGAAAGTTGGAGAGATATTAATGTAGGGAAAAGTTTATAGATTATAATTAATATAATGTAAAGAGGTATAGAGAGGGGAATATAGAAATTAGAATTAGTTATACTTTCGACATTATAAGAGTTAGAGGGGGGAGTGAATATTATGGAAATAGAAAGGCTAATTAAGTTAAACCTTTATTATGGAAATTTGAATTTGTTTTTATGTCGACATTTTAACACTAATTCATTCCTCTGATTCAATAGTTGGCTTCGATTATTGTATTTCATTATTCTAATTTTTTTCTTCTAAACATAAGTCACACCTATGTGTGGTCTCAAACATTTCTCCTCCAGTTCCTAAAATATGTTGAGAGAGCAGTTTCGTGTTTTAGTTTAGGGTGAGAAAATGAGTGCCTAGAATCTGTTTCAATTCCCCTGCGGAAATTCTAATGTAAACATTATAATTTTTCATATTTTCTTTGGTTGCTTGATATATAACCCTGGTAGATCTGCATTTGCCTACTACTGGACAATTGTCTTTAGATCTACAATTACAGGAGGGTTCAATACCAGGTTTGTTGTTTGGTCCCATAGAAATTTTTTAAAATATGGCTATTTTGTGAGTTGATAATTTTATGAGTTTCTAATCTTTATCGTCCTCCTATTGAACATCCTAACAGAGGGTTATTTTTTTAACTTTAGAAAATACTCTCCGATATTAATATTTCGCAGTTTGCAGAAGATGTGTGTCTGTAGTGGGGTGGTGAACCATATAATTTTTCTTTTTCTGTTTCTGCATTTCACTTTAGATATTTCTGTGTTACTTATAGGGGTTAGATAAGATAATTATTTTTAAAACAACTTTTATGGAGAGCATTTTCATACAGTTCTTTAATAAAAATAAAGAATATTTATGTTGGATGATAATCGACGAATTCTAGTGCTGACAGTGATGAATATCTGCTTCACAACGGCATTGGGGTAGTTAGAAATAACATTAATATAGTTGGGGATTTCATTGTCCTTATGGTATGGTTTAAATGTTTTATTATTGAGGTTAAGGGTGATGTCTAGATAATCAACTATCTTAACGTTAGAGGAAATCTCAGTCTTAAACCCTAGTAATTTAAAGGCCCTAAAGATTTTCTTTTGGATCTTCATGTGTAGTGGACCATTAATATTGGGAATGAAAATGAGTCCATCATCTCTGTATAGGCTTACATTTATAGGATCTACTAATCTACTAAGAGTATCTAAAATATAAACACATGCTAAATCAGTAACCTGGGCTGAATCATATGCACCCATATGGACATCAACATTTCATTAAGGCACCTATATATATATATATATATATATATATGAGTGTGTGTGTACCAGCGGTATTTAGTGGAAAGTGCGCAATATCTGTGACAGAGCTAATATATGCGGTTGCATGGATAGTACTTTGTAACCCCGGGTTTCACGCTTTCGCGATCTTTAGACAAAAGTGGAAAAAAGAAAAATAAATCAACCAGTTTGTCTGAGTATATTTCTGAGATGAGGTATTATGTACACTATTTACATTATTCGGACTAATTTCCTCATCTTTGTCGCCATGTTTATCACAACGTTTCGGCCATTGTACGCTCCGACCTTCTTCAGGTGGTTGGAATGTCGAACTGAATCCTTTATTTTGCTCACTGGAGCAGACTCTTTTAGTTCCACGTGCCATGTCTAAAGGATGTCAGTTATCTCCAGTTAATTCTCCTCTCAAAGTTCTACACAGCTTTAACCAGGTATTGAACTCACACACTTTGGGTCCTGTCATCTAACTAACGCCTTTATATCACTGTGCTATGTGTCCTTGATAAACCTGGCGACAAAGATGAGAACAATAGTCCGAATAATGTAAATAGTGTACAGTTTGTCTGATGATCGCGAAAGCGTGAAACATATTATTACAAACTACTATCCATACAATCGCTTATATATATATATATATATATATATATATATATATATATATATATATATTTAAAGACATTTTTATGTTTAACATTCTTTTTATAGATACAAGTATTTAAGTAAATGCTCTGTTTATAATAAACAGTATTAAATAACATTTACCGGCCTGAATGTCCGAGAAATTTTCAGAGAAAATATTCGTCCTCCGACAGGATTCGAACCTGTATCTTATACGGAACCGTCATATAGCCTGACCCGTCTTAACCGATTCGGCCGCTGAGGATCGTTCGGTTGGCAAGGTCGAATTTACTGCTTATAAACTTCAATCTGAATCATGAATCTCTCACTTACATTCATAACTGCTCATGGCGTATCAAATGTAAACAAATGACGTCACACATTATGAAATGGACAAAGTCCGACAATAATTAAAAAATTGTGGGACTTTGTCTATTTCATAATATATATATATATGTACATATATCATTACAATATTTGTGTATTTAGTCAGCAGAATCTTTTTCAGGCATAACTGATTGAATAAATTACCCACATTGTGTCTGCGTATTTTTATCATAATCCTTTGATATTCACGAATATTTTTCAGTATATTGCAATCAGAGGTAATCAGAAGTAGGTCAGAAATATATTCATGAATATAAAAGGATTATGATAAAAATAAGCAGACATAATATTTGTAATTTATTCAATCAAACAGACATAATTACAATATATTTCACATATAATGTTGGTTATAATAAAACAGCGCATGATGTAATAGGTCATAGCAGTTAATTATATATTAGTAATTATACATATTATCGCTCACCGATAGCACGACTCGGAGTTTCATGCCCTCTGCAATCTTCACTTGCTGATTATATACTGGCCGTTACGTAATTTAAATTAATAAAATGTATCTGGTTATCGTAATGTAAGCGTAGATATATATCATACTGGGATTACAGTGATTTATTTTTAAAATATTTAATATAAAGGGGATTTTTATATATCTGTGCAAGAAAAAAATTAAAGAATTTTTTAGAGTTGTGAATATTAATATTTTTATTATTAAAGGAAGTTTTCTTGTTTATTTTCATATATATATATATATATATATATATATATATATATATATATATATATATATATATATATATATATATATGTATATATGAAAATTTCTTAACGTTAACTTTTAGAGAAGACAATATTTATAAATAAATGAGAATAGGAAAACAGTAATAGCTGACGCGTTTCGTCCAATGTGGACTTTTTCAAAGCAAGAAACGAAATGAATTTAATTAAACAAAGAAAATTAATAAAAACAAAAAACAGAGTGTTCTTAGCAACTGGAAGGTAGGAAACGCTATTTTCATTTCCGACTGACGCCAATTCAGTCGGGTTTCGATCCTAGTTAGAGGCAATCGGTCGTCTAGTCATACGGATGAGCTGTGAAACAGCGAAACAGTCTGTCTGTGGATGAAAAAAATATTGGCTCATGAAATATTAATTTCGGTTGAGCTCTGTGGGTGTGAGGTGTGCGTTTTTAAACAGTGACTAATATAGCATGACTTTTCGGCAGAATTGAGTCACTGTCAGTCACTGTGTGTCACTGTGTGTTTATCTAAATCTAAAAATAAACACGCTAAAATTCACCTTCATCACTTCCGTGCGCCGACGGCTTAGTGGTAGACTGACACCAATTCAGTCGTGTTTCGATCCTAGCTAAAAATATATATATACAATAACAAAACGTAATATACCTAAAAATTAAACGTATTTTATATTAAAAATTAAACTTATTTGCACAAATATTTATTTTTAGGTCTGCATGTAATTATCAATTCATTTTTCTTGCATAATAAACTAAGGTCATTTACGTGTTTTAAGATTTTATTTTATTTTCCCGTTTTTAAATTTGGCTCTTGATATAATATGTCAGTTAACTGATGGTCAGATGCCATCCTTCTTTATTGTCAGAAAGTTTTGGATAGCAGTGCTGTTTATGTATTTTATGTAATCATAGGTCATTTAATGATGGTAAAAAAGAAAATTTCAAGGATTTTCCGTTGAATCAAAATAAGATTTAACATCGTTACCGGAATGTACGCTCATTCGCTATACAATATTATCAGTCATATATTTTGATTGTTTAACGGACAGATCATTTTTTTTCGGCAGCTGCATTTGTTTTTAGAAATATTAACATTGTCTTTGTTGGAAATATATTTGTTTAATATAATGTTGTTATGCTGGGATATGGTTTTATCGATGTTATTAACGCAGGTATAACTGATTTTAACATTATTTTTATTAAACATAACTTTTAGTGTTGGTTAATGGTTAAAATTTAGGAAAATTCTTCCGATGTTACGATTAAAAGGTGGATTAAATCAGATGATGCTATACTTAGGGTGTTTCTGATTATATTTACCTTCTTTGTTTTTTTTCTAAATCCTCTAAATTTACTTTATGATTGTTTAGTTCTAAAGTTTTTATACATTTAATTTTATTCTTTTCAAATATTGTTGGAGTCAGGAGATAATCTAACTTGGACTAATTTATGTAAATTATCTAGAATTTTACGATGAGAGATTGATTCATTACTGATGTATCTATTGTTATATAGATCTTTGATATATGCTTTGAAATAAACATTATTCAAGTCTAAGGTCACATCGAGAAAGTGGGTGACTTTAGCATTAAATTTAAAAGTTTAAATTAAGTAACCGCCACTCTATACGAAGTACCTGAATATTGCGCTTGGCATGAAACTATAATACTCACACACACACACACTACCCCTATATATATATATATATATATATATATATATATATATATATATATATATATATTGAATTAAAATTTTCAGGCACACTGGGTGGCATGAAACTATAATACTCACACACACACACTACCCCTATATATATATATATATATATATATATATATATATATATATATATATATATATATATATATTGAATTAAAATTTTCAGGCACACTGGGTTGTAGATAAACATTTTTATTATTATTATAGCATTTACATTCCTCGACTAGTTTCAGCCAACATGGCCATCATCAGGAGAAAAAAACATTTCTGCTTGCTGGTAGCAGTGAAGTACAGAATATATATATATATATATATATATATATATATATATATATATATATATATATATATATATATATATTTAACAAAGCCAAGAAAGACTACGAAACAGCTCTAAAAGATAGCAGATTCCCAGCAACACTCACATACTCACCACAGAACACAAAAAAGGCCAACAGAAAAAGAAATATCATATGGTTCAACCCACCGTACAGCAAAAACGTAAAAACAAACATAGGAAAAATATTCTTCAAGCTTCTACACAAACACTTCCCGGAATCAAGCACCCTACACAAAATATTCAACAAAATCACAGTAAAAATCAGCTACAGTTGCACCGAGAACATGGCACAAATAATAAAAAAGCACAACAGAAAAATTATTAACAAACCACACGAACAAATTAAACCCACGTGCAACTGCAGAATAAAAAACGAATGTCCCTTAAACGGTAATTGTTTACAAAACAACGTAATCTACCAAGCCACGACAAAATCAGCAGATAATGAAGAAAAAGTATATATAGGAGTAACCGAAGGACCATGGAAACAAAGAAATTATGTACACAAAATGTCTTTCACAAATAGTAAATATGCGAACAGCACAATGCTTTCTAAGTATATCTGGGAAATAAAAAACAAAACACACACCACACCAAAAATATCTTGGAAAATAAGGAAAAAATCATCAGCCTACAACAACCTATCAAAAACTTGCAAACTTTGCTTGGAGGAAAAATAGCTATCATTACCTTCCCAGATCAAATTAAATTATTAAATAAAAGATCCGAGCTAATCTCAAAATGTAGACATGAAAACAAATTTTTACTACGTAACTTAAAATAAATAAATATATAAACAAACAACAATAAAATAAGCAAAATAAATTACTCCAAACAAATCACAAAACCACACCTGTTAGAATATACGAAATAAAATCAAAACAAAAGAACGGACGAAAGTTATAACTGTTATACAAATAAAAATAATAATAAAAAAAACATTAATAAAAGATAATATACTACGTTACTTAAAAACCGAAAGCCAAAAATATATAGTGTAACAAATAAATAACAACAAGTATAATAAATCGATCTAAATACATCCAAATATATAAATAAACTAACAACCGATTATGATAAACTAGCCGTTTAAAAAAAACAAATAAAGATAACCAACCTAAATAGATAAATTAAAAACTGTTCCCACCTAAATAATAGTCAGAAAAAACCACAACATCACACCCCAAAATTCAACAAACAGATTTAATCAATGACAAATAAACAAATATATAAGATAAAAAATAAAAATGAAAATAAATAAAAACAAGCAAAACAATTTGACCCAAATAAATAAGCGAACAAGCGACTTCCGGTAAATGACGGCCATTATAGACTACCAACAATAAGCTATATAAACAAATTTTTACTACGTTAACCAAAAACACCGATCAAAATAAAAGAATAAATAAATAAATATATAAGATAAAAAATAAAAATAAAAAAAACAAAGAAAAAACAAGCAAAATAATTTGACATAAATAAATAAACAAATAAGCGACTTCCGGTAAAAGTAACCGCCAAAATAGACTACCCATAATGCACCACTGACCCTTATATAAATAGCCGAGAAAAATAACAGCACTAGTCGCCTGACGATTGCACTAGCATGAAACAGACTGTCGCCTCTAAGTGCTGACTTCCATGTCCACTTTTATATATATATATATATATATATATATATATATATATATATATATATATCACTTCCGTTAAGTTAATCGATTAAATAGGTCAATGTCTGGTCCCTCCTCCCCTAATACTAAGTTTGACAGATAGAAATATTAAAATAAACACTCTCTAAACTCGATCATGTCTCTCACACAACTCCTAACTACCCTCTATGTTAAATTACATAAACTTGATACTACCCGCCAAAAGTGTGAATTTTCATTTCATTTTTCGTTTCACCTTTTGGAAGTGAAGTCTGATGATCCAGTGTCCTTTAAAAGGGCTATGGTGAAATAAATTATTGCATGGAACTGAGTGGTCTGTTTTTCTTTACATTATTAGCTCTGAATTTACATTGAGCTCTCAAGATTTCATCCTCCTTGGGACTCCCCATACGGATTACCAAGTTTTTCGTAACTTATATATATATATATATATAATGCCACTTTACATTTTTTTTTTTAATGTTTCAATCAGGTCCCTTATGGAACCTTAAAATGGACTGTTTTTTCTTTAAATGATATATATATATATATATATATATATATATATATATGAAGAAATATAGTCTTAAAGTGTGCTATATTTATGGGATAAAGTGCTCAATATCAGAGATAGAGCGTGTGTAAATATAGAAGTCAACACTTAGAGGCTTAGAGGCGACAGTCTGTTTCATGCTAGATGGCCTGACGATTGCATCTAGCATGAAACAGACTGTCGCCTCTAAGTGTTGACTTCTATGTTCACTTTTATATTTATATATATATATATATATATATATATATATATATATATATATATATATATATATATATTATCGTAAATCGATATGAGAACTGTTCCTTGGACCAGCGGTTACACGTATCGGATCTTCAGGCTGTAGTTGACATGTGCAAGAATGAAGTTTATGCACACACACACACACACACACACACACACACACACACACACACACACACACACATATATATATATATATATATATATATATATATATATATATATATATATATACATATATATATATGAACAAATAGATATTAATTGTGTGAATATAAAGATCAATAATGCATTGTGACTGTCATTATCACGCTTCAACGTACTTTTGAAACAAAGTGTCACTACTCCTTTCGCCGGCTAAATATATAGTATTGTATATATGTAGATTACTAGTTGATTAAGAGAAGTAAGGATGAAAAAAATACACCTTTTAATTTAGGGATAATACTGAGGGTTATTTCCGCTAATGAATGTGCAGTGCTTGTTGGAAATGTGTTTGCAAATAGGCTAGCTTTATTTTGGCCTATTTGAAATTCTTATTTTTTAATTTGCATATTATTTTGCAATTTCCTTTAAAATTAGTTTTATAATTAACACTTATTTCATAATTTTTTTAGTTTTTAATTTACTTTTTTATTAATTTTTTGTTAGAGTTGTTTTGAAACGTTGAATTTAATTTAATTACTTTTAGACTTTATTTCATTCGCATCTGAAATTAGTCTTCTCATTTTAGTTATTGCCAATGAATTTCAACACTGTGTGTTCAGAATTTTTTTTCAAAATTTTAAAAATTGAGAATTAACTTTTGTTTACAAATCTGTCGATATGTAAAAAATGGCCGATTTTACGAGCGACCCAACAAAAATCCATTCAAATCACTATAAGTTCTATTTGAAATATACCAGAATACTATGTTTACCGGAAATAGTAAATTTAATCCTTTAGATTTCAGTTAAAGATAAAATGAAAGCTTCAAGAAAGTATTCTATAATAAAACATTTTTAAACGTTAGGTATAGCAGAAAAGTGAAGGTTCCTAATGCTCTTCTTATAAACTGCAAGAATCATGAAGCGGTAACGGAAAGTGGAAACTGCTCGCGTGAGAATGAAGCTCTACAGACGGAGGATACGGCAGCGATGACATAGATAGAACCGCAGCAGCTGAAATTACTGATTCCAATGATGATCCAATCTTGCATGATTTATTCAAAAAATGCATGCCACATGGTCCTTGCGAGACAGATCATCCGTCTACCTCTCGCATGGAAAATGGCTCATGCCAAAATAAATTCCCAATGAACTACAGAGATGAAACGCTCCTGAATTTGAATGGCCACCCAGAGAACAGAAGACGCAATAGTGGAGTCAAAGATCAGTTTGGACGTCACTCAGTTGACAACAGGAACGTTGTAGCGTACAATGCCTACCTGCTGAAAAAGTATAGAGCTCACATTAATGCAGAAATATGTTCATCAATGAAAAGCATTAAGCATATCTTCAAGTATGTGTACAAGGGTAATGACAGCTTCTGCTGAAGAGACAAGCTAGCAGATGATCGTGAGCAGTAACATGCTCACGATGAAATTACTAATTATCTTGATTGCTGATATGTTTCTCCCCCAGAAGCCATGTGGAGACTGTCAGATTTCAAATTAAATGATACATCTCACAATATCTACAGACTTGCTGTACATCTTGAAGACAGCAATGCTCAGAAAGCTGCTCAGGCATAGAGGGGCCGTGACACCCCCCTCACCGCATGGTTTAAATTGAATGAGCATGATGATGATGACGTAAGGAGCCACATGTACGATGACATTTCGCTGCATTATGTGTTTAATATGTGCATCAGAAGATGGACATCAAGGCAAAGGAATACGAATATCATCACGAGAATGTATACAGTGAGCCCTAGAGACAGAAAATTTTCATTTACAAATGTTGCTGCTGCATATTTCAGGCGCCTTGAGTGTCCAGGTTTTGGGCACTGTAGGAGGAGAAATCATGCCAACATTTAAGGCAGCATACCTGAGATGGTCTTCTCTCAAACGATGACACACTGGAACATGCATTGCTAGAGGCTGCTGCATGTCGAATGCCCTTACAGTTGTGTTTTATGTTTGCTGCCCTGTGCACGTATATGAACCTTGCAAATGATCTTCAGCTGTGGACCACTTACAAGGAATACATGACTGAAGATTTCTTTGACCAAGGTTTTAATGTAGACCATGCAGAAAACATGGCACTGTACTCAATTGATGCAATTCTGATAGCGAATGGCATTAACTGTTTAGTAATTGGGTTAATGAACCTATTGGAGTACCGCAGCTTGACCATCATGAAGACCTAGATCATCCAAGCATTGCAAAACTTACTGATAAACAGAGACTGATTGCTAATGCTGTGCTTGAATCTGTAGATAAGAAGAAAAGAGGTGAGGTGCCCCAAAACACCCGTTTTCCTATGTAGATGAACTGGGAGGTTGTGTTAAAACTTATATCTTTAATGCCATAATTTTATATCTGCGAAGGAACAACTGCAACGGGGGCAGTGGTACTTGGACATGTATTGTCTCTACACTAATGTCAGGTTGAAAGACTGTCCATAGTTTGTTCAAATTGTCTGTCCCACTCATGGAGGCCAGCGTTTTAATGTACCAGCCACCTCAGACCATGCAAATTATTTACAAAACCTGGATTTGATCGTTTTGGATGAGGCTTCTATGATCCCTTTATTTACTCTTAATGCTGTTGATAAAGCCTTGCGAGATATCACTGTAATTGCTGCTGTTTTAGTGGGGGGTAAAGTTGTGGTGGTGGGGGAGAATTTAGGCAAGTCCTACCCCTATTTTTAAGAGGAAGTCGTGAGGCAATCATTGAAATCTGTATTAAAAGTTCTTCCTTATGGCTGATTTTCATTCAAATCATCAACAGCAGATCAAAGGGAATTTGCAGAATGGCTCTTGCATCTTGGCAATGGATCATCAGCAGCTTCACAAGATCCTGATCTTGCTGTTGATGACATAGAAGTGACTCAGAGTTCATGCGTTGACGGCTCTCCTCTATCTTCAACATTATATCTGAAGAAAAGAGGAGGAGCAGAATAATTCGTTCGCCAAAGAACTCAAACTGCCTCCTGAACAATGATGGTTTTGAGACAACACCCTGATGACTGCTGCACCTATTATAGTACAGATAAAGTTTTGACAGATGATCCTGCTGAGGCTGAGTGCTATCCACTTGAATTTTTAAACTCTTTGACACCATCGGGATTGCCTCATAAATTGAGTTTAAAACCAGGCTCAAAATTAATTCTTCTCCGTAACATTTCTATGCAGAAGAATGGACTCTGAAATGGTACAAGACTGGAATAGGTGGGGGGCATGTATCAACGTTCAATTGAGGCTTCCTTGACTAGTGGCTCACGAATTGGCAGACGTGTCCTCATCCCCAGAATAAAGCTGGATCCAAACCCGCCATTCACCTTGGAGAGAACCCAGTTTCCTGTCCGTTTGTCATATGCTATGACTATTAATAATCACAAGGGCAGACACTTGAGAAGGTGAGATTGTTTTTACCTCAGCCAGTGTTCAGTTATGGGCAATGGGATGTGGCATACTCTAGAGCTTTCAAACTCTCAGATGTAAGGGTTTAGGTGATGGAGACCTGTCAGACGAGGAAGGAGAAGAGGGTGATGTGTTAACAACATTGTCGAGTGGTACTGACTTGAAGGAGTGGAGTGTTTTCAAAAATTCTGGAGACCCTTGATTGCATTATGTAGGTGTCCTTGTTCACACACACACACACACACACACACACACACACACACACACACACACACACACACAAATTGTTGCAGTTTTTTGTGTAGCTTTTAACTAGTGAGCCAACCAAAATGAGCTGACTCATTTTATAGTCCACCCATAGAAGTTTAACCAATCAGAAGACTTGAAATATTCGATCCGATGTGTATAAAGGAGGTCATATTGCTTTTTTTTCTTGTCAGAATATCCACTGCTAACCTGTCAGATGAAAAGACCAGCAGAACTACGTTTTCCTACTCTCTCCGAATATCCACTACCAACCTCTGATATGGAAGACTTTAAGAATTCCTGAATAGCTGCTACTAGATATTGGTGCTGTTGTATTGAACAAATTAATTATCACATCGGATTCCTACATTCAAACTACATTAAACATATATTACACACACACACACACACACACACACACACACACACACACACACACACACACACACATTTATATATTAAATGAATCTTTCAAAAGCAGAAACTATTTATATGTGACATGTGTTATATAGTTTTGTACATATATTGGTGTATTGTTTGTGGATTCATATTGGATGAAACTGGTATGGCTCTATCTTGGGATTGGGGGTAGCACAGACTGGTTGGCATTGACAATCTTTTCACACATGGTAGACATTTCCAAGTATCTCTGTGTGTTGTTTATTTTCCCACCCTATGAGTATTCTATGTTTTTAAAAAATGATAGATTTAATAGCTAAACTTTATTTTGAAATATACCAGTACAAATATGTGCAATTTTACTATTTGCTGCCTGATTATACATGTAGAAATTTTAATTGTTTCTTCTTCATTGCGTTATTTTTATACATACATATATTTTACTATATTTTAATGTTATACGTTATTTATATAGGCACACATATTTAAGTAAATGCTTTGTTTATAATAAACAGCATTAACAACATTTACCGGTCTGAATGTCCGAGAAATTTCATAGAAAATATGTATCCTCCAACAGGAATCGAACATTTATCCTACAAGGAACTGTCATATAGCCTGGCGTGCTATACCAGTTTAGCTACAAAGGAGAGTCTGGTTATTAAGGTCGATTTTACTGCTTTTAAACTACAAACTTCCCATGATTTCCATCGAATGTCCATATCTGCTCGAAGCGTATCTTAACATAAACAAATGACGTCACACACTACAAAATGGATTAGTCCGCCAATAAATAAAAATTTAAAATATAAATTTAAATAAATCTTACTGTTACACGTTATTCATACAGTCACAAGTACTTAAGTAAATGCTCTGTTTATAATAAACAGTATTAACAACATTTACCTTACCGGAATCTCAATAAAATATAAATGTCGGACTTAGTCCATTTCGTAGTGTGTGCATATATATATATATATATATATATATATATATATATATATATATATATATATATATATATATATATATAAAAAATTTATTGTTTATTCAACATTCTGTTGATCGGTCCGTGGAAATTCCACGGGTCCCGCTACTTGTAATTAAATCTCTTATTTCTATTGGGCCTCGCTGGGAAATGAGACCGAGTAAGCAAATCGCCTTCGAAAAGATTTAATAAAATAATGTCAGAATTGAAGTAAATTCCGTTGTTATTTGTTTGTATGTTACAAACAAGTCGATTGTAACGATTATGTAAAGTAAAAACGGGCGCTAAAGGGTGCCACGGCGAAAAATCCTCTAACTTTGAACTAAAGTTACACAAGGTAATCGAAGATTATTACTAGAAATCAAATTCTTAAACACCAGAGTAAAGAGTCCTGAAAAATGTTCTGAAGCTGTAATTTAATCAAAATGCGAAATCATTTTTCGAGCATTCAATTCAGGTCAATATATAAATTATATTGAACTTTTAAAATCCGAAAAAAATAAAGTTTCTTCTGAGTAACTGATCGATATAATAATCAATCTTAATAATAGGTAATAAATCGATATTAATATAAATTGAAAATTTAAATTGACTTGCATAAAAAATGAAGATGTTTCCTTTAGAGTTAAGCGCGACTGAGTAAAGTAACGAGTTTGATCTGACATATCGGAGTTAGCTTTTAAGGATGAAGTTAATTATTTGCAATATATATATGTATATATATATATATATATATATATATATATATATATATATATATATATGAAAAAATGTACTGTTAAAGTGTGCTATATTTATGGGATAAAGTGCTCAATCTCAGAGATAGAGCGTGTGTTAATATAAAAGTGAACATATATATATATATTTGTGTGTGTGTGTGTGTGTGTGTGTGAGACCGACCGTAATTACCCATGTATAATACGCCTTCATCCATAATACGCACCCCTAAAATTGTGCTGAAAGTGTGGCAAAATGCTTCTTCTTACTCATAATACACACTTTTTGTTTGGTAATCAAACCCTATAAATTGTACCTCTCCAATTTAATTACGGCCAACGTTTCCTACTCTTATTAAAGAAAATGCTTTTAAACATCGAATAATATTATTGTAATTTAGTTTCATGATAATTCTTATTTTTCTTTCCATTTGTCATTATCGTTAGGTAAAAATGATTGTATTTGACATCGTATGGGGTCGCAGTCGCCGAAAGTTAGTGTCAAATTGTCGTACGTTTGTGGTGAGTAGGTATTTCGCCACAAAAATCGATCTATGAAACGGCAACATTTTAAAGATTTTTTTGTAGCTGTGCATAATACGCACCCCTAATTTTGCTTATTTCTCTCTCTCTCTCTCTCTCTCTCTCTCTCTCTCTCTCTCTCTATATATATATATATATATATATATATATATATATATATATATATATATATATAGATAGATAGATAGATAGTTAGATAGATACTTTACTCTAAGCGTCCGAATCATGGGCAGCATATGTGATGACGTCATGCAAGAAGTAACACTTTAACGAGTTTCCTTGTAAATGAATTAAATAAGATTTAATGCTAGCAACTAATCGTCCGGTTTCATCAAGAAATATACGAATCAACATTGACTAGAAAAGTAGCAAGTTAATCTGCTAGCTAAGGTGGTATTTGTATGCTTTAGGAAATGGATGTCTATATTTGTGAGACAGATAGGCAAAATCAAATTGCCAAAGAGGTAATATAATAATTTAATTCATGATTTGATTTGGGCCTTGTTTTACGACAAACAATAGGAAAATCGTGGTACAATTTCAAAGTAACCACCTCCAGCCCACAAGTTGGTGAAAAGGAACTAGAATAAATAAATGAAAACTTTCGGAACCAAGTTCAACTCGGACGGAAGTCTGAAAATTACGGTTGTGCCCTTACACACCGTAACGTAGAGATAAGCTGTAATAGAGAGACCGTAGTTAGAGTGACGATGGAGAGATTTCAAGTCTGACGCTGGTGAAAGTTGAGGGAAAGATCTAGTCTGTTAGGAAGACGGGTTTATAGTTTGTTTTTGGTCGCTTTGGTGTTATTCCACCATCTCTTCCCTGTTTTTGCTCTCATCGACTAAAACGTGAACCAGAACACTTTGTGGAGTGATGATATTAAATCGATTAAAAGCTGACGGAGAGCTACGGGTGTATGTTTATACACACACACACACACACACACACACACACACACACACACACACACACACACACACATATATATATATATATATATATATATATATATATATATATATATATATATATTAAAATTATTTTGTTTTAAATATGATTCCATCGCTACATGAGAGTTCTCATGTTTCAAAAACAGAAGCTAAAAACTTCAATTCAATTATAGAAATTAAATTAAATTAAAGTACCTAGTTCTGTTTCATCCTCAAGCGAATTTTGGAATAACTAATTTTGAAATTTACGGAGATTTATAAGCACATACATTCGTAATATTAATTTCTATGAATATGGAGAAACCAATAATTTTAATAATGGGCGGTAGAGTAT
>OZ038486.1:2842500-2850000 GCA_964036315.1 Acanthosepion esculentum | reverse complement strand
GGATTCTCATTTCGAAACGAAAGAACAAATTGAATTCCTGGACAAAATACACAGATATTTTGATTTGTCAAGTTAACGGAAAGCCTGGTACAAGAACATATTTATGTAGCGCTCGGTTAGGAATAAACTTAAATATGATAGAATACTCATCGGATTTTGCCGATTAAATTGATGTATTTAAAACCAAATACACAAAAATATATCCTTGTAGAAGCACGAACATCTACAAATGAAGGGCTTCTCAGTAGTTCGTAGAATTTAAGTACACTCTTCATCTCACTAGTTATTCATGGTTTCCCGGGTCTTGCTGGATATTTCATTTATCATTCGAAATTGCCCCACCCCAAATTAAAAAGCCTTCGAATTCTCTCAATTTCACTTTCTATGGTGAAATCTATTCTGTGCCTGAAATTCCACCAACGTTTATATATATATATATATATATATATATATATATATATATATATATATATATATATATAATCCTGTATGTATGTATGTAAGTATATATATGTATAGATAGATGGAGATGTATACATTTCGAGGAGATAATACTCCTAAGTTCCATGTTTCAAATGCTTTATCTAACACAGGCAGAAAAAAAAAAATGGAAAAGTGGGAAATGCGAAAGAATATGTCCCTCTCGTTGTTTTCCCGTTTGCTTTTCTGAAGAACAGTCATGCAAAAGTTGCGCAGCCATCGTGTAATTCCTCCTCCCACCCCTGTGGTGCCCACCCACCGCCGCGACCCGGGCGCTTGGTTTGCAATCTTTGCATTTGATCACTGCAAGTGAGATCCCGCCATCGACGTAGATCAAATCTCTTCCGAGCGAAAGGATTCCGAATTCAATTGTGTGCGCATTGCTGATGTTATCAAGTCAAGAATATCCCTGGAGGGAGAGAAGAAGAAGAAGAAGAAGAAGAAGAAGAAGAAGAAGAAGAAGAAGAAGAAGAAGAAGAAGAAGAAGAAGAAGAAGAAGCAATTTGTAAGAGGAGAAAGAGAGGATAAAAAAGAAAAAGGAGTGATTGAATTATTAAAGAAGAAAACAAACGTACAAATGAGGAAGAAAAAGAATAATTTAATAGCTTGATGCATAGAGATGGAAAAGGAAACTGAATTAATGAATAATAATAATAATAATAATAATAATAATAACAGTAAAATATTGTGTTTAAATAATTGCAAAACTGAATGTAAATGAGTAAATATTACTGATAATAATAAAAAGTAGAAGAAGAAGAAAACGAGAGAAAGAAAAAAATATAGAAAGAAAAAGAAAAAGAAGGGAAAAAGAAGAAATGAAAAGGAATGACAGAAGATAGAAAAAAGAAAGAAAAAATGAAGAAAGAAGAAAAGAGAAGAAAGGAAGAAAAGAAGAAAGAAAACTGAAAGAAAGTAAGAAAGAAGTAAAAGAGGTAAAGTAGAAAAAAGAAAGATGAAAAGAGAGAAAGAAAGAACAATAAAAAGGAGAAGGTGTTCATTTTTAGAAAGCTAAAAAAACAAAAAAACACAGTAAAAAACACGAATTCAAAAAGAATTATCTCAACGCGACTAAAAGGAAGAAACGGGAAATGATACGGAGGAGAAAAAAAAATCACCCCAGTTAAACAATTTACCAGAAATAAAAGAAATTATTTGGGACGAGGAAAAATGCAAAAACTGAGGCGATTTTCCGACGCAAGTCGTTGTTTGACTCTTGTCATCACGAATGCGGCAGATGGGGGGGGGGTCTGTGGATAGAAGGGAGAGAGAGGGAGAAACGCTGTGCGTGTGTCCTTTTGTGTGTGTGTGTGTGTGTGCTTGTGTATGTGTGCTTGTGTATGTGTGTGCTTGTGTATGTGTGTGCTTGTGTATGTGTGGAGAGAGTAAGCGGCAGAGTAAGTTGGAAGAAGATAAAGGGAGATTTTATATGCACAGTACTTATTTGAAAGTGCTCAATATCAGTGATAGAGCTAACATATTCAGTTGTATGGATATCAGTTTGTGACCCTGGGTTTAACGTTCTGATGATCGCAAAAGCGTAAAACCCAGGGTCACAAACTCATATCCATACAACTGAATATATATATATATATATATATATATATATATATATATATATATATAGATAGATAGATAGATAGATAGATAGAGAGAGAGAGGGAGATGGTCCTTAGAAAAGTTAAAACTACAAACTTTCAGCAATACGAAGAAGATGCCTGTTTGTAAATCGAACTTTTGGTACAGGGCACAGGTCAAAAGAAGAGAGACCCTGTGACACGGGTATTCAACGTTCGCCCGAAAAACACTACTTTTGTCATTATCTATTATTCGGGCTTATCTGTAGTTTTCATAGAAACACATACTGCAGACAGCTTAGCAAGAGGTCACAAATGTTTGTTCATTTAATTCTTAGCAAAATACACACCATTTTTATGTCTTTACAAAATTTAAGATATGCTTACTTACATTATTTACATTTTATCCTCATCTTCATTGACATATTACCAGAGTTTCGGCCGTTATACGCTCCGACCTTCCTGTCTATGTCTCTCTATATATCTGTCTATATCTCTGAGATGAGGTATTATGATTACTTGCATTATTTACATTATTCGGACTATTATCCTCATCTTCATTGCCATATTCACAACGTTTCGACCGTTGTACGCTCCGGCCTTTATGTCTATGTCTCTCTATATATCTGTCTATATCTCTGAGATGAGGTATTATGATTACTTGCATTATTTACATTATTCGGACTGTTATCCTCATCTTCATTGCCATATTCACAACGTTTCGACCGTTGTACGCTCCGGCCTTTATGACTATGTCTCTCTATATATCTGTCTATATCTCTGACATGAGGTATTATGATTACTTGCATTATTTACATTATTCGGACTATTATCCTCATCTTCATTGCCATATTCACAACGTTTCGGTCGTTGTACGCTACGGCCTTTATGACTATGTCTCTCTATATATCTGTCTATATCTCTGAGATGAGGTATTATGATTACTTGCATTATTTACATTATTCGGACTATTATCCTCATCTTCATTGCCATATTCACAACGTTTCGACCGTTTTACGCTCCGGCCTTTATGTCTATGCCTCTCTATATATCTGTCTATATCTCTGAGATGAGGTATTATGATTACTTGCATTATTTACATTATTCGGACTATTATCCTCATCTTCATTGCCATATTCACAACGTTTCGGTCGTTGTACGCTACGGCCTTTATGACTATGTCTCTCTATATATCTGTCTATATCTCTGAGATGAGGTATTATGATTACTTGCATTATTTACATTATTCGGACTGTTATCCTCATCTTCATTGCCATATTCACAACGTTTCGGTCGTTGTACGCTACGGCCTTTATGACTATGTCTCTCTATATATCTGTCTATATCTCTGAGATGAGGTATTATGATTACTTGCATTATTTACATTATTCGGACTATTATCCTCATCTTCATTGCCATATTCACAACGTTTCGACCGTTTTACGCTCCGGCCTTTATGTCTATGCCTCTCTATATATCTGTCTATATCTCTGAGATGAGGTATTATGATTACTTGCATTATTTACATTATTCGGACTATTATCCTCATCTTCATTGCCATATTCACAACGTTTCGGCCATTTACATTATTTGGATTGTTATCCATAAGATATGATGCTGAGATGTCTATAAAAAATCCGTCTCTAAACTTACTTACTTGGTAAGTAGTAAAAATGTAAATTATTCAAAGTGAATGACCAAAATTCAGAAGGACTAATAAAGATTTATTTGTGATAAACTCTAATGAATTGTTCGACCCAAATGAGAAAGCATTTCTGTCATAATTTCGGAAATATCTTTCCCATATTTACTCTTATTCTCCGGCCTTCATCAGGTGGTTGTCGATCCGGGTAACCTTTAGGGAATTTCGAACTTTATTTAATCGACGGAGTCAGAAAGATCTCGTTTCCGCTGTCGCTGGATATCCTTATGAATATTTCCCATTTATTGGTCTCCCCGATTTCCACCCAGAAAGTCAACCTTTTGATTATGCTGTTATTTTCCATTCTACTTACACCTGCTATTCATTTTAATTGATACGGCTTTTGGAAGTCTTCAAATTATATGGTTCTGTTATGTGATAAAGCACTTTCTGAGTTTATAGTGTCTGGTTAAGGACTGTTATTTTTTAAAGAAATAAAGGATTCATTCACTTTAAGACATTTTCAACCAAGTGGTGCATGTTTGTGTGTGTGTATATGTGTGTGTGTGTATAGATGTATAGCAAAGTGAAACGGAACGTGTGTAGTGTAAGTTAACAGACGACTGTGAATGGTATGAGGTTAAATTATAGTGGCTCTTAGTAAAAGGTTTCTTCATACACGTCTTATAATGGAAATCTTAATAAAAATATTTTCTCCGTTTCCTGAAGCGAAAATACCTTTATTACGTTTTCTCGAGAGTAAAATTTAGAGAAATATGTGGGTTGAATTAACAACTGTATTTCTCAAGGTGACAGAGTATAAGAATATTATTGAGAGATTTGGATAATTGGAATACCTGGGTAGGACGCTGTGAGTTGTCTGGTTTATGGATCTTTACCTTACCATATGTATAGCCGGGGTATTTGTTTAGGTGTGTGCAAAAGTTTCCAGATATGTGCGTGTATACCCGTGAGAGAGAAAGAGAGAGAACAAGAGAGAATGGGGGGGATAGAGAGCAAGACAGAAGGAGAGAGTGAGCAAGAGAGATGGGGAGAGAGAGCAAGAGAGAAAGAGAGAGAGAGCAAGAGAGAAAGAGAGGGAGAAAGAGCAAGAGAGAGAGAGAGAAAGAGAGAAGGAGAGAGAGAAAGTGAGAGAGAGAGAGAGAGAGAGAGAGAGAAAGAGATGGCTAGTGAGAGAGAGGGACAGAAAGGGCTAGAGAGAGCAAGAGAGCGGGTGAGAGAGCAAGAGAGAAGGAGAGAGAGAGCAGAAGAGAAAGAGAAAGAGAGAGCAAGAGAGAGAGAGCAAGAGAGAATGAGAGAGAGCAAGAGAGAGCGAGTGAGAGAGCGAGAGAGAGACAGAGAGGGAGAAAGAGCAAGAGAGAGACAGAGAGGGAGAAAGAGCAAGAGAGGGAGATAGCAAGAGAGAGGGAGAGAGAGGGAGAGAGAGAAAGAATGAAAGCAAGAGAGAGCAAGAGAGAGAGAGAAGAAGCAAGAGAGGGCTAGAGAGAGAGCAAGAGAGAGGGTGAGAAACAGAGAGGGGGCAAGAGGGAACAAGAGAAGGATTATCTTATCACAAAGCTCTTGACGCTTATTATGTCATTCCATGTGCAGGTGTTGACTGTTAACGAAAGGGGTCTGCCATTTTTACGGTTTTATCTTGAAGACATCAAATCGCTCATTCAGTCGTCGCTTGTGACATTAAATTGGCAACGATTTTTACGCTCATTATTCTTACCACTTTTCGTCACACAAGATATTTTAATAATCACTTGCTACTTTCCAAATAAGCATTTTTTTCTCCCTTTTTCTATTTTCTTTGAATTTTCTTTAATTTTTTACCCATTTGTTCTGTCATTTCAAGTTTTTACTCAACGAATTTGTTCGACATTTTGGCATCGAAATTTTCATCCGTAAAACGTTTCTTCCTTTTGGTGTTTTCTTCTTTATAAACCAGAGAATCATTTTTACAGCAGAATATCGCAAAGAACACGAATCAAGTAACATCGCGCCCGCCTCACATTCCTCTGAAGCACATGAAGAGATATTTTACTTAAAAATGTATCAATGTAAAAAATAAAACAGTAGATTGAATAAGTTAAAATTATAATTAAGTACAGGAATACAAAGATAGATATGACTATGTAGGAACGGTAATCTATTGAGAACTATGCAAATGACGTGGGTTTCACAATGGAAGCTTAAAACTGGCATAGGTAAATATAAGAAGTCTTTGATGGAATAAAAAGTAAAATTCTTTTAACTCAAATAGAAACTCTAATTCATACAAGGGGCCATATTTCTTCAATCGAACGTAAAGTTCCATCAAGTGAAATTTATGGAACGTGATTATCAAACAAGTAGCTTTTTCTGATATATCGTTTCTATCAAGATGATGAGTCAGAATGTCAATTCTTTTCTATTGCCCGCCAACCAAGTAAGGCACCGTGACTGAAAACGGCCAAGATGGCATCAGACACTGTTATTCAAAGTCATCATAGAAGTTTCTCGCATTTTCATCCATGACGCCTTGGACCGGTTCATAAAAGTGATTTTAAGAACTGTTCAGTGCATTTAAATCAGCAAAAATACGGAAAGTTGCAGGCGTTTTGAGGGGATTTGCGTTCATTTCAAAACCTAGCTGTTAGTAATGACTGGAAGAAAAAGAATGAAAACAAAAAGTTAAGATCCAGACTGACTGACGCATCTGCTCCGAAAAAGACGACCGATCAGTTTTGGGATGTAGCTGTGATGGCGGACAGCAATGTAAAGTCGACAGAAAGCGAGAAATTAGAAGAATACCAACACCTTGACTAACAACTGAGAAAGATGTGAAATGTGGAGGTTAGGGTCGTGCCTGTAATAAATAGCGCACTTGGAATAGAGCCAAAAGACGAAATGGAAGTATTATTAGTGTCCTGATTACCGTAAGCCTGGGGCCTTCTCGGATACGGAGAAAGGTGTTGCAAATTTTGGAGACCCGCTATTCAACGATAACCACTTGATATCCGGTCGGGACAGTATAAGTATAAAATATAATAATGATTAATAAATGTCAAAACCTTGTACCATCACTACTACTACTACTACTACTACTACTACTACTACTACTACTACTACTACTACAGCTGCTGCTGCTGCCCAGTATCGGGCCATTCTGTATTTAATAGCTAGAAGAGAAATTTGCCGCTTCCTTTATGAAGTACCATATAAAGTGGAATTATCATGTGCTGTAGACGCGGCGTTCGTTAAGAGAGACGTGCTCTCTCTCTCTTTTTCTCTCTCTCTCTTTCGTAAATTGGTTGGACGTTGAAGAAACCAGTTCAAAAGGGGAGTTAATATAGACTTGACTGCTTTTGAAAAAAATCTTTTTGCTTTTTCCTTCCGCTTTTGTTTTTCCTTGCAAGTTTTGTTATGACTTAATGTGGGTAGAACTTGCCCGGTCACGTCCAGGATGCATTCTCTCTCGGTCCTTATTGCCCGCATGAACCACTTCCAAACCCAGGCGGGCAAGCAATAGCACACACACACACATCAATATACACACACGCACACATAAATACACACACATATCTATCTATCTATGTGTATATATATATATGTATATATATATATGTATATATATATATATATATATATATATATATATATATATATATATATATATATATATATATATATATTGAAAGAAAGAGAGAGAGGCAGATAGATACGCATATAAGTACATAGTGAAATTGCTTATCTTACACATAAAACGGTGGGAGATACACATGCATTAACAGACATACATGCATACACACGTAA